>JAQPZY010001446.1:0-515000 GCA_029931535.1 Margaritifera margaritifera | reverse complement strand
TATTTGTACCATCTGTAATGGTAGCCTTTAATAATTACTTTAAGATAAGAACTGTTTGGGAGAAAACAAATCCGTATGTATACTGCATTCCAAACCCTTCTTGTATTTGATAATTGTTTATGTTGGTATCAGAAATAGAACAAAACAACTTTACCGTAGATTTATCGTCGCATAATATGCCGGCAGATCAGAGTTTATGCAGTTGTTTCTTAGGATTAATCAGTAGAATAAAAAGCATAGACCCTGATCTGCTGGTGCATTATGTGACTGCAGATAAGAGTCTATGTTGTTTGCAGTTGGAACCAGACTTATATACGAGTATATACGGTATTTATGACTTGACCGAACATGTTGTTAAATTACAATACACAGTGTTATTTATACTGAAACATTAATACTACAGATATATTACATAATTATAATTTCACTGAATAGCGATGCCTAAAATTATATGTATGTTGATCGTATTCATTAATTTGTATTGTTTTATATAAGGAATGCCTATTATTTCAAGACCTTCCCAGTAGGATTTGTGACTTTACTGAATTAGCGATCACTAGCCGTCCATTTTCAATATTTTGTATAAATCATAATTATTTTTCTCCTTACAACTTTAACCTTTGGATGTATTCAGATTTTCTTTATTTAATTTGGATGATAGATGTTTTTATTTGGATGAGAGCTAGATCTACTGATTTCCCAGCACTGGTGTCAGGTAGAAAGGGTTACGGTCATTGTCGGCCTCTGGCTAACATCAAATTTATGACGTGGTCAGCGTCTACATTTCCGTCGCCATTGTTATATAGCGGTAGCCAGAAGTAGTTCATTGAATGCGAGCACATACTTACCATATAAGGAAGCGGTGAATATTTGACGTAACTACGGTCAATACCGCTTGATACTGACCTGTAGCAACAACGTTAAACTAATGGGACTATTTATGAAGTATATAATAAGTGTGTTTATAATATTCATGAATTTTTATTGTTTTATATAAGGAATGCATGTTATTTCAAGACGTTCCCAGTAGGATTTGTGAAATTACTGAATAAAAGCAAATCTTACTGTACTAAAATAAAAAAATACGATTTAACCTTAATTTACTCTGATATACCATTGTTGTCGTGTTATATTTAGTACTTACATGAAATCTGTGATACAATTTTGAAATTCCTTTAAATCTAATGCATAAGATTTCTTCACTAATTTAGGATACTCTTGTAATGGTAGCATTTCAAATGAATTTGAAGTGAGTTTCAGACAATACAGTGCAAGAAATAACAATGCCTAAAAAAAATAATAATCAAATCTTGTTCTTATACATAAAATTGATAACTTTATAGTATTCTTGTCTGCTATTTGTAAAAGTACTGATGCTGTTTGCTATTATTATACTTATCACTGACATTAAAACAGCTATTATGAATAACCAAGCATTCTTTTTTTAATAATCATGCCATCACAATGAGGCTTTACTAACACAATTAATTTTATTTCTGATGTTATACAAGCTTTCCAGAATACCCGCCAGTAAGTTTGTGCAGTCTTGACCATAAATTTTCAATCTAGACCATCACTTTTCGGTAATTTTCTAAGATTTTTAGTGATATCATGACACTTCTGGGTGAATCAGGGATAACGCGAATTTACTATACTTGTCTTCAAATGGCATCGCGAATAGTAAGAAAACTGTTTATAAAACAAATTACTGAAATATCATTTTACCGGAACGCTGGAGCCACCCCTGCAAGGAAACACAATTTTACCATATGGTTGCATTAATACATTTTTTAGATGCAGCACCTGATATCATTCTCGATGTCGTTTGAAACCACCTTTAATAACTTCACAATCTTCATGTAACACAGACACAAACACTTAACTTACAAACAAAAACACACATGTGTATGTAGGTGTGTATGTAGATAGATAAATAGATAGATGTTTTTACGTTTGTGTGAGCGCAAGTACTTACGAACAAATGAGCATCAGTAAATACATTTTTATGTATGTGTATTCGTTCGTTCATTTATAATTGGTTTGTTAGTTACCGCAAGCAAGCAGTAAGAAGCCGAAAATCATTCCTTACAGGAATGGAATGTCCGTTGATTCATTCCGCTATAGTTTCACTGACCATGAAGTTATTAATAATAGTATTTTCATCAGGGAAAACTTATTAATGCTTACATCTTATCCAGACAAAGGTTTAATCATATTGCACAGGCTTTGGGGTTTACTTTGAATCTCATATCATGGCATTAAAATCCAACGTAAATATAAGATTGCAAAAGCATCTTCATTTTCATAAAATGTAAATCTTTCCTAGTATGTAAACATACTTCTACCCTATAGCAAACGCACGGTAATGACAGGGCGTAAACTAAGCCCATAACTACAAATAGGGGTGGGAGGTTTGTCGATTTCCACTACATCCTGTTTTATATACGTTAGTTTTGCCATCTTAAGATTTTAGTGTCTTCGCTATAATTGAAAAAAACGGGAATGTCAGTATTTATAGTGTTTATGAAACAATCGCTTGGGTTGAACGGAAGATCAACCCCACATCAGTTCTATAGACTCTTTCTTTCAAGTTAATCCTGTGCCATCATATCGTGCACGGACTATGTAAATCGACATCACCATTATGGTCTACGTTACAAACATGGGCGAGTTTTTTGACTAAAATATGTGACTTGGTTTGCTTGAAATTAACAGACTTAAAGGTCAAATACTTAAAATATCATTTATATTTACTTACTTATTTTTTCAACACATCTTCTTAGTTCATACTTACGGAAGTTTTCATAGAAATGAGATCCAAACCAAACATTTTAAAGGCCGTCAGGCTGAGACGTATTCATAAGCCATATCAAACGAGTTCTTGCCCCCGACTTGGAACAAACACGAATGCGATTTTGTATTTATTACACCCTCTCTTTTACGGTTTAGAAATATTTTTAGCTTTACTGTACGAATCAATTAAAAACGAATTGGGATTTATAAAAGTTTGATTTACAGGGTCTAAAAATAACGCCGCGCAGATGTAAAAAAAAAAGACATATAAGTAGTTCCAATCTGGGTGTGTGATAAGGAAATACGGATTGAACAGCTGTATCGAACGCCAGATCAAGCATGCAAGATTAAATGGGTATGTATTTAATTGAATTATTGCACAGGAGAGGCTACTATTTATTTATTTTTTAATTAAAAAAATAAACACAATAAAGAACATAAATTAAGTAACCACGAGCAAGTGCTTTGTACTTTGTTTAAGTATATAATAAAAGAGGAAGTAAAGCATCATGTTTGTTCTTTATGTCAAACAGTAATGCAACATTAACAAATTTCCCTTGTTGTGAGTAATTAGAATCCTGTATCATACCGCTGCAAATGCTTTGTAATTAAAGTTTATTTGCATGGTTTAAAATATTACCTATGCAAAACAAAAAATATATGCTAGAACGTTTTACATTAAAGGCGTTGGAGAGGATCAAGCGTTTCTCGGGGTAAACTTTCCCCGGGTTATACGTATACAAGTTCACACCCTATGCATCTGTATCCATCACAAGAAATGTAAAATGGCACAGAACTAGCGTTACTCAATGTTATAAGGCGAATACGACATACTCTTCTTTAAAACAATTCCTAGGGTCTTAACCAATGTATCCAGATTACAATACATTCTCAAATACAAGATTAATATAAACTGAAATATACTCGCACAATTTTGAAGCAATGTATATATTAAATGGTCAATCAATATAAAACCAAGTTTTGGAGAACAGTACGTTTCTTCGATAAAACTTACTCGCTCATAATACATTAGAAGCACAATCACTGCTTCGCAAATCCAGCATTACAAGCTGACTTTTAGGAACAAAACTGCTAAAAATCGTCTGCTCACCTAGATGGGAGCTGCACAAGAGTGATATTCCCTTAGTTTGAGGGATTGACGCTAAATCCCGTCAATACTTTAGTTACTACTGAAGTGGATAAGCTCGCTCTGCGAATTTTTTTAAATGTAACTGGGGGAGTGCTGGAAAAGTGTACCTGTATTCTGATTGGATGAGTATTATCAAAGAAACATATTTTGCTCCAAACATTGGTTTCTTTTTCAAATACATTACCCGATCATGATACATTTGGAGAACAGGTAAGAATTGGAGGGAGTCACATTCCTCTTACCTCGGAGAATGTTCAATCTCCGGTCTCCTAATGTGTGTGAAGCAGCTTCAAATCTCGAGAGGGATACTGGCTCGGAAACCCAAGATATTCCTGGACGCGACCATACGGGAAAATCCGCACCCCCCCCCCCCCCCCCCCGCCAAATCAAGCTGAAGTCGATAGGCCGCATCATTATGAAGCTCCTGAAAGATCTGACACGGTAGTCTGTAGTGCTGCTACGATAGGTCGCTCCTGAGGTAAAAGCTAGAGAAAGTAGTATCTGACATCCGTCCCACGGCTTTGATAAAGTCAGTTATGGAACAGTTACGCTCACATGTCTAGTGGCTACTTCCCTAACCTCATGAGCCGATATAGGTAAAAAAAAAAATAATAATTCGATCTTTATACACAGACCGAATAACCCATTGTATCCAGGACGATAGAGCATGAGATGAATTATCAGCCTTTCCTTCTTTCAAAGGTAAAAATGACCGAGATCTTCGAAACATTTCGGTTCGCTTCAGGTACCATTTCAAAACCCTAACGGGGTACTGTTGACCCTCCTGGGGAGAAGAGTACAAGGAAGAAAGAGGTTTCACAACAAAAGACTGATTCCCCATGAACGTGAACCTGTTCTTAGCAATGAAAGCAGAAGCGGTCATGATGAAATAGAACTATCGTGGCCGATAAGGCGTGTATCTCGCTGATTCTGCCTGATGTAGCTAGAAGGACTAGGAAGCATGTCTTATAGGAGAGGTGAGGCAACTAGGATCTAAGTTTAATAGATTGTTTATACATGATTCTCCACACTTGAGGGAATGAATCAGGAGCTGGAAGTACTCGGATTTCCTCTCTTTCTGCAGAGACCTTAGGGATCAGAGGAGTTGGAGAGAAAGAGCAAGCATCCAGACTGTTCCATTACATGAAGCCTCGACTGACCAAGTTTTTGTGTCTGTGACTAGTGAGACTAATGTTGGTAACTTTGTGTTCCACCTCGTCGCAAATAGATCCACAAGTACTCGACCCCAAGCGGGTGCAGATTTGACTGAATACCGAGGTGTGGATCGACCATTCGGTTTGAATTAGCTGGTTTCGCTGAGACAATGAGTCCGCAAATACATTGAGTCTGCCCAGAATGTGCCGGACTTTAAATGTGGATTTGTCGTTGAAATAAATTCCCTTAAAAAATCCCAACCAGAAGTCAGAGATTTGGAGATTTGGTTCCTCATGCCTCCTGATGTAATGTATTACAGTGGAGTTGTCGGATAGAATGAGACACGATATAAATGCATTCATAGTGAATGCATTTCAAGCTCTGAAATAGATGCTGTCTGGAATAGGCCTTCATCTCCAGGAGAGTGATGTGTAATGCAGTCCTTAATGGGCCACATGCCTCTGACTTCTCGAAACGAGGACAGAAGCTGGGCAGCCGAGCCCGCCCAGCTGGTAACCGTGCAGATTGTGATTTTTGAGGACAGAATGCCCTCTGTAAGCCAGCTGAGATTCTCTCATGTGCTGAAATACGACCTCGTGTATCCCGAAACCGGGATCACCTGATAAAGTGGGCAAAGCTTCCTTGTCCATGAAAGCAATCCTCAGGAATTTCATGGAAGACTTGTGAATTGGAATATGGAGGTATACATCTTGAAGGCCTAAACTGACTGCCCGAATAAAAATGTTGAGAAAGCTCAGATCTATGACGGGGCGAAGGGTGCCGTTGGCTTTTGGCACCAAGAACAGTCTTAAGTAAAATCCCGGTGAATTTATGTTTCAACAATTTCTGCCGCCCTTTTATGAGTAGGTTGTCTATCTCTTGCTGTAGAACGTCACTCCTGGCAGGGTCTTGAAGGAAACCATTGATGTGAAGAGGGTGCGGGGAAAGGGGGAGGGGCGGTGCGCTGAACGTGATCTGGAGGCGCTCCAAAATGATCTGCAACACCCACGGTTCGTCGCGGTCAATTCCTTCCCATTCGTAGCGAAGTGTTTAAGTTTTCGCCCACCAGGTTGTGCGCAAATGGTGGCGTGAGCATGACGTCATTTTATACGAAATGGAGGCTAACGGGGAGAGAAGCTGGGACGGAAGCGATCCTTATCTCTCCTCTTTTGTCGCCAGAGGCTCTTCGAAAGCGTGATCGTGACTGCGAGAACCGCTTGTAAGACTGTTTCCCCGTTTGGAGTACCCTACAAGGGTCCTTTTTGTTTCTCTGGTCTCTGCCTTGAAACGAAGAATGAGGTCTTGCACATTGAACCTGTGCAATGTTTATCCCTTTGGTTGCCTGCTTACAAATTTCCTCGACCTGACCACGAAAGAGCAGATTAGACGCCAGTGGCAGAGCTCTAAGTGCGGTCTTATGGTTATCCGTCAGGAACGCGGATATGGAGAGAAAGGTGTCTCTTTCTGCCAGTTGTAAATTCACTGCTGCTGTTATGGAATTAGCTAACGTGTGTTGTGCTGCTCTATTAAGAACACACGCCATCCGCAAGACTGACTCCCAAGCATGAGCAGCAGGGTTATCGACGGGCAAGGCAAGGCTTTGTTTCGATTGCTGATATATAGCCATGGATACCAAATCAATAATGGATCACACTTAGGGACCAGCTGTTGTGTGCCGAGGAATGACTTCCTGTCCATAAGAATCAATGAGAGTTTTGACATTCTCAGGCCTGCAACGTCTTTGTCGACAGCTGGAACCCCTGTACGAAAGATAGGCGTATGCGCCCTATACAACTTCTTGTTAAAGCTAGATGGAAGTCTTCGTTGCGAGAAAAAAAGCATTGTTGCCGCTTTGATCTTGAAGCTGCCTCTATAAACAGTGCAATAAATCGGCAACTCTACCAAACTGTGGAAGCTGTTTGAATATCGTCTCGTTTTTCTTGGCCAACAATTCGACGGACGCGTGAACTTTATACATTGCCAAGGACGACGTAGGAGCCCGAAAACTTCTTCCATCGAAGCGCGGAAGGCTGAGTCTTTTCTGGACATCACCGGTTTGAGTATAGGAGACGATACTTGTGAGCATGTATCTTTAAACGCCGAAAAACGCTATACACACATATATACTACCATACTGTCACACAAGAGAGAGTATGTGTGCTTACATCATACACAACACACAAGAGTGGAGAGGTGGTTTAATTTTTCATTGTGAAAGACAAAACATAGACAAAGACATACACATAAAAAACAACGTTTTGGCAATGATTGAGTAGTATTTCTGTTTCTGAGAGAATTCGGTGGCCCTCAAAAGCGCTGTCGTTTTGATCACACTTGACTTAGTGACCTCGCCTCCCAGGCCGGGCTCCACATCTTTGTTTCCATCCATCTCCACGCCAAGGGTTGATGGAAACCGAAAGTCTAAAATGAGACTCGCCAGCTTCCAACTCCCAGATTTCCTCCTGTGGACCAAGGGCAGCTATGGTGGCCGCTGCCGCAGCTCCTGTATCCATCCTTCTTCCTCCCATTGCCTCCACTTCTCTTGAACCTTTTCCCAATTTTTATTGAGGAGCGGGAATTCCTTCTCCCTCTTATGCCCTTCATCTCCCGCTTCTCCTGTGCCCAGGCTATCTTTATTTTAGCTGTCTCTTCCTCCAAAACAAGACACTAAGTATTATTCTTGCTCTCACCATAGTGACATCATGACTGTGTTTTCTCTTCTTTTCCTCCACTTGGATTTGGCGCCTGTGACTGGTGTAGTTTTTGTTCTGGATGGAAAACATCATCCTCGCCTATGTCCATGTGTTCCTTTTTTATACTGCTGAGTCACTTCTCTCAGACTGTTGATTTCAAGCGTATTACAAATTCTGCATACAAGATCACTTTCACTATGTTTAGGAGGGTCACTGCAAAATGAAGCTCCTCGCGGAGTTGGCCTGATTTTATAGGGTGGAAATGTTCCTCGTCACTGCCTTGTTCTTGTGTGAAATCACATCCCCAGGCAATATCATCTTGTATACTCGTTGTACAAAATGCCGTAGGTACTGGTGGTTCCTAATTGTCCTGTGGCCTCAAACAGAGTCAAGTAAGATCTCAAGTAATTTTTCTGGGAAAAGTTAGGTTCCAAAGGTCTGGTACCCAACGCCAGGCTGTCCCGGGTCACTTCCGTCTTGGATACGCTGAAGTGTTGGAACTCGAAAAGGTTTTGGTTAATAGTTCTATTGGAGGCATCATTGCTGACGATCCATTGAACAAACGTTTAGGCAGGAGACCTTGAAAGACATGATCTTCGATCTTGGACCCTAGTCCAGAGGCCATGGTGACGGTTTTGACTTCCAGTGTTCGTAGAGGAAACTTCACTGTAGATCTGGTCAGAGCTTGATTGATGTCGTTTCCCACTCCAGGTAAGATTTCCACACGTCGCACGTAGAGTCTGACTCTTCATTGTTAGTTTTGTACTTGTTAACATCAACCATCAAATGGAACACGGTACTGCTACGATTTATCCTCAACAAATACACGTCGAAGCGTAAACGTTTCTAAACTACGTGCTTGTTTGATTTTCTTTTGACGATCGTTAAATCCAGCATTGCGAAGATCATCTTCCGTTAACTCTGTATCGTTGAATACACCCAAAGTGTTAAGTTTCCACACCACCTATTCAACCAGATGTGTGTTCTTGGCTTATTTTCCGAAAGTTAAGAGATTCTCGAGGTAAGCTATGTCAGGGCGAGTGTTCATGCTGCTGCTGACCAGTTTGTTGTTCAAGTACAAATCTATTCCGCTGAACAACGAATGCATACAGTTATTGACCGGAGCCACTCTGGCATCGGCACCTGGATTGGTGTTGTCCACTTTGGGAACTTTGACTTTCAGATACAAGTAACTGCAGTTAAGATCGATGTAATTTTTGTTTTGTCCTTTGAATTCAAATTCGATAGGCGATGGGGTGGTCAAAGAAGCCACGAGATCTTGCATCGGCATCAACTCAGATTGAGTTCAGCCTTCAAACATTCTCAAGAATCTGGGTTCATCAGTTTGTCTTTTAGTAATCAGAAACGTCCAAATCTCTGACCGTTCTTCTTTCTTATTCTTTTCTTGTCGTGCCTATAAGACCGGAAGGATTTTCGACGTCTCTTTCTGCCTTGTTGTTGTTGTGGCTTAGAAGATGGATCAATACCTGCGTCAGGAGTGTGAAGTGAATTCATATGGGTGTCTCAGCGACCAAAGAGTTCTTTTCATGTCTGGATCAACACATTTTTTCCTGCTTTCATTAAGGCTTGTTTGGGAATTGTGTTGGTCAATGAGCACGTTTGTTTTTGAGAAATCCTTTTCCTTGCGTCAAGGCTGTATATTTTAAAACATGCAATTCTCAATTCACCATAGGTTTTAAGATGGGTGCCACCGTCCGAAAGACATATTTTAACATATCTCCAAAACCATGTCCTCGTTGACGAGCGACAACTCGGTACACATGATACACGAGTTACAAGTCACTGAAGAATCGTTTTGGAAAATGTAGTTTCTTGTGAATTTAACTTTAGAGAATAGAATAGTTTGTCCACGAACTCCTTTTATACTAATATTCACACTGTCTAAATACAACTTACTGACAGAAACATAATGAGAATGTACAAATTCTCAGTGTACATGATAAGTATTTCCTTTTTTATCGTAAGAAGCTATGGCAGAATCCACTTTGAAAGGAGTGACTCTCAACAACGGAGTGGCTGTGTTTCTCATTACGTTGTACTCGACAATATCAGGATACACAAAGATCAAATTCGGTCCGTAGTTCAATTCGATTGGATAGCGAAATTACTTGAAGAACCGGTTGTTGTTCTTGACGTCGTTGGTGAAAGTGAGAGCTGTGTTTCCACCCAGAATAACAAACAAAATGGGAGAAAAGGTGATGGACAGTGTTTTGGCGTCGGAAAAATCCAATTTGAGACGATGAGAAGGTCGACGGTACTCGATCAGCACACTTCGGTGAGTATAATCCAGTGCTTTGCCAAACTGATCGTTGAAATTAGTTCAAATCGTTGCGAAGACATGTCGAGCATTACAATAATATCCTGAAGGAATTCTCAGGGTACAGAAACGGAATTGGGGATTGGCTGGCGATGATTTTTTGTTTCCTAATAGCCAGGATAATTTTTGTCTTAGTGTTCTTGGATTTGTTTGTTGAGTATGTCTACAGCGAAAGTGGTTTGATCTGCGGTAATATTCAAGACTTGAGTGAATGAATGATTTCTACCAAAGGCACTACTCAATGGGCTTCGTGGTACAATTGTTGTATGGGTTGGGGTAATTTTGCTGTGAAACAACATAATTCATTGTTGGGAAACACGTCAATAGAACTATCACTAGGTAACTTAAATAAAATTGATTATTCATAGTTCGATATTTCTGGTCTCCGAGGAGTTACTCGATGTCAAAAAAGTTTGATTTTTCAAGGATTCTAGAGGATTACTGTGACCGAAAGAGTTGTGACTGCCGTATGAGTGACTACCGTTGTTGTTACTGTCTGTATATTTCGACGAGGGATTGGGAAGAAGATAACCAATACAACTGCTGAGTAACATAGTCCACAGATGTTTATCTCCTTGCTACAAACTGAAATTTTCAATCGTTGCACCAATGACACAATACAAAGATCTGACCGAAAAATGCAATTTGATATTTAGGATCACGTTCTCCACACCACACCCAATGTGGTTGTTGTTTTTTTTTTGTTTTTTTTTACAGTTCTTGGAGAGATGAGCTCGGAGAAGGATGCAGTGTTTAACGGCATGTTCGTGACTTCTACTTCTTTTTATAGTAAAATGACTTGTGAAGCTGCAACCCAAGAATCGAAACTGGGAAGATATCCTTTCTAACGGACTTGGACTTCTTGGATGCGATGTTTTCGCACTTTACGTGTTCTTTGTTCGAGAATGATTTCGACATCGTACACGTAGTCGTCTTTCTTGGTCTCTCGTTGTAACTCGGACATGTAAAAAGTTCCTTCTAACAATCTTCCGTTCATATCTTCCAATTTGTAGACAGGTGGGTCAAGTTCACGCACTTGTCCTATGACACGAACCAATTCTGTCCTTTAGTTCAGTAAATAGTCTTTGTAAAAAGTGCGTTTGTTTTTTCCAATGCGAACCCAATCTTCGGTGTTTACCAATTCTTTATTTGTTCTTCTCTCCTATGTTTCAAACAGTGGATCAAACATGGTCACTTCTTCAGGAGTATATCCGATGCTAGGATGATGCGATTGATTGTAAGCTCTGACCAGACGTGGTAACACGTGAATGTATTTGAGAGAATGGTGATGTGTACAATATTTCCACATACGTTCTTTCAAGGTTCTTCGAAAACGTTCCACTAGACTGGCTTTGGTTTCAGGATTTTCAGTGGTAAAATAAAGAATTACGGCGTTGTTTTCAATTCTTTTCGAAAAGTTTGGATGAGAAATTTGGTGCCTTTGTCCGTTTACCATCGCAGAGGGTGTCGACCACTTTCTTACAAGACAATTGTTAAAAGCTCGCACTAACTCTGAACTTGTTAAAGAGGTCAAAGGAACCACCCAAACCGATTTTGAAAACACACCAATGACGCAAAACAAATATTTGTAACCCCGATTGTACGAAGCTAAATGAGAAACATCTGATAAATCGGATTAGTTTGAGTTCCTTGAAAGTTTCGTCGAATAGTTTGTGTAACGTGTACGTCGATAGTTCTTGTAACCATTCTCGTACATCTTGCAGAAGTATATTTAGTTTGGTTTGGTTTTGGCTGCACGTTGCCATTTATGAATTCCTCCGTAGCCAGCTGCATGGGCAGGATTGAAGTTAATGCTAGCCAAAAGTGTATCCATGTCGTTGCTGCTCAATAAGTCAACCAACTACTTATGCTCTTTTTCTCGTGTGGTATGTTTTTTGTTTTTTTTCCTGTATTTTTTTTATTATTATTTTTTATTTCGATGCTTTACGTATTCGACGAGCAATAGAAGTAAAGGATGCTTGAATTCTTTCTTCACTTCGTTCGTTTTCTATTCTGCTGGTGAGAGTGGTGATACTTTTAAGTTTTTGATCCAACCAATTCTTGATTTAGTCGTCAACTTGGGTGTTTTAGAAGGTGCGTTTAAAACTCTTCGAAGTCTTCTGCTTTCTCTTTCTCTTCCATCGCCGTGGCTGTGTCTGCCATCGTCTTTGGAGCTGCTGCTTTTTGTTTTTCTTCAGTTTTCGTGACATTCTTGAAATCGTTTTATTCGCGACTGATGGCATACAGTGCACGAATCAATTTAGCAGGAGGATGAGATGAAAAGAAAGTTGTAAGAGGAAAGAAGTGAATGGTATTTTTTAAAGTTGTATTAATATATTATTTATAGTTTTATACAGAGGAAAACAAGAAAGGCGACGTGTAAATAACTGGATCTCCTTCTTGACACCAATAGTGAAACAAATCCGTACGAAATCTCAAATAATCGGGAGTGGTAGCTTTTACATCCATTAGTAAATATGAATGTGCCAGTTGAGTGGCATCGTCATAAGCATAATTCAGCCAGGGTGTTCCTAATTGTTTAGCTAAGACATGAACTTGAGATTTGGCTCTTGGACTTCTAAACAACACCACATAACGAGCATTGAGACTGATGGCACGATGCGCTTTACTTTGCTGAAATAAAGTAATGTAAATAATACTGGTATTACGATGATGTCGTTTTCGTGTAAACCAAAGTTTAATTCTTCTTCGTCTTCTCCTAACATATCATCGAAGATGATGAGTTGCGTTTGACTCAAGTCAGACATGATCCCATCATCTTCGAGAGAAATCCCTTTTACAATCGAAATGAATTCTTCTTGAGTTTTTCGAAATGTGTAAGCAGATTGCCACTCTTTGTAACATCACACGATACGTTGTGCAGGACGATCGAACTAAAGGGATTTGTATTCGATCAAATGTTTGACACATTCACCTTTGCCTGAACCACTTGGTCCAGCAATTAAAATGCTAATAGGATGGCGAAGATAAGTACCTACCAACATTGACTATCTGACCCTTCATGGTACAACACATATTTTCACATTTTAAAACAAAGTTCATGTTTTGTTTCTTTCATCAGTCACACGGGTCTTCGGCATAATCAATCACTTATTGTTTCCAAGCGTCGAAGCCAAGACTTTTCCAGTCAGGTACATCCTTCCAGTGGTAAATCTGTTGGTGTATCCAACTAGCCACACACATTTCTTAGTAAGTATGAAGGGTAGATAAAGTGCGATATAGTTTTTTTCTTCACACAGGGGTAGAGAAATCCTATTCGTCACCAATCGCACCACTTTTAAAACAATGAGTTTGTCGAGCACGGATAATGTTTTGACTGTTATGTCTTTACATTTGCCAAAGGAAATCTACCGGTAAAAAAGTTTCCAAGAAACTCAGTCACTAACACACACGACACGTCGTCCTAAATGAAAAGGAGACGAATCGTCTTGTGGAATCAGTTCTTTTTAAAGCACTTCGTAATCCTGTAAGTTCTGCATCTTTTCTTTGACTTCCTCCCAAGGAAATCGGTTTATCAGTGCATTTAAAGTTTTACAGCTTGTGGGACGTTGATCAATGTCTGGCCATTTGAACAGTTTAAAGGTAATCAACCTTTTTATAGCATTCAGATACCAATGGTTAAAACGTCTATGTCGTAGATGATGCGATTGTTCTTTGAGTTTTATTTGAATCTGTACAAAGTCTCTGCATGTGCGCTCTCGCAGCTCTAAAGGTAAACTACGAATTCTCTCTTCTTCTAAAGTTTCCATAAGGATAATAATCTGGACCAACCAAGGAAATGTAGTGACAGCACGGAAACCATCTGGCATTTTCAAGGCAAGCTGTGTCTTTACACTCCCATTTGTGAAGTTTCACACCACAATTGCAACACAGTACTTGATCTAATCTTCCAGAGTAGACGAATTCTTCACTCGCTAAAGATTTGGGAGTAGGTCCTTCCAGATATTTGGGACATTTCTCTTTGAATGTCTGGAATCGACTGGAAAAATCACAATAGTGAGGCAAAGCCACAGAAAACGTGTATTCTTCCTTGATTTATGATTCTCGATGAGATTGTGGTGTCTAGAGCTGTTTGTGAGTACGTGGATGACGTCCATAGATGGGCACACTAACGACATCTCTTTCAATAGTAGAGCAACGTCGTGCTGCATCGGTAATGTCGCAGGGTACAGCATCACTCGGGTCTCACGGCACAGCATCACAATCAGTATCGAATACATCTTTCTCGGTGAACGTCTCTGCTCAAAATGATCTTTCTACCATGGAACTTTTTTATACTGAAAGGCGGTACCAATAGGGTATCTTGTTGTGATCGGAAAGTCATACTCGTTTCTCGTAGACGATCTGATACACTTTTTTCCCACCGTTGACTGACGATTTGATGATTAGACAAACGTACAATCTTGAGAGGGTCGACTGTGGTGACACAAAAGTCTTGAGCTTGACCTGACTTTAAGGCTTCTTTTAACACGTCAAAAGATTACCACTTGACTCAAAGGATAGTTCAATGCGAGTCATTTCACTTTGCATTTGGTATGAACATGTCTTTTCTTATCTCGGTACTGGTAACCGTAATGTTTAGGTCCACCACTGGCAGACTCAAAATAGTGTCTTCGGGATGTTCGTCGGTCCATGCTCTTAAACGTTCGTCTTCGATGTGTGGGTGATAGCGTCCAGGTCGATCAATGTACATGCCACTATCGGTGTCAAAATAAAGGACACGGTCTACTAAATATTCTAACACCGAATATAATTTTGAATGAACATTTGCTGTCACGTAAGCAGCAATAATGACATTGGCGGAATCGCCGGAGGGGGGGGGGGGGGGACAAACTCCATGACTTCTTCGTAATTCACCAACATTAAATCTTCATGTATGATTTTGACGTGTCTTATGAGTTTTCATTTATCGTCGATGAGCTGAAAGGTTCGATGCTCACAACGTCGTAGTCTTCGACGATGCGTCGACATTCTGGACCTGTTTTCAAACGTCGATCGTAATCGTGTTCCCACATTTCTACCACTTGGTATCCTTGACTTTGCAAACTCTGGCGTCGTTGGTAAGTTTTGTCGTACAATACTTCCACAGTGAACCCTGTCAACGGATTTTTTTTCGGTTCTCGGTGAGGATAACACGTGGGACATCCATGAAATAAACATCCCTGAAATTCGAACACGTTCTTGGGTTTTCTAAATCCCAACCATCCACCAGAAATCACACTATAGATCCGACAGTGGAACTGCCAAATACAGTCGTGGCAAGTGAGATGCCCCAATCAGAAGTTAGGAATGTGAATCCCAGTGTCTTGAGAACATAAAAAAGATAAAATCAACACGATTATCTTGTTTCTATTTCTTGTTCTGGTCATTCACCAATTACTGGGGTTCGTTGTGATATCGCTGAATTTAACATTGATGATCCAACTCGACGACTTGGTCACAAATACGGCATCGTTTATTTCCTGGACAAACGTGCTACTTTTTGTTACTAGTACCAACATGCTATTCACAGGTGGGACACACTGCCAATGATTCGAAAGCACTTTCAGTTATTGGAATTGTTTCATGCGATGTCTCTCGTAAGATGCTGAACTCAAAAATGTTTGTCTGCAAGTAGAGCATCGAATCGTTTCTGGTCATTCAGGAACACAAGGTCTTGACGCTAAACAGCCGCAAAACATCCGCAACCTATCACTACATTGGCTCTGTCCGATGTTCTAATACTCGTCCATAATAATTTCAATTCCGGTGTATCTGTTTTCTCTGCATGAGCTCGAGTTACCACGATGGGTCAGGCTAAACACATCTGTTCTTGGTCGTTGTTAATCTAGAGGGTACTTGTTTTGGTTTTCGGGAGCTGATCCACCGACAAAATTTCGCTGTATTCACTACCTGAAGGAGGTGAAACGTGCGTCATATTAATGGTAGCTTTCCCAGCAGTCATGTCAAACTCATCATTGGATTGTTGCCAGTGTTGAATTTTGTCCAAGATTTTGGAAGAAGGTAATTACGCAGGTGTGCTAAATTCGGTCCAAATAGGAGGTTTCAAACTGTCGTGAGTGACGGACAATCGCAAATAATCTTAATCTTTAGCTTAGCACTGCTTTTTCAACTCCTCTAGCATTTGACTCCAATAAGTTAATAATAATGAAGACAGCTGCTTTCTCTGCAGGAACGTGAGGCTTGAACTCTTTAAATTTTACCGTTTATGTTTAAGCAGTCGTTCTAAATTTTCTGGAAGTCACTTTGTGTGTAGCTCGAATGCGAAAATAATCTTAAGGGGTTACCGAACAACTTTCTTTCTTGGAAGATCTTGACTCTCTCGTTCTTGGGGTTAAAGAGGAGGTGCATCGTGTTTCACAGGGATCCATCATGTCCTCTTAAAAATCGTTAGAGTGAACTTCAGCCAACACTTCTCTCTGGGTCTGAGGCGACAAAGACCGTCGTCGTCTCTTGGCTTCCGTTTTTCCTTGGAAAGGTGTGATTTTTTCATGACGATAGGGTTAAGGTTAGTAGATGTGGGGTGTGGGTCAGCAAAATGGTGTATGTTTTTCATATTACATTTCCACTTGTCCCCAGACAGTCCCATCATATTAAATCTATAGACATTTTTAACATTAGCATTTCCCTTGTCCCCAGAGTAAAATTGTTGTGCTCAAGACCAACAATAATTTCTTGGGACAATGGAAATTGGCATGTTAAAGGACTAATGTTAAATTTTCTCTTGTCCACAGAATCCAAACTCACATGTTAATCCTACAAACATTAAACGTGGAATTTCACTTGTTCCCAAACTCCCATCATTCTAAGATGGTAGTCTAATGTTAATTTCCATTGTCCCCAGGCCGGCCCATCTATCCCCATGGAACCCCCTATACTACTCACGTGACGTTAAACTACTATGTTAGCAGTGAATTATCTTTCACGAATCCACAGTCCCGGCACTGGCTGCTGTTCATTCAATCGTCTATACGTACCGCTGGACTTGCACGTGCGAACTGCTGGGAGACAGGTTTGAATACAAGCTTAACGTTGCGTGTAACTGTAGGCTCCTGTTGACGTAAACATCCAAGTACACGGTGCGTAAACCGGTTTAGACTATTTGATTAAGAGGACGTATACTTTCAAGATGCAGCTGAACTAGCATTCAAAAATCACATTAATTTGGACTTCTCTGATACTTTCTACATACAAAAGTAGGTTCAAAGGATGAGGAAGAGTTGATTGGATTATAGAGGATTTAGTCAAAATTATTTCAAGCGACCATTCGGAATCTGAAGGAAGATATTATCATACACCATACCATGAAGGAATATGTACATTTTGCAATTCAGATGTTGAGACAGAATTGTATGTTATACTTGTCTATAAGGCATTTGAACTTCAACGTCAGTTGTATTTACCAAGGTATTTGTATTTATGCCCATCGGAAGCATTTTTATTTATCTGCTTTACAAAATAAAAGTAAGAACACATTAAATTAAGTTTGTACAGAAATCAACTAAAAGATTCTTGGTTGACAAACACTGTATATATATATTATTTGTAACGTGGTCCATTGGCCTACATTATTAGAATGAAGAGAAAAGTATAAAATTTAAATGAGAAGATATACTAAGAAACTGAAGTGAAAAAGTTACGAAATAAACAAATACTCTCTTTTCGCGCATCAGATTGTTGGAATGAATGGACGAATACATGAATGAATGAATTAACTAATGAGAAATAAAAAAGAGAAATGAGAAAAGAAAAGCAAAATAAAAAAAGAAGGTGTTAATTGAATGATTGATGGTGACGGATGAGAGACGGTAAAAGAGACTGAGTTAAGGAGAGAAAAACTTAGCGACCATGTAGATCTTGAATCTTAAAATTTAGTTGTATGAACATTAAAGAACAGTAGCAGCGGGGTGGATCTATTCAGTGGCTCAAGCGGGACATCATGTTTCTTACATAATTGCTTCACTGCTTTCAAATTGGACATCGGAATTAATATATCAAATTAAAGATCAAATTTTCCGAAGTAGATTGCAAGTAGAACCTTATTGTAATAAGCATTACAACTTATGAACAAATACAAAATAAGAAAAATAAGGATAAAGCATGCATCGAGTAAATATATACATTGGGAGATGAATCTGTAGACAAGTAGTTGTATACGTAAATATATGTGGATGTATGAATAGTGAAGAAAATAAAACAGCATTATACATGGTAGAAATGGCCAAAATTTCATTCATATTCTTATTTTAAAAGCATAATATAGATACCTTCCTAGGTTGCTTAACTGCTTAATATTTTAAATATTCAATAATTTCACAAGTTTGCCAGCACTTGGGTTTTTCCAGTAGTAAGGTTTAATGTATGGTTTTCTCAATTCCATATATTTTCCGCATTCTAAAATAAAATTATATTCGTCTTCAACTACATTCTAACTACAATTTTAAAAATTCCTATTTTTCTCTTGGAATATTGTGAGAACGACCATGTTCAATCAGTTGACCATGAACTGAAATATGAATTTTACATATAAATCTCATAAACTTAAATTGAATGGAGTTTTATTAAGTAATACTTAATACCAAACACATCAATGAGATATTTAAGCATTCTGATTAAGGAGAGAAACAACTGTATATATCTTGCAAAAATCTATTGATCAATCTTTGCCTAAGCTCGTACAAAAAGTAATTTAATTATCAAAATATTGGTTTAGGCAAACATAATTCACACCAAGTTCACATATCTCTATTTTCACTACAGAACACTAAATAATTTTAACATTTCGAATATCAAACAAATATTGTTAATATTCCTTCAAAAACAGTTATTAGTTAGTATTAATTAATTTTAAACAGTTCTTAAATATTCTTAGTTTCTATTTATTAACAATGGAAACCTTCATAGCTCTGAATAAATAATATAATTTGTGTACTTTTATGTACACAAAGAACGTTCTTACAAACGTTTGTGAATTATCTCAATATCCGGGGCTGATTTACAACCAAAAACGTCGCAAGCATAACTTAGAAGACTCTTAACGTAAGTACCAAACAGATGACAGTTGGTTTCAATGCTGAAATAATAATTGTTACAAAGTTTATGAATATTAAACAATGGCTCATTTTCTTGCAATGGAAAGTAATTTTGGGCTCCATGAAGCTTATCATTATAGCACAAAATCGTACCCAAGTCGGAAAATTTATCAAACAATTTCTATAACTTCAGTTTTGTAATACCTTTTTAAAAAAACAATATTTTTAACATCATTTGTCAATACTACAATCTTTGTTTTATTAGTATTCATTTTTAAATTCCATTTATCATAATACATTAATATTTCTTGTAAATTCTTAATACTATCTGAAAAAAGCATGTCGTCAGCATACGTAATAAAAATAAATGTAATCTAAATAATTCGCAGTGAAGACTAGCAC
The DNA here is from genome assembly GCA_029931535.1 of Margaritifera margaritifera. Taxonomy (NCBI): domain Eukaryota; kingdom Metazoa; phylum Mollusca; class Bivalvia; order Unionida; family Margaritiferidae; genus Margaritifera; species Margaritifera margaritifera. The sequence continues at coordinate 495,416 of JAQPZY010001446.1, read as the reverse complement.
TGGAAATAAAGTCTTCTTCAAATCATTCACATGCAAAATGAGCACAAATGACATAAAAGGCCTCGCCTTATAACACCCCAGCGTTATTATTAAAATAATTTGTTAGTTGAGAAATTATACATGACACAAGTTATCATTTGTTTAGTTAATATCAATATTTTCTGATCAGCTTATAAAATAAAGATTTTACTTTGTAGAATTTTAACTACTTGAAAGATATCATATTTTAATCTCTATGCAATCTTTGGAGCAATAATAATAATAATAGCACAACCTTAGTTGAAAAAGACCACTGTCACACCTATATTAAAAAAGGATGATAGATCAGATTGGTCAATCTATCGATAAGTTTCTCTATTGAGTGTTCCTAGGTAAACTATAGAAAGAATTGTTTTGAAATATGTTTACAATCACCTACAATCTAATCAACTTATCTATAATATCTATCTAGGTGTTTTCCTCGTGCATTCTACTGTTCGTGAGCTAATTTAAATGTATCATAAAATCTGCAAAGATCTTGATGATAAAGATATAACATGTGTAGTCATCTGTTATATTTCCGAAGAATTTCATAGTCTGGCATAAATGCCTGATCCACAAACTTTCTGCTTATGGGATAAGAAGGGCATAACTCATTTGGTTCATTAACTATCAGACATAAAATAACATGTTTGCATTAGCACTCAACTCTCACAAATGTATTCGACGATTGCTGTAGTTCCTCAGAGTTACGTTTTGAGACCACTTCTGTTATATACCCGGATTCGAATGGCAGTAGAGTACGAATTAAAAGTTCTCTAACCTGTATGATAATATTCTTTCTCAATATTTAAAAATTCACCTCATATTATCACGCATTCTCCTGTAGGATCCAGGGATAGCACTTTCCGCTGTTTCGTGTATATTTGTAACTCTCTATAATAACCGCCATATGCGTTGATTTCTGTTGTAGAAATTAATTACTGGGTCGATATGCCAGTGTGTCTGCTACGCACGAATGCCTGTATCTGCGACTTTGTTCCATTGGTTTTGGGAGATTTATGCTTTGTCGAGGGGGTATAGGGGTTGGTGCGTGCAGGCAAGGCGATGGGTACCGTAAAACGCGGACCCGGGTCCGAATCTCAGAAGAGTAAAAATTAAAAATTCTCTAACCTGTATGATAATATTATTTCCACATATTTAAAAATTCACTTCATTTATCATGCATCCTCCTGTAGGAACCAGGGATAGCACTTTCCGCTCTGTTTATTTATATATATATATATATATATATATATATATATATATATATATATATATATATATATATATATATATATATAATCATCCATATAACACTTTCCTCGTCACTAGTCACTATGGATGTCTGTTCCTTATGCACCAACATCCCACACGAGGAGGGTATCACAGCCTACAAGGAAGCATGGGATGGACGACCTGATCCCTCCCCTCCTACGTACTATTTGGTCAAACTTTTGTCACGTGTTCTTAAGTTTAACAATTTCGTATTCAACAACCAACACTTCCTACAAATTATTGGAACTACAATGGGCACTAAAATGGCGCCTTCGTATTCCAATATTTTGATGGGAAGACTAGAGCCAAAGCACATCAGTGAGACACCCTATACACCTCTAAGCTGGTACAGATTCATTGACGACATAGAATCGAAATCGATCGAAACGGGCGACAATTTCAAAATATTTTTGAATTCGCCAATAACTTCCACCTTACGATTACATTTACAATTAAGTCATCAAACAAGTCCAACGTCTTCTTAGATACTCAATCCACCCTCCTAGAGGGGATTATAGAAACTGACCTGTATTCTATATCAACTGACTCTCACCAGTATCTACTCCCGACCAGCTGCCACTCCCAGCACGTAAAAAAAAGCTTCCTTACGGCATGTGCTCTAATCCGGCAACCTTTGAAAAGAGGTTCGGAGAGCACAAGGGGAGCCTTAGAAGGAGAGGATATAGAAGGAGCTACATTGAGGAGGCTATTAACGAAACTAGACTCCTCAATAGAGGAGCCCTCTTGAAATATAAAACGAAGAAAACCAACAAACGCGTCCCTTTCGTGATCACTTTCCACCTCGATGACCCAAACTTGCAACAGATCATTCGGAAGCATTGGCAACAGATCAAATACTCCGAACGCCTGAAGGGCACATTTCAAGACGTTCCTATGGTTGCGTACCGTAGACCTAAAAATCTAAAGGACCATCTGGTACGTGCAACTTCAAACAAGACCACAAATTCAGGCACATACTGCTGCAAACACAAGCGTTGCCTAATTTGCAAACATATGCCCGAGACCAAATCGTTCAGAAGTTCGACGACAGGAGTTAGCCTCACTATCAATCAGAAGTTAGGATGTCGAACCCAAAATGTAATCTATCTTCTAAGATGCAAGATCTGTGCCACTCTATATGTTGGCGAAACAGTTGATTTCAGAAAACGAATGAATAACCACAAGAGCAACATTCGCAAAAAGCAAATACTCGCCAACCACCACAGCTCGACTGGGCACTCAGTCGAGTTTCCTCGAGATGCACACGTAAGGAACGATACTGGATACTACAATTAAAAACTCACGAGGAGTTTGGCCTAAATGAAAAAGTATAATCTTCCCAATGCAAGCTTTTCAAAACTTCAGCCATGCATCAGTTTATTAGACGCACGCAATTTGTGCTATAATATTCACCCAAGTACATATTCCCAAACTCTTTACATGTATTATTATTATTAGCATTAGTAGCAGTAGTAGTAGTAGTAACTCAAGTCCATTATCCGGCTACTCCATTCTCATGACATATTTCCTTTTGTATCTCCATGCATAACTTTACCAGAATATAATTTCTTTTGTAAATTTTGTAGATGATGTTGAGTTTTTGTCTTTGTCCCCAGCCCGGAATTATGTCAAAACATTTTGGATCTCTATAACATGGTTTAGTCTGTTTTGCCTCTTCTTTTGTTTCCGTAAAAGAAAACTTACGTACATAATAGACACGCGAGTAATAACAACACTTGCTATAGTTAATGTCAAATGTAAAAATGCATAACTTGCAGAGCATTCAGTATACATTTATTTAGCACTGTTTTCTGTTTTCTTTTCCTCTGTTGGCTTTTTAAATTGATGTGTTTGAATGTTATCAAGCTAGAATTAAATGCAGATAGAGGTAGCCCCAACTTAATGATAAAAACCCCAATTAAGTATATAACACCATTTGATGTCATATGCTCTTTTTTCAACTCTGTCTGTAATTCATTCATATCATCAATTGGTAGAAATAGACTCATCAAAGATGTAACCGCTAGACGACAATATTTGAAAATGATTTGGATCGTTTGGCTGATCTTGCATTGGGAAAAATGTCATTGGTTTTCTTGATTTGTTTTTCATTGGATGTTTTCAACTCTTTGTCAGTTAAAGTGTTATGAGAAATTTCTTCGTATGTTCCATTTGCTGTACGAATTTGCGGTAATTGTTTGTATTCTTCAATTTCATGGGAAATAAAACGACTTCTATTTTAATCTTCTATGAAAACCAATTCTTTTTCGAGTTCTTGTTGATCCATTTAAATAGCGTGAAAATGGCAGAAGGTGGGGAGACTATGTTGATAATAAATGTGAAAAACCTGTTTACGATGAAGATGATCACGAGGCACAAATTACTAATGAAATAATTGAAGAACAAGTGACTGATAATAGTGTGTTTAAAGAGGGACTAGAAACTCCTGTATCTACAATTTTAATGGATGCATTCCAAGAATTGAAACCTCATTTACAAATTGAGAGGAAAACATTGTAATATCTCTGAGTCAATCTTCAGAAAGTTTGGTCAATGAAATTACACTAGAACAAAATGTATTCTGCAGAACTAAATTTTCTTTGAATAATAATGACCTTGACCTTTGACTTTTTGACTCCCAAACTAATAAGCTTATTTCTTACCCAACGTGTAAGTCATCTATAAACTTTGTTAGAACTAACAGATTGAGAAATGAAATTTGTGTGCAGAATTTATTTTCTTCTTTCAGTTACAGTGACATTAAAATATGAAAGTTTACATTCAATATCAATTTGCTTCTTAATTTTACCCAAGTACAAGCCATCCATAAACTTTGGTCTAGGTCTGTGATGTAGAATTAATTTAAATTGCAGAAACCATTTTTATTCTTTCGGTCAGTCACCTTGGCCTTCAACCTTTCGAACCCAAAATCGATAGGCTTCTCTCCTATATCAAGTTTAAGCCATCCACAAAGTTTGATCTACGTAAGTTATTTAAAACGAATTATAATGTGTGGAAACCATTTTCCTATTTCAATCGCAGATACCTTGACCTTTGACTTTTTGACCCAAATGTGATAAGCTTTTTCCCCAAGTGCAAGTCATTGGACTAGTGCGATAACTGTAGATGGTGTAGAACTCGAGTTAATGTGAGAAAAGGAAATGGCAAAAGACGGAAGGAGGGGCGGACAATGTAATAACATAATATTATGGCGGGCGTATAAAAAGAGTAACCGAAATTAAATTATAAAGCGTTACTCCATAGCTACGAATAAAGGTGGAAACAACTTCCGTAAGTTTTGGGACTTGATAAAAGAAGGAAATAAATGGATACCACCTGTGGTAAACCTCCACAAAGACCTTTACAACAGCCGTTGGAACACACTGTTAAACAAAGACAACAAATAAGAGTTTCTGAAGAAATAGAGATGTAAATAATCGACACAAATGAACGATTTGATCATCTGGCAAGAAAAGCATAATCTTCAATTGAAGATTACCATGAACTAATCCAAAGTGATAAACTTCCAAATGCAGAGCGCAGATTATTTACTTCGCAAAAAAGAATGAGAATTAAGATGCTATCAAATGCTGTAACAGCTGCTGAATCAATAACAGAACATATGAAATCATACATTGAAACGTACGATAAAGAGATAAAAAAACAACGGAATATGAAGAAACAAATAACAAAACAAACAACAACATCAGCAGCAACAACAAAAAACACAAACAAAAAACAAAAAATAGATGAAAGCAAAAGTTAAATGAACAAAACAGTGAAAAATGTCAAAGTTACAAGAGCATAGATAGTTGGATATTCAAGAGAAAAGGAGAGACATTTTAGAGTCAACAATGGAAACATAAATTCAAAAGTTACCATTAGGATTAAGGTATAAACAATTCTTTGAAAGAAAATATGTGACAATTACTACGATTTTATATAGGAAATTTTGTAAAGGATTTAACATGAACTTCTTGAGGAACAAGTGCTAGTGATAGTGAAAAGGTACCACATATAATCATTGGGGAATTAAGTTAAACAAGGTATGCAAAATATTGCCATCTATTTGTTCAATATATCCAAAAAGGCAGTAGTAGAATTGCCTGGTGTCATAAGATAACGTTTCAGCTGTACAAATTGTTTCTTTCTTGGCTGATTATGTCACTTTGCTTATTCTAGCATTAGATGGCTTATCTTTTGCAGTTTTAACAGAGGTTTACACACGGCAACAATAGAATCAGAAATAATAACCTATTTCAATAAAGTAAATTAAACCATATTCTGCAACCGTTAGTATCAATATAAATAATTGTTTGTTTCATGATCGTTGTCTTTTAAATTATGTCCACACTGTCGCTACTTTTGTTCCTCTTGCCTACTTAGTTCTTACCAACGTTGTTTTCTTTCATTTCGTTGTGTGTCTTTTAAGAATTGTTATTGACTGCTGGAGTTATATTTTGTTAGCATGTCGGTATTTATAGCAGTGATTGATACAAGTTTAAAGCTATCTGTTATCTTTTTCAAGTTGCTGTTGCAGCCAAAAATTCTACCCATTTTCATCATATACCATCGCCACCAACATCATAGTCCAATTCCTCTCTGGAATCGGGTATGTATTTTCTAAATCTGGTCATAATGCCTTCATTCGAGTGGTAATTTTGCTTTCCTAAAATTAATAGCTCCATTCATTTTTTAGCAGTGTCTGAGACAGTGAAATAGATGTTCTGGTTTGAGCTTGTGCAAGTAAGATGCTGAATTTATGTGACCTAATACATTGGGTCAAATGTGCTATTCATTCTTCTGCGAGTGGGTTGATTTCCTGTAGAAATAAGTATGTCCGGCCTATTTTTTTTCAGTACTCATCTTGTTGTAAAGATCATTTGACTTTACCATCTCAAATTACCAAATAACCCCACTCAGTCTCTTACCCCAAGTTTGGTGCGTCTCATCATTAGCTACTTCCGGCGTTATCGGAACCCAGTAAATCGTGTCTTCGTGTAATACTGGTCTATTCCTAACTATTATTTATCTCCAATCACGACTTTTTGGAATATTAAAGTTAATACAGATTCTATGAAATTGTTTTAGATTGATGCCATTATTATTATTATTACTACTATTATAATTAGTAGTAGTAGTAGTTGTTGTTGTTGTTGTTGTTGTAGCAGTAATAGTTGTAGTAATAGTAGTAGCAGTAGTAGTATTTAAATTAAATGCTTCTTCATCGGGTAATGGTATTTCACATTCAGACAATAGTTTAAGATTAATGGAAAGTAGATAGATATAGTGTAATTACAATTTTTATGATTCACGCTTAAAAGTAAAAAGAGTGACGCAGTCACTAGGTCACGCATTGAAGCAAAATGTAATATGTAAAAGGGGCCATAGATCCGTTCCAAAGAAGTGGAAGAGACTAATGCGTCCATCTACACATTTGTGTCTCTAAGAAAACTGGCATATCAATCGACCTAAGAGTATATCGATATATCCCTAAAACAATGACGAAACTCAAAGAGACACTTTCTAGTGTGAAGATGTAAAAGCGATGGACAAGGCCCATAACTGTCAAAAACGCGTAGAAGAGATGGATATCCCTAAAATGCATATCTACGTCATGGAGACGGTGGTCGCACAAAACTGTATCAGCATGTTCAGTGGTTTTGGAGTTATGATGCTTGCCACATGCATTCATTAGTAAAAAGATGAAATTGACCTACAAGGCCCATATCTTTCTCAAAAAGAAAGTAGACGAGAGGCAAATCTACGTCTGTTAGAGTTCATATCTAATTGAGAGTCGCGGTACTTCAGTTCGTAGAGCGCCAAACTCGTAATCCAAGGGTCGCGGGTTCGATACCCGCCCAAGCTAACCCGAGTCGGGTGCCTCGGTGAGTCATTGATAATGGCATTTAGATCCTATGTCCTCAACATAATATAGCCAATAATGTCTTAAAAGTGCCGTTAAAACCAACAAAAACAAAAGCAACAAAAAATCACATCTAATTACATCAGGATATTATGAATGGCTCCTGAGCTATGCTGGTTTCAAGTAACTACAATTGTGATGTTCTAAAACCAATGGCAAATGGCTGCAACTCTGTTCAAAATGGAATTCGAAAGTCCAAACCTTTAAAAGATACATATTAATTTATAAGGCAGTTGTCCTAACAAGGAGTAATAATTTATGTAGAAGGGATGCAGAGCTATGCTGGACGTGGTCTAAAACCAGATAGCTGAGAAATTGTTCAGCATATCGTGATGGAATTAGGTGTTTAAACTGTCTCATAGACAAAGATGAGTCTTTTAAGATAGTCCATTTTGTGGGTTCTTGTCGATCAGTTTTAGATCTTGACCTTGGTAGATTTCTGTTAGAGCCTCTTTATAGTATGGGAATATTTCATCATATTCTAATGCCGTTTGGTATGCAACTTGCCGTTACACTTGCTTCTTACGTCTGCAGTCTTGCTTCGGTGCGAGGTATTTTGTGTTATTTTTTCTAATTTATACTTTATTGTCCAATTATACTATTGTGACGAACATAGTGTTGCAAAGAAAAATATTTCATAAAGAAAGCCATATTTTTGTTTTGTGTCTTCAATCTAAGCACGTGTTATCAACAACGAATTTTTTTTCATATTAAATAATGTTTCACTTAATAAATTACTAGCAAGAAATCTTGCCTGAGGAATATTTTATACAGTACATGTTTTTGCCAGATTGAGTTTGTTGTTGTTGTCGTTGTAATACTGCCATCAATATCAAGATCTGAGCTTTTAAGAACAAAGCTCCTTTTGGCTTTATTTTGTGTCAAGATTGATTTTATATATATATATATATATATATATATATATATATATATATATATATATATATATATATATATATATATATATATATATATATATCCTCCATGCTATGAAACATATAATGTATATAAAAAAAACAGCACAGTTGTAACAAGAGATAGAAAAGAGAAATATCGTAAACTTAACTAATCGCTTGCTTGTGGTTTTAAGATTAAATGACTAAAAACACCTGACCAGCATTGAACTCATCAAAATGAATATATCACCGGCATACGGTTGCCAAATCAAATAACAATGTTTTTCTAACATGATGTCATGACAGTTTCTGTTTTTAGACCTAAATTGCGTCCAATTTTGTTTTGATATACCGGTAAACAGATCCTGGCACATATTTGCTATTTCATTATTCTGGAGTGAATAATACTTGCTAGCCAATCGATAAAGTTATGTTATTTCTACTTGATACAAAAATAGATCAGATGTATGAACATAGCAGTTTCAATGCAGTATCATTTCATGTAAAGGAGCCATGCAGTTTTGGTACATTTGTATGCTATATTGGTCCATTGATGTCAGGTAATGGTTGTTCTTCTTTATTGTGCAGTATCATTTTTTTAATAATGTTCCTGCATTCAAAAGGCTGCTAGACTGAATAACAATTCACACGTACTTCATTCCAACGTTAAATATATTCGATTCGTCCTGAAAGTTTCTCTGATATACCGGAACTCTATATTACTGAACAAAAATGATATCTTGTGTGTACTGTGCTACTAGCTGAACAAACGTGAATATCAATTTCACCCTATTTATGTCCCAAACGTACATCGCCCGCTCCTCTAAAATCATGATAATGTCCTAATTTCCTCTACAACAAATCTGAGGTAGTAACAACAATGTAAGATAGTGTAAGATTCCTTTATTAATTAAATCATGATTCTAGTTCTTCTTTTTTTCACAATGATTCACCTCCACCTCCTCCTCATCAATGTTGCTGTATTGTATTGCACTTTCCATCACCTATCCTATATACTTATGATGACTCTAATGTGTTACCCGCAAAAACATTTTAGCAACAAAAATACATAATTTGCATACCTGTCATAGAACCCATGTGAACGCATTGCAAAGTTAGTAATACATACTTGTGTAAATTTGTACAAGTGCAAATACTGTGTGCAAATTTTGTGCATATGAATGGGGTATTAGACAAAGATCGGGATAAAATGCGAAGTGTATCGATCTTATTTACATTTAATCATTTCTCCTGATGATTCTGATTAGAAAGTGACAAGAAATGCGTAACCTAGCAATAAATCATCATGGGAACTAAATATCTGACTATGCAAAATATACTGATCTCTCAGTGAAGGGACAAGGTCAAGGACAAATAACATTCAATCTACTTCTTGTAACTGCAGTTAGAACAAAGACATTTCATTAAACTTTATTTTTGTTTGCATTTCGTTTAAGTTCCTCATGTTTAAATCATTGCAGTGTGCGTAAGAAATTTATATAATATCATGTTTAGTATTGCTAGAAACAAATAGATATTGAATTTATATGTGGCATCTTTTAAGTCTAACGGTAAAGTCAGTCTGTTTAGGTATGCATTGCTTTTTTAAATTGATGGATTACACAAAGAACAGCGTTTACTTTGTTTCACTTGAACAAGTATTATTGAAATTGTGAATAATTTAGGGTGAAAGCAAAGATTGTATCTACTTTTAATATTCATCAGACGTTTAATTGCATGGCTATTAGATCTGTTAAAGCTGAACTATGTTTTCGGTCCTGTGCTTAAAGGTAAGAACTCACTAGGAGCTGTACGAGATATTTCTCCAATCATTCTATACATGATCGGCACTATTTACTTTACATGGAAAGCATACGTCATAGGCATTCTATGAAAATCTATAACTTTTTTCATCTTCATCATTTATTCTGATATTAAATTAACATTGTATGAAACAAAATCATCATGAAAAAATTGAACGGAAAAAAACTCTAGTAAACACGAATACTGGTTATTAGATAAATGTTTGGTGCTATTGATATGTTCAAGGAAAATATATACATTTTTGGTTTTCAAAACACCAACAAACTATATCATATTAATTAGACTCATGCATAAATACCACTCAGTTGATAAAAAATCCTAACAGTTTATTGCTACAGTACGTGATATACACTATGTAACTGTTACTATAAACGATTTCAACTTCTGCATTGTGTTTCAAGCATTGAAAATCTATACTTTCTTCGCTGTCATCATTTGCAATCATTTTATTTTTAACTTTATTCATTTATATTTCCTGGTTGCAATAACCACCAGGAATTAAAACGGTAATGTTTAATTCTTGTCTTTGATATAGTAATTGATATTGTTTTCAAGTTCATTTGAAATATTTTAATACCCAACAACAAAATATATTCTCTGCAATTAAATATATAGTGACTATTTCTCTTATCAATTGGTTTAATACTTTTTTTTCCAGGAGACCATTAATTGTAATATAGCTCTCCGTTTGTATTGAAAACATTAACACAGTCAAAATCTAAACATTCTATATTTAAAGCATTTGTTCAACTTGTATCATGCTGTGCACGTTTCATTTGCACATTCATTCCCTATAAGTTTCCCCCAATGCTCTATCTCTCTTTCATTTGAATCTCTTGAGCTATGTATTTTGTTTCTATATTCATGTTCTTCCTGATTGCGATTTTTATCTCTCTGTATCTGTTGTGCTCTTTAATAATCAAAATCATATGTCATTGTTGACTGCATTATCACTGATAGCTTTGCTAATCATATCATCGATACTGTTCAACTTAGTGATAGCTGGTGTTACTGTTTCATCACGTTTTTAAACTTTGTTATAAATCAATCTTTACTTAGTAGCTTTTGCAGCAATACTTTACTTTTTGAACAAATAACAAGATAACCAAAACGGCTACACCACCAACAATGAGATAATAGACTGTGCTCTTTGAATTTGATTTAGTTCTTTCATTTGGTGATTTTGTAGATTCTACTTGTTCAGTCATCAATCGCTCTGTTGTTTTTTTTTAATTTCATGTGAACGTTTCCCAAGTTGTCTTCCAATTTAAATCTAAGTGGATCTTTTGGCTGCTTTGTGAAGCTCCTCTTTTAAGTTCTTTACTAGCCTTGTTTCCATGTTCACATTTTGTTTTACTCATCTTCCATTTGATTTACAAGGATATTTGCAAAGTAAACCCAACATCATTGTACATTTGATACAAATTGTTTGTGACATAAATTTTCAAGATGTTAGCAATTAGTTTCCAGGTGACTTACAATATTTATTTGAGCAGTGATAATTAATTTGAAATTTAATTGCTTGAATAAAAACAGTGCATACAAAGGTTTGTCTTAGATATGAAGAAGAGAAAGTCATAACCATGTTTTACAAAACTAACTGTTACTGTAAACCTTGCCAAATGACATATACAAAAGTATAGAAAAATAAATGGTAGAACGAAAATAGTAGGATACAAGAAAAGTTGCATAAAACAAAAATCGCACAGTGATGAAAATAGCTGGATTTCACAATTGACAAGATGTAAGAATTTTACAAGCATTAAGAACAAAACAAAATCACTAAATCATATACAACGCTGAAAACGTTAAGTGTTCCGTCTATTCTTCAAAACCTGTAGGTGCTAGTGATGATGACCTTTATCGTCATCACTCTATTCCATGTTCATGATTTGTTCTATCCGTTCCTAAACAAGAAGGGAAACGTTTCCAATGGACAAACTCAAGATATATGATAGCAAAAGAAAACGTGTCCAAAAATGTATAAATGCCAACACGAAAATACATAGAAGAGAACACGAAAAATGTTGAATCATTCAAGATGGCAAACATTATCATCGAAGAGATTTTACACAATGTTGTCTAATCTATTTTTCTTGTCAGATTTTATTGCGCGGTAAGCAGCTAATCTAGTAATGGTAACCATTGTAACAAATGTTCTTAACGACACAAATGCAACAACAACAAAGAAACCAGTGCATATTTATTTAATAAACATTTTGTAAACATATTTTTTCTTAATTACTTTCTGTTGTCCTTTTTTTAAATATATATGTTTGAGAGTAACCAAACTAGCACTTAGTGCAGATAACCCAAACCTATCTTAAATGTAAAATATCCAGTGAAGTATGTAATTCCATTTGATATCAAATAATATTCTTTCAGTTCACTTTGCAACTGTTCAAGCTGTCGATTGGAAGAAATTTGCTAAGTACTGATGTCACACTGTATATTACAACGTCTGACAAGGATTTGGAGATTTTGCAGATCCATTTACAATAATATCATTCGTCTTCTTGATTTGTTTCTCTTCTATTTTTTCCAAATTTTTCAGTTCAAATTCATTGGTTATTTTGTTTTAAGTTACATTTTCAATAGCTGTGTTCAATTCCTGTGTGTAATCTTCAATTTTTGAAGAAATGGAGTTATTGCTATTTTTTATTGCTTCTATAAATCCCAAATCTTTTTCATGTTGTACTATGATCATTTCTTTGCTATTTAAATAACAAAAAAGTGGCTGAGGCTGATTGAAATTTGTTAATGAAAAACTTTCTAAATACTGTTTACGATGATGTCGATGATGGTACAAAACCAACACAAGATCAAATTCAAATTGATGCTACTGTAAATCTTGCAAATGGGTTTGCAAAACATAATATCGAACGTTTTGATACTGGACAACCTATAACACACAGTGAGATTAAAATGAAGAAACCATTCGATACTCATGGTTATATATATATATATATATATATATATATATATATATATATATATATATATATATATATATATATATATATAGAGAGAGAGAGAGAGAGAGAGAGAGAGAGAGAGAAGGAGAGTTCCGGCGCAGTTGATTTAAGGATCACCCAAAATGGTAGTACAGACCTTTTATCACCTATTTCAATAGAGAAACCTAGGAGGATCTAGTTTTCTTAACGAATTATAAGACGAGTATTTTGCAAATCGACATCTAGAACCTACTTCTACCGTAACAGATGAGATTCGGGGTAGATAAAATAGACTTAGAAACACAGAAGAAACAGTAGAGCATGTGCAACGTCCAACGTAATAGACACAACCTAAATATCCATTAGAACCTCCTATTGTACTAAGGAAACAAATACAAGATACTGGTGGTATACCATAACTGGAAAAAATGTACTGATGCGAACGAGTTAACTAGTGGATTAAAAAAAGGAAATACTGAGTGGAGTGAATTTATTCGCAAATTAGACTAGGATTTCAGTAAGGTGTCTTCCAGCGAAAAAGCCAGAGCAAACAAAGAAATAAATTGTCCAATGGTTCTCGAAACTTTGCTGTCCAAAATTAATAACTCCGTTAACTTTTTCACTGTGTTTGACACTGTCGCAATAGATTGTGTAATAGATGTTTTGTTTTGTAACTGTGCATTTAAAATACAGATTACATCAGACTTTATACTACGATTCAATCTAGCTATTCCCACATCCCTTAGTCTGATGATATCGTGCAGAAAGATGCATGTCCAGCAAGTATGTTCATTTTTATCTGTTATAGAATTCATTTACTTAGCTGACAATATTTCCCTGTATTCAACAGTACCAGCTCCATAGCTGTAATGACATTTCTAAGTAGTCATATCAACATCAGACGTAGGTTCCCCAAAACTTGGTGCACAGTTTTATGTTCTTGGTCCTTTATCAATCAAGTATTTGTTGTTTTTTTTATACATTTTGTTTGTTTCGCTTTAAGTATCTCTAGCGATGATGTAGTGGAATTTTAAAATTATTGCAAACTAAAGTTGATTGTATAATCATCAGGTAAATATATTTTTTTTATTCAGAAAGCATTTTTCTCATTTGGAAAGAAACATAAAATCTGTATACTGATTTGACCAATTTTGGTACATTTTTATCTATTAAAATGCATTAACGAAATCCCACAAATAACTGTTGACACTCACACTGACCAGTTTAGTGCATTTTGTCAAAATCCCATGGATAAGAAACTGTATTTGTTAGATTTGTAAAATCTGATGTACATTTACCTATGGTAATTATGTGAGATTTTCCTAAACCATTATTTAAATTCAAACAATTAGTATGTATTTTCTTGTGCAAAGACAATGAGCTTCTCTTTACTGTTTTTCCACATTCATATGAAATTCTCTGTCGATTTTCGTCTCTAATCTTTTCATTTTCTGCATTGTAAAATCCGTTTGATTTCGTGTCTTTCACACAATCTTGGTATCTCCGTTTTTTTTTAATTTTTTTTTAAAAATTTCATTTGTCCATTTCCTCAATCAGTTTTTTTCTGTTGCATTTGTAGCATTTTACAACTATTGATTCTATTTCTAACATTTGATTTTTGCATGATTAGATTTTGTGAGCAACGTCAAATATTGACTGTACCATTGATTTGCGTAGTTTAATTTCAATTTTTCAACCAAAATGTAAAATGAAATCGTGTGAAAACTGAATCCAATATTTTGTCCAGAAAACAATTCATAGTTAATTGAGTAGTTGTGTGAATATATATCTTCTTTGTGTAAAATATGAAAGACGTTTTAATATTTTCATGACAGCATCAATATATGTAATTTTCATTACCCATTATGTTGTTCAGAATCTCTTATTCTTTTACACTGTATTTTTTCAGCGTGTTTGAAATATAGTGAAAATAAACTTCATTTTGTCTAATGTTGACTCCTTTTTCATTTCTTCTGTGATGTCATTTATTACCCTTTTAGGACAATGTCTATGCTGTAGTTGCCTTACCAAGTTTTCTCCGTGTACCGTTTTGTTATTTAACTGTTGCTTACCTGTGATGTTTTCATGTACTTTCCATTTTTTTCCTCTGATGTTGTGATCCATGCAAATTTGCATGCTGTGCATATTTTAGCACCTATATTTTCTATTGCACTGTTTACCACATCTTTCACATTCTAAAAGCTCGTTATATTTGAAAAATGCAGAGCTGTCGTGATTCTGAATAGTCCTATTTATGTATTATACTGACTGGAAAGATCGGATACTTTGACTCATCATTTTAATGACATTATTCTCTGCTAGTTCCACAATCTTCATCGTACCCTTTCCACCTCATGAGTACATACTTTTTACCGTTCAATCGTTTGGTCGTTTTCATAAAACATGCTCTCTTTATCCTCTCCCTTCAAGTCTTTCAGTTTGTTAACTACAGGATCACCTAAAATTACTTGCCTGATTTTAAACATTTCATCGGCAGAGTTAGGCAGTACCCCTGTGCAAATATTGTTTTGAATTTTGAAATTCTGAATGTTTCAAAAATTTTTAATTTATGAGTTTCCAAATGCAGCCGTATATACATTTGTACATTTATCAACATCAATATGTAATGTATTCCTACTTTGTACTGCACTGTTGATTGGATCACAGGCTAGTTAACTGGCAAGGCTCAAACTGTTTTGGCAAATACAGTCGAATTTACTACCCAGTACGTCACCACAGGAGTCCCGCATGGATCCGTATTAGGCCCGTTAATATTAAAAATGTCTACATGAACGACATACGGGATGATCTTTTGAGCAAAAAACAATCTTTATCACATGCGTCTAAGGACAAATCTGAAATAGAATATATACTAAATATAGATTTACATACTATAGATATTTGGTCAAAACGATGGCTGGTAGACTTCAATCCTACCAAAACAGAAGCACTGCTAGTTTCGCGTAAATTTGAACCAGCCTTTCCTAAACTAAAATCTAAAAATGAACTTTTTTCTTTCGTCGACAATCAACAACATCATGGAGGTATTTTTAGTACCTTAGACAATTGGACACAACATATCGATTGGGAGGCAGAAGTGTTTATAGGGCAGAAGTGTTTATGAGGACAGAAGTGTTTATGAGGACAGAATATACACATAGACAAACAAACACAAAACATAGAAACACCATTGGCAATGTTTTATTTGTTATCTGAGAGATGTGGGTCGCCCTGAAAAGGACCATTTGTTTTTTTTTTATTTTTCCCTCCCTGACCACCATTTCTTCAGGGAGGCTAGGAGGTTGAACTTCATTTTCTTCCTAGGTGGATCAGGGATCCAGTCGGGATGGCCCATCTTCCTGAATTTCTCCTGGACCTTGATCCAATGAGCATTCAGCGGGCGGAAGTCTTGTTGTTTCTTCTCGTTCTCCTTTTCCTTTCGCTCATTGCCCCAGGTAGCCTTTATCTTCACTACTTCCTCCTCCATGACTTTCCTGACAAGGTTCTGACCTATGTTCAAGGCAACTGCTTCCCTTCTCACACTGCTGAGGGGTGGGTAACACCAATCTATGCAGGCCTCTATCTGTTGGAGAAAATACTTCACCCCTGCCATCCAATCTAGTGCTTCTTTTAATGTTTTAATGTCCCCACTCGACAGGATTTTACTACACAGGGCACCTTCATCTTTATCGCTTCCTCCTCCATTTCTTCATGGTTAAGGCTCCTGGCTGTTTTCAGGGCTGACACTTGCCTTGTTACACAATGTAGGTTGACTGGGTAACTCCAATAGCTTTCTATCTTTTCTAACACGTATTCAACCTCCACCATCCAATCCCAGGCTTCCTGTAAATTCTCCACTACACTAATTCTTAGTCAAATCGACGATGAATGGCGAGACTGGTGAACGCGTCATTTTAAGTTAGGTTCAAAAGGTCTGGTACACAACGTCCGACCATCTTGAATGACTTCTATCTTGGAGATGTTGAAGTGTTGAAAGTTGAAAGGATTTTGATCGATGGCTCCGTTGAAGGCTGCATTACTGACGATGCCAATGAGCATACGTTTGGGGAGCTGTCCTTAGAACACATGATCTTCGACCTTGGATCGGAGTCCAGAGGCAACGGTAAACGTTTTCACTTCCACTCGTCGCACATGATACTTGGCGGTTGTTCTGCTCAAAGTTGGACTGATGTCGTTGGCTACTTTAGGTAACACTTCTACACGGCGCACGTAAAGTTGGCTTCTTCGATGATGGTTTTGTACTCGTTTGCATTAGCCATCAAATGGAAGACGCTACTAATGCGATTCAGTCTCAGGCGTACATCACTCCGTCAACTGACATTAAGATAATGAAGATGTACAAATTCACGGTGAAAGTGATAGGTGTTTCCACCTTCCTCGTACGCAGCGATGGCAGAATCCACATTGAAAGGAATGACTCTCAGTAATGGAGCGGCTGTGTTTCCCACCACGTTGTACTCGACGACATCGGAGTACACAAACAATAAATTCAGCACTTCGTTCAATTCGATAGCGAAAATACTTGTAAAAACGATCGTTATTGTTGATGTCTTCTTTCTGCATTTGCAAAAACGTCTCCAGTTCTTCCTTCTGCCTCTTTCTAAAATCATCCGCCAAATGTATTAAGGTGGTACTACCGTCGTCTCAGGCACAAATTCTTGCGAAGACAGAAAATCCACGAAACCCAAATTAAAGTCTTCCTCTTCTGGAAGAATCGTAGTGACTGCTGCATTCGTCGTCGCCGTACTGTCACTCCGAGTATACGAGGTCTCGGTAGTCGGCACACTCCAATACATTGTCTTCATTTTATCAGTCATACTCAAACCATGCCTCAATGGTATACCGTACGAACGCTGTGGTGCCTATATACTGAAGGTGACGTCACACACCCGCTCTCTTCTGATTGGAAGAGAGACCCTACATTTTGTGACGCACATTTGGATTGGTTGACCATTTCGATCCGTTTCGATCGGGTCTTAGGCTATATATACCAGCGTTTTGTTACATAGTTTCACCTGTTCTCAAGCTAGATGTATACCACTGTAGAAACATCAAGCATCGTATCGGGCATGCTCTTCAATCCGGACTACCCCATCTATGTCAAAGCATCATGGGCTATTACCAAGATTCCGGCTACGCCTATTTGGAAGTGAAGAATGTATGTGGAGAGACTAGGATGTCTGAAGAGAGTATTTATTTATGGACCTGAAGTGCGCAGAAGTTTGAGGAGAAGAAGACCTGGGAAGAGGTGTGATATGTGTTAACTACCTTTGGTTAACAAACTCCAACTGTCCTTTTCAGGGCCACCCACATCTCTCAGATAAGAAATAAAACATTGCCAATGGTGTTTCTATGTTTTGTGTTTGTTTGTCTATGTGTATATTCTGTCCTCATAAACACTTCTGCCCTATAAACACTTCTGCCCCCCAAGTGCCTCGTCCTGCTAGCAAGTGCCCCATACTGCCCCCAAGTGCAATATACTGCCATCAAATACCCTCTCCATGTTAATTTCTAATATATGCCCCTAAGTGCCATCTCCATGTTAATTTCTATTATATGCCCCCAGGTGCCATCTCCATGTTAATTTCTAATATATGCCCCCAGGTGCCATATACTGCCCCCTATACTCATATACTACTACTACCCTACTCTAAAAATTACAAAGTGTGCTAGGACGTCTTTTTATTTTTTGAAATAATACCCTAGAGTTATTCAATAATTATATAACTGTAACAGCAACCTTTTAAATTCTTGCGAAATAATTCCCTGGAGTAATTCAATCTTTCTCTAATTGTGCTAGCAATTTTTTAATTTATAATGTTCTCATCTCCCTATACAAGTGCGAACATATTGTATTGTGCTAGTTATCTCAGTTGGTACACTACTAAGAAAAAAATAAAAAATAAAAGCATTACTACAGTCTATATATAGCTGAGCTGATTAATGTGTCTGAATCATGGCAGTAATGACGTAATTTCTGTAAACAGTTTATTACTGGGATCCCACCTCTTCGTCCACCTACACTTGAATATAATTGAGCAGCTATCTCGATTGCAACTGTTTCGAAGAAGATTTGATCGTTTAAGCCAGGTAAGACATCCTTCCATTCTTTGTTAGAGATATTTGCCAATTACTCTAATCCTCTTTCTTTACAAATAGGAAAATGTGTCACATTTGCAGCACTATCTCCTCATACAACTGCAAGTGCATCTGAAGCGACTGATTGTTTTTGTGTGTACTTTCAGTTCTCGTACTTAATATTGAACATTATTGACAATAAATTCATAAAGATGGCTGAAACTATTACATATTTTGTCTTTGGTTTTGATTTCCTAACATAAAAAATCGAAAAATTAATGTCCACTTGTATGAGCCATTGCATGACGCAATTGGATAACTGTTCATAAAAATTAGATTCTCAATCCGTGTCAACCTAAAGCAATATAATTATAATAAGTCTAGTAAAGCATTCTGATGATATAGCCCGAGCATTTTATACAAATCAGAGTCATAATAGGTGTAACCCTATACAGAAATATATTTTTTAGGACTAGAAATGCAGTATTTATCACTTGTTTATATACATGAGATCTCATTGCGTTCGTATAGCATTATTTCTAAACATTTTGGAACCGTGGTAGCTCAGTTGTTTGATTGTCAGACTCGTAATCCAATGATCGCGTGTTCAAACCCGCCTAGACCAGCCCAGGTCCTTTACCTCGGTGTGTCCCAAGGAAAGGCACTTAGCTCCAATTTCTTCGCCATGATTATCCAATGAAGTGTTGAAAGTGCCATAAAATCTAACCAACTAACCAATCTTGCACAAATTCCAAGCTGGTACCTTGAGGATACCTTTTGAAAACCGACTTTTCAAATGACAACTGATCACGAAGGAACCTCCATATTGGTCGAGAGAGAGAGAGAGAGAGATAGAGACGCTTCCAGACAGTAGTCAGACGTGTGTAATAGAAAATACTGCCACCGTAAATTTTGTTTAAATCCTAAAATGGGCTGTTAGCCTATCGTTTTTCACGGCAGTTTATGATTGACTTCATATCGATTATTTGTATCATCCTGATTTACCGTAGCTCTTCAGTTCAAACGCTAATGAATTGTCATCATCTTCTTGCTCTTTATCTCTTCATATCTCGATTAGGATCTGCTTCAAATTGTACAATTCATTCTTTTTGTTTGAGAGTGTTTTAAGACTATTTGGGTTACTTGAGACGGTGAAACAAATTATTGTGCAGACGTCTATCTTTGAGTTACCCACAAGATATCCCCAATTCGGGAAGAGTTACCATGACCTTTGATTTTTTAAACCCTGAGATACTATATCGTTCTCTTGTATGCCCAAAAGGAATCACGTCTTGAAGAGAACAAATTTAATCTTGACTTTAACAACCATTTGTCTGCTTCCTTATCCAGCAATAAAATAATGAGAAAATTGACATAAATATCAATCAATAGGAATTTAAAAAAATTCAAGTAAGCATACAATTTTATTTTTTATGTGTCTAAAAGATATTTATAAAAGTAACATATTCAGAATTATATCGAATCAAAAGTATGTTTACATCATTCATGTTGCCGTGTTGTGTGAAACTTTAACCTGCTAAAAATTCGAAATTTCCAAATATGACAAAACACAAATGTGCTCTTTTGATGCGCTAAGTTTGATGCTTTGCTCTCTAGAACAACATGATATCGTCTCTAATTTGTGGAAAACGGTTGAAGGCAACTTGCAATGTGGTCTCTGAAATATACAATTAATTACAACACAGATGATAGAATGCAGGCATTTCCATATGTGTCGATGAAATTAATCTAATATAAACATAAGGAGATAGTGAATAAATATCACAAATTTGTTGACCAAGCAACCGCTTTAGATCCATATATTCTCCCTAAAGTATTTATGGTTTAGACTATTTCTGAAGCCATGGAAACTCATATCTGGAATTATATCAATAGATGGATTATTTTCCAATATCAGTACTTCAAGAACCCGGAGATGTCTTAATGCATCTGGTCGCTGGTGTCATCTAATATTATTTATTTATTATTCATCAGTTCACATTTTGTCAAATTTCTTAATGCCATGAAAGCTAAGGGAATATTACATAAACCACCATTTCTGAGAGTGAATTTCTCAAGATTTTCAAACCAAGCAAAACGGTTATCGGCAATCGCTTGTATGGGATTATCATATAAATCCAGCGAGGAACGTGATGGAATCTTTATTTCATAAAAGTATTATCTGACATTTTAATTATTCTTTTGCCACGAAAGTTCATTGACTGTATTTGTAACGAAATGTTGAAAGATGGAATAGCGGCGAGATCAGCATATTGGCAATCAATAAATATACATGGGCACAGACATGTACTCGTATTTAGGCAATATACTGTTGCCAAGAAGAAATTCACACCTTTTTTGATGGTTAAAAACATAAAGAGGATGAGAATCTGAAATAAAAATGTTTTTTTCCAAATAAACAGGGAATGCAATAAAGAACTGATGACATCTAAAAACTTGAGAATATAACTCTATGTTGAATCGTGATGCTCATGTGATCAGTTAAATAAATAGCATCTTATCGCTTGTCATGGCAAATCACTTAAGTCATGACAAATTACTTCGATTTTAGGACCCACGTAGATAAGTCATGGCAAATTACTCTGATTAGGACCCACGTAGTTAAGTCATGGTAAAGTACTCTGATTAGGACAAACGTAGTTAAGTCATAGCAAATTACTTTGAATAGAACCCACGTAGATAAGTCATGGCAAATTACACGGATTAGGACCCACGTAGTCAAGGTCTGAATTTTTGGCACTATAAACACATCGTACATGTAACTGTTGTATATTTTAATTTCAAATCAACGGCTAAAATGTCAGCGTCAAACAATTTTACTGACTGGGCACCTGTATGTTATGCTAAAGAGGGCATAATGTAGTTTTGACGTTAAAGAGAATTTAAAGGGAATATGCTTGAATATGTTTCATTTATATATATATATGTGTGTGTCTGTGTGTCTGTGTATGTGTGTGTGTGTGTGTTAATATTATATAGAACTATGTGAAACTTTCTTCAGTTGAAGGAATACTACTACTTATCAAATTTTAAAAAATGTAGAAAGATATGTTGAGTTAGGTTTATGTAAAACTGCCTGCACGATATGAAAATAAGTAATTTAAAAAAATTGTGGATTAATGCATCCATCTTCTCTTCAGTTGTATATACATCTTTTTCCTTTCCATTGTTTTTTTTTCTGGATTTGTCTAATTCTTAAATAATGCAACTCATATCATATGACAATTTCTGATTTTTCTTTATTCAAGGACTCATTGGCAATCCTAAGTAGATGTTTGTATAATCCACAATTAATGAATATGCGCTTGTATCATTTAAATTTAATAATGGAGGAAGACATTGCATCAAGATATAAAATTATTGTGTCTTTCAGATCAAATTATATTACAGAATATGACAAATGGAACTAAATATGGAAAACATAATTCAGAAAAAAATTACAAAATGAAAACTATGAATCATTGTAAAGTCTAGACGATACTATTTAGGCTAGTCGAAAATGATATATTATTGACCTGTGGATGTTCTTATATATTACTTAGAAGGACGCCGTACCTTCAATATGTATAGTATTGGTGACCATGATTAATTAACTTCATAGCTTTTTCTGCTTGTGTGGTTTTTTGTGTGGCTGCTTGCACAAGGAAGCAAGTCTTTTTTTTTTTTTTTTTTTTTTACAGGTGTTTACCCCAACGTTGATGTGGTAGAAACACCTTGGCTTTATATAATAGTGCTGGATTAATGACAGATATCACGTCTCTACCTAACATATTTGGCTATTATATCTCCAGTTCCCATCTCACCTTTACACGATATCGTCACAAAACAAGGTCAGGTCAAGTTTGGTTTGGTTTGGTTTTTACAGTATAGAAACACAAGACGGTCATTTAGTGCCGAGGCAATTGGAGCAAAGTGCCTTGCCCAAGGACACCACTACGATAGCCGACCCTGGCTGATCCAATGGTATGATTCGAACCCGCACCCTTTCGGTCGCGAGTCTAGCATGCTAACCACTGAACCACCGCGGCTCCTGGGTCAAGTCAAAGTATCAGCCCAGTGTATTACTCTTCATTTTATTTTATTGGGTTTGCAGTGTGTAGCTATCGTGCAATGTCACATAAAATGTTAAAAGCTGCATAAACTCTAATTTGTGCATTTTTCCTAATTACAGTTCTATTCATAATTAAAAACATGTCAAGATCAATTGGAATGCATAGGTGCCCATTTCATGCAAGCCTTACATTTTCCAGTGTTATGTATATTTAATTTATAATATGTGTCCATGATTGTAAGTTGTACTTTAGTCAGATTATGGTAAACAACATGTTTACATAGTATGTACGTTTAAGGCCGGTTTGTTAGCAGCTGGACTGTTATTTCCATGACTTGTTGTGACAAAAGTCAGGCACACAAAGTAATTGTCCATTAAAACTACTCATATTGTGATGTGACATTGGTCATGTAGGCAATTGTTTTCCGGAATATTCTGTCAAGTGACTTGTGCTTATATATAGGGATTTTGGTGGACAATATTTCATTCTTGTTCTAATGGTCAGTCTGTGAAGAATCATTTTAATAATCAGATGTTTATAGTTGTGTTGTGAACATCAGAGCAAATTCAGAGAGAAGAATTATTTATTTGAAATATTCATCGGAAGTACTAAAAGTACTCATTCTCATTTTGGATTAATACTTGACTTTGGGATTTATGTGAATTCATTCAAAGATATTCTGGATCACGTCATTCAGGCATATCATGACATTCAAGGCTACTGACACATCAGGACATTCAAGGCTACTTGAATTCATTCGGAACATTCTATATTTAGGACTTGTGATTAGGACACTTAGGATTATCGGATTATTTGGCTTTTAATTCACGTTATTGTAAGTATCTTTTGAATTTTCACTTTATTTGTCTAGAAATAAATTGTTTGTGATTTTACTTACATTCTTGGTTTCGCTTTCTTTCTATTACATTATTTTAAGACTTAGAGTCGTAACACCAGACTCAACTAAATGGTAAATATTACACATACATGTACACTGACAGGCTATATTCTACACTTATACATGTCATCATGATTAGGTATCAAAATGAAAACGCGTTCTACTCTAAGCAGTCAAGTAATATTGAAACAAACCTAACTACCTGTCAAATTATTTTCTTATCAACTGCATTTGCATAAATCAGTATGCATGGAGATAATACATAATCTCCTTTCATTTTTACATTTTGCTCATGTTGGAATAGTTGTACCTCTGTTTCAAATGCTAATAATATTAGCTGTTAGTAACAGTTTTTGAAAGATGAATTTTCTACACAAGAAATTTAATTTTTGCATGAGTATCTCATATATGAATGATTTGTTCAAATATTCATCATCTGGGGAAATATTGTTGATGCCCAGTTTGTATTTGATAGTATCTAAAACTGTCTTCACTTACCTTTTACTCTGAGTAGAGAAATAAGCAATTGTATCCATTTTTCTCCAGGGTTAAGATAATACTCGTTTATTTTAATAATTTGTCTTCATCAGTGGGATGAAATTGTTCACGTTCAATGATTATTCTGCTTACAATCCATTGTGAAATGTGTGCTATTCTTTTCTTGTCGTTTGAAATCAGGCGCCATTTTTACTACTGTGTGTATTGGCCGTTCGGATTTCCACTGGGTGAGGGGGGTGTCATGTTAATACTTTTCCGAATTCTTCCATATTTGGTAATATTCGTTAAAATTGTGTCGTTGAATTTCCCATGTATCTTCCCAAACCCTATAAACAGGGATGAGATCCGCCGTTCTGGCAGTTGTAGTTCAGCTGGGTTCCAGTGAAGGTCTAAAGACCAAACAAACGAACAAAAATCTCTCTATCCAATCTAGACAGTTAACATTTCTTCGAATATAACAGCAGGGTAGACTAGTTACTTCCGACACATTAAATTATTAAAAGTATATTAGTTTCATATAGTAATACTTAATGCTGACCGTTCGAGTGTGTCTTCACACTCGACACACTGCCGACCACTGGCTGAGAACAGTGTTTCATTGGTCATTTTCCAATATAAAATTTGTCGTCGAGACACACTACTAATACTGATTATAATAATTATCTTAAGTTGTTTCAACATAGTGATTTCACTGACGACACTGTCACTGTGTCGTCATCAACACAGACGTCTGCTATCCATTGAAAAATCAGTATTCCGATTAGCATTATCGAATTTCCTACTCAATTACATTTATCACTTTGAAATCAAATTTACATTCATTTTGTAGTTTTTGTGTCATTTGGATTTTAAAATAATCGACACGACACAACGACACACTGTCGCATCCAACCCGCCCAACACACTATTGACATCCGGTTCCAGAATGTGCCTCTAACATATTTACCATATAACTCTAAAACATAAACCCAAGTGTAGTTCCGAACCTTGATTCGACTCACAAAACCCGGTACCACTTCGGTACGTTATATGAGAAATTTTCTATCACCACTAAATTATTTTCCTGTGCAAGATTAGTTTTGGAATTAGGATTATTTGAACTAGAGATTAGGTGAATCATGGTTAGTTCAACATTTTGAGCTGATTTTCACCTTATAATTAATATTGCTATAATTTTTTTGTCATTTTAACATGCTTTGATTATCACACCTCTGTTATATACATCATTCTAGACATTTGCAAATTTCATATTCCGCCATTTTAAACACTCAAATGTGTGTAAGAAAACGTATATAAGCCTGGAAGCAAAAGAATAAATTGTGTTGACTATTAATTTGTTTTGTTTTGTGCGAGTATAATCTAAATAAGAACTTTTGTGTTGAAAGCATCATTTGTGAAAAAGGTTTGATCTATCCATCTATTCCATTTTATTTGGCCTTGACCACCTACACGTTACAATATTATCATTCAAAACCTTGAAGTATCCAAAACCGGTGATGTCAGTACGTGTGTACGAGAGCATTAGATTGTAAAATTGACAGGCATTGTTTTGTCAAGCACTTTATATTTCATACCTCTGTTGTACGTGTTTTTCTCCGTGAGTAATTTTCTTTGTTGTTTTAACATAGACGAAAGAATATACAATCGAAGTTGTCAGTAGAGTTCAAGTATATGTTTATCTAGTTATACATATATCTCACATCTTTCTGTCTCATTACATTTTTCGTTTTATTTAATACAAAGCCATGGTTGATAACGTTGCCTTGATGCCAATAATTGCAGATTGTTTCATATTACCAACCACTTCAGTTTTCAAAGCGGTATTCCCTACCAAAATCAATTTGTAACTAATACGACGAGCGTACTATTTGTACCTCATAACTATGTAAAACTATTGTCTTACCACCAAAATCCATCCACATCGTCCAGTTCTGCTTGTTTAGTTTTTGGGAAAACCCGGATTGAGGGAACTAAAATAGTTTTGATTGCACTCAATTAAGTGACGACTTTGATAACTTGGCTAGTTTTCACCGAATGGTAAACTGCATAGCAAAGATGATTATTCAGGTGTTCGATTGGTTTTAATACGCTTTTTAAAAAAGTATAACAGGTTTTAGTGCTTGACACAAATCGTATGGTAGTGACACTGGGACAGTGAGAGCACGTGCTCTACATTTCACTCTGGCACCCCTTGAGTTAATTATGGATCGACTGTGTAGAGTTGCATAGATATCACTGAACATTTGTCTTTTATGAATGTTCATCGAACGATGACAGATTACAGAAAATTGAGAATAATTCCTCATTAAGGATACAAATAAAAACTAACCAATGATTTTTGTGGAAAACATTCTTGTACGATTTTTGTTAAAGTATTCAGTTTAATTCCAAGTACAATTGTTTGCTATTGTGCTGAACCAACATTACCCTAACCCCTCTTTTACAATCTTCAATTTCGACACTAATTTGCTATTCCGATATTTTCCCGTGACAAGGCGGCTCAACAAAAAATATGGGCCTTATGCATGATTAGAGTTCACTGTTCTCATAATAATTTGGTATGTTTCTCATTAGCTCTCAATCATCTCGAATGTTAGATAGTTACCTCTGTATCAGACATACGTAAACAGTGTAAACCAAGTGTTGGTCGTTCATTTGAAGCCCAAGCTACGCATTCGATCTCCTGTGCTAGTCTAAATGTGAAAGGTAGTGACCAAACAAATCAGTCCATTGTCAAGTCTAACTCAACGTAAATGTAAACAAAATTACAGATTAAGTTTCTGTTTAAATTTTTAAACACTAGGCTCATGCCTATTAGCCTCAAGCCCTCAACATTAAAAATTAGGGGTGTTAAAATACGAAACTTTACAGCGAGACCAAATGCCACCCTTCTGTGGTGCGCGCCCTAAATTGGCAAACCAATATCATAGGCCAGTAACTAGTAATATATGTGTCTGCCGATTTGTTAGTCGCGTAGCGGAGTACGTAGCAGCGAGCATACGAAGCAGGGAACCAAATTAATGGGCGCGGTGCATCATGGGAAACAAAAACGACGATTCAGTACTTTCACCAAGGTGGAGGATGCTAGTTCTCTGCGGTCTCACGAGGACCGCAAGTGTGACGCAGTTGTCAGTGAAATGTAACGCTGACCTTCATTCGCAACTTCGAGCTCAAACGTACGAATCCTGCCTCGAATGTATGTCGATTGCTGCCAATCGGACTACTTCAGCTATTTACGAAACAAGGATTGACCGAGAAGTTATCAATGATCGAACTATTTTTTTATTCGTACCCTCTCGGTCAATCCTACAGTCAATCCAATTTTAGAAATAGTCGAGGCGGTCCGAATAGATTGGGTTTCCTTTTTGGCGGAGAAATTTCCGGCGAACAAAATGCATGATTTTTGTGTAAATTACTGCGCCAACATACATCCCAGGAATATTTTTTACTCACAGAAATAGCCAAGGTTGTTCCAAATGGCTGACCTTCTCACAAGGTTGCTCACATCGTGATACGCATGCATGACAAACAAGGTACTTGAAATCATCCTAAAGGGAGAACTGGGCCAGTCATAAAAATTGCGTTTTATATTCCTTACAGGGATACAAAAATATTGAGAAAAATATTTAAAAAGATACAAATATAAAGTATTTTTATATCACATATTAGACAACAAGAACATTAAAATTCAAATGTAAGAAATTACTTGACCAGCAAATATAAATTAAAAATTACTATACCACTAATATTTTTCGGTATGACCATCCCATATAGGTATATGAAAACATGAATATAAAAATTAAAAATTATTGGACCAGTCAAACTATGAAGACAAAAAGCGAACAAAAAATAATAATTTCAATTTTTTTAATATCTTAAATGATCGTGTGCTCTGTGCTCACTCTGCAAGAGTATTTTTTGTACAATCACAAGCCGGGGTTGTTTCCAATTATAATACTAATTTTATTCGGAATTTGTGCATTTGTAGCTAGACTCTTTTAAAGTGTAAATAACACGTAATCTAGCCAAAGTGGGGATTGTCCTATTGCATCGGACATTCTCCCATCAATAACATGGCAGTAAAAATACAAAGAATTTTTCTGGAATATAGAGGAAACTACATTCAAATTTCGAAAGAGGAATTTTCATTCAAATTTTGTAATTACAATAAAAATTCAAGCTCTTTCACTTATTTGTCAACAACAAATAGGATTTTATTTGGGGGCAATTGTATAAAATTTTAAGCGTAAAATTTCTGAATAGATTACAGGCCGAAATGCACCTCGCCTTTACTGATGACCTCTGTTGGTATTAGACTTTGTGCCTATTATCGATTAGAAAATAGCTTTCTGTATGTATTACAATAGTTGAGAAAGGTGAAAATGGCTTTATGTATTAAAAGCAATACTGAAACACATAAAGACAAAAGAGTATTTAATATTTTACGATGTGGTGGAAATGTTTTCCTGGTTAATGACGTTACCACGGCAGGATACTGTTGTCAAGTACCACAGCATAACACCACCACCACCCACCCCCCCCCCCAAAAAAAAAAAACAACAAAAAAAAAACAACCTATCTACTGAAGAATCAGACATGAATCACCATTCCTTCGGTTTGCAATTCTTACACATAGCAAGTCTCTGTAGGATAGTTGGAAACCCATTCCAGCTTTTGGCTTCGGAATTAAGAATTAAAGATACCACAGCAAAACTCGTTTACTAGAAAATCAGTCATGCGTCGTCATACCGGCCGGTATGCAATTCTTACACAGAGATGGTCTGCGTAGGATAGAGGAAAAAACTTTGGCCAGCTTTTGATTGGCAATTCGGAGTTAAGGTGATTCTCAGATATTCTAGCAAAAGCTGAAACGAATTTATTTTATTTTCAGGACTTCTTATACTTTCGAACCATGCTTACAGAAACACAAGATCATATCAAACACCTGTTTACAGTGAACACCTGCTCATAAAGGGCACTTGCTTAAAATGCACATATGATTTTAACGGATAAATATATTATGAACCTCTGATCGCAAAATGGCATAAATGCAGATTACTTTTTCACTGTGTTCGTATTGTGTATCAGTACACTGATAACAAATATACGCTTCTAATCTTGCTGTCTTTCCACATAACAAAAACAAACACAATTTATATATTTTTCTCTCTGTACGTCCAACATGCACGCAACAAATATTTAAATATGCAAAATTAATAAATCAATACTGACTAGAACTTTGTTTTTAAAACATATGAAAAGTCAGAATTTTGAAAACAATATCACCAAAATATTCAGAGATTCGGTTAAAGAAAATGTTAATGAGTACAGGTCTCATGGTGATAGCAATCAATATTTGTATGCATTTTTCAATGACATTCAACCATATTTGAAGAAGATCATCAGTAGAAAAAATCCACAATTTGGTTCTTTGAAATGTGAATTAGACTTAATGATCAGTCTTTTGAAGAGACCCGTTCAGAAAGGTAAACAAGTTGAGTATATCAGTTTTTACCATAGATAAAATCATCTAAGTATATTAAATAGAGAAAAAATGGATAATCTTATTGAACGCATATTTGATATTGTACATGCCAAAACTGGAAAGGACATAAGTGAAAGTACAAGATGGATATTTCATAGTATAGAATATTTAAAATTCCACATAGATAGATATCGGCTGCTCAGAGGAAGCTTAAACATAGATTTTCCTGAATGGGTTAAGAGGAAAAAATGCTTGTATTACAGACGTTTCTTGCATGCTTTAGAATCTGTGTTAATTACACCATGTGATCATGTAGGTAGACTATCAAATACAATTTAGATAAATACAGTCGTTTTGTTTCCAAGATGTCCGATAAAACTAGAGGACTTTAGGAAACTTGGAAATGAATCTTATATATATATATATATATATATATATATGAAATATTGAAAGTGTTAGATTGCAGGGTTGTGCAAGAGGAAACTGAGAGAAACTATATTATATATATATATATATATATATATATATATATATATATATATATATATATATATATAAAGTAACTGAAAGGTAGATAGAAATACAAGCTGACATGCTAACTATGTTTTAATATGGATTAACTAATGAATATAAAGATGGAAGGTACCAATACACTGCAATAGAAGATATTTCAAAATGGGTGTCATCGCAAATAGATAGGCATCACGGAGAGAAACACATATGTAACAAAATGCTTGATTTGGTATTTTATATACACCAGAAACATTATAAGAACTCAAGAGATTATGTTACATTGAAGATAGTTTGATAGATATAATGCCTCAAGAAGGATCAATAGAAGAATCAAAAGCTTATCAACACCAATTTAAATCTCCCTATGTTATTGATTGTGATTTCGAAAGTGTCTTTGTAGGTGTGCCCGACACAAGTCTGGACAATTTAGACAGCTGAACACATTTTATCAGGGTTTTGATTGTACCTCAAATCAATCGACACAAGATATAAATCAATTGTTTACTGATGTACATGTTGGATTCAAGTACTATACCTTACATTGGGTAAGATTGAAAACTAGGGTTTTGAGAATTAGGACCGAAAGCTGCAAACCCTAAAGTGTTCACAAAGGAAGATGAAAGACGTTTAACTCAACAAATACATGCCATATATGTGAGAAAATAATAACGAAAATAAATTTCGAGACCACGATCACTAAGAGGTAAAAGGCAGCCCAGCATATAGCGGATGCAATTTGAATTTTGAATATCCAAACTACATACCTTTTTTCATTCATAACTTATCCGGTTATGACAGCAAACTGTTCATCAGGACATTGATTATAAATAACCAATATCAAGATGTAAACGTCATACAGAACAAAGGCGAGAAATATATGTTATGCAGCAAGGATTTCATAGTTAATAGGTTTATGAACGAAAGAAAATGTCAATCAGGTTTGCTTGTGGCTGTCAATAGAATAACTACTAAAAGATTAAAGTGATGAAAGTTCACAGTAGCACCGAAACATTTTATTGACATGATACCTAATTATTTGAGAAAATATATTTATCCATATTAATACATGGATAGCCTTGAAAAGTTGAACGAAACAGCTATACCACCAATAAAGAAATTGTTCTCATCACTTAGCAATTCAAACATATCGATTTATGATTACCAATACATTAAAGATGTCCTGGAACATTTTAACATTCAAACACTTGGAGATCTACATGACTATTATGTCATCAATGGTAATTTGATTGTCTGTGACATTTGTGATGAATTTCTCATTATCTATGACAAAATACAAACTAAACACTGCTCACTAGTGTAGTGTGTCAGGACTAGCTAATAATGCATCATTAAATACATTAGATGTAGAACGTGAACTTTTGACTGAATATAATATGTTCTTCATGATTGAGCATGGGGTATGAAGTAGAAATATAATTTTATCACACATATATATGCTGAGTCACATCACGAATACTACATGGAAAAATATGAAGAGACAATGTCTGATAGAGTGTACGAAGGGTCATCGTCTAGGTAATTTATTATGTATCTAGATCCTACCAACCTCAATGCGTGAGTCATGACATGCCAGCCAAAATTTAAGATGGGTAACTGATGATCAAATTAGATTGGTGGAAAAGAATTCCTTGGAAATATCAATCGACTACGATACTGATACCGACTGTCTTTTAAAAGTAGTTTTGGAATTTTCCATTACACAAGGACTACAGTTAGCTCCAGGTAAATTAATTCCAGATAAAAATGATTTATCAGAGTTGCAGAAGAAGTTGATTGATGATTACGAAGGTACGTAACTAACTGTACTAAAACTGTTATGTACATTGAAACTAAAGAGAAAAATGCCAGTTTCTACAGAAACTTAAAGCTTTACATGCAGTTGGGTTCGAAGCTGGGAAAGATACACAGGGTTGTCTTGTCTGACAAATAAACATGGTTAAAACCCTATATTGAACAGATAACAAATTCGAATGGAAAATCTCAGGAAAAGAACAGCAGTAAACATATGTACAAATAAACATAAATGCCAGAAAAATCTTTCATATTGCCAGGAGAATAATTATTTTTTATGACACAGGACTGGTTTGTTTAAAAAACAAGAAATTAAAATTAACCAAACCAATTTACAATTTAAAGTGTAGAAGTTTTCCACAACAAGCACGATAACAAAATATGGTGATAAATTGAGACTGTTAGTGTCTGATACTGATTCATTGTGTTTCTCTGTTGAGATGGAAAATTTTAACAGTGGCTTGAACGATAACATACAGATTTATGACACTAATGAGTATCCGAAAGACAAGATATTTGGTACCCCACAAAATGGATAAGGATGTGTCTGGATTTTTGAAGGATTATTAAAATAGTGTTCCAATTAGATGTTTTTTGGGAGGGTTAATGTCAAAACCATATTCAGTCACAATCGACAAAGACGAAAATAATGTTTGTAAAGGAATCATCATATATGATCTCAAACAAATTTGAAATTCGAAATCAACCACGATTGCTTATTCAATCACAAGAAAAATTATCAAGAGATGACTTTACTCAGGTTATACAATCACAAAATGTACAGCATAAAAATGGACAATGTAGCATTGTTTATGAATGACGACAAGCGTGTTTTGTTTGACAACGTAATCACATTACCTTACGGACATGAAAGCAGTCTATAATTAAATGGATACTTAAATTTCATTAAAAGTTTGTATATTTTGCTATGTTTGAAAGTATCTACTTTCATTTCGTTTTGGAACAATATTGTTCTCCTTAAACACAGTTTCCGTTCGTTTCTTGTCCATAGACAAGACAACCAAAAAGCGTGAATTATCTCCTAAATCGTTGATTACTTAGTTGTACTTTTGTACGATCACCCAAACAGATATTTCAAAATATCTGCCACTAAACGCTAATTTGGTTAGATTAGTTGCTTTCTTTTTTACACAGACATCAATCATAAGCAAAGTATTTGTACCTAAGTACGTATGAATCGGTAACGTTCGCCATTTTTTCAGTGTTATCATCAGAAAATATAGGAGTCACCATCTCATCTGTCTATTTTAAGTAATGTTGATCAGAAAAGTTGCACAGGTAATTAGGATGCATTCCGTCATACAATCACGAAATGTATAGCATACAAATGGACAAAGTAGCATTGTATATGTATGAAGGCAAGCGTGTTTTCTTTGACAGCGTAATCACATTACCTTACGGACATGAATGCAATCTATAATTAAATGGACACTGAAGTTTCATCAAATGTTTGTATGTTTTGTTATATTTGAGAGTATTTGCTTTCATTTCGTGTGGAATAATAGTGTTCTCTTTAAACAGTTTGCATTCCTTTCTTGTCCTTACTAAACATTATTTTAAAATATCTGCCACTAAACGCTAATTAGGTTAATCATTAATCATTAAAAAAAAGTTTTTGTACCTTGGTACACGTAAATCAGCAACACTAAAGACTTTTGCAATTATCATTAGAATCTATCAGGACCACCTACTTATCTTTCTATTCTAAGTCGTGTTGATCAGAAAAGTTGGAAGGTAATAATGATGTAATTGAAAAAGTCTCTGCATTCAATTTATATCAGATTAAGTGCAAAGATAGTCTTTCTGCATGTAATCTTTCAATCGATTGCCATGCCATGAAGCTCGTTCAAATACATTTAAACGTATATCAAACTTACGCTATTTATTGATGCTTGACACTCTGCGTCCACCTTCGGTGTTGTCCTTCTGGGACATCTCGCCCCCGGTGACGACACTTAGCTCTCCGTGCTACTCACCTAAGATTTTAAGTTGATTGTTGTGGATATTTACTTGAGCATCAGAACAGAATATACATTTTGTGAGCATTTACATTTCCTTTTCGCTTAATATGCAGGTGGATACCTTGTTGAATTTTGACTAATTTATGATTAGTAGTATGCTATCTATTACTATGTGTACCTCTCACATCAAGCCAAATGCAATGGATACCACTGCAAAAACTGTCAACACATATGTTACTGAGTTCTGTTTGCTTTTGATGTTCATCGAAGAAATACTTTGTGGCTTCTGCAAACAATGGGAAATCCTGGGA
The DNA here is from genome assembly GCA_029931535.1 of Margaritifera margaritifera. Classification (NCBI taxonomy): domain Eukaryota; kingdom Metazoa; phylum Mollusca; class Bivalvia; order Unionida; family Margaritiferidae; genus Margaritifera; species Margaritifera margaritifera. Next base: position 460,849 of record JAQPZY010001446.1, on the reverse strand, counting down.
ATAAACCATGTCTGGCAGACTTTCTGTATTTACTGACATTGTTTCTATTACTGAGTTGTAAAACTTTTAATGATCACCTTCTCAAAACAATATCGAAATACATTTTCAAGCCGATTCGTGAAAAACAAGTGTGAGATTCGTTACAGTTGTATTGGCTGCTATGTCGATAATTTTTTCTCACGTTATGTATGTCATAAAATAAAGTAATTCCATTAAAGCATTTGTCAATAGCTGAATGTGTAACTGACTCCGATAGAATTTGTGTCGTACTGTAAAGAAGTATTTTCCCGTCTGTAGTCTTGGTTACCATCTCGTATAACTTCAGAGGCTTATGCTAATATAACATTTAAATCTGAAATCCTGTATACCCCCTCGACCATGCACACATCCCCAAAAAAGGATGGAACATAGTCGCTGGTATAAGCATTCATGCGTAGCAGACACACCCGCACTCCATAAGTAGTTATTTGTTACCTCTAATCCTATATAAAAGAATAATCTAGGTATAATGGAACATTACCATTTGTAACATACAAGTTGACAAAACTTGTGCATAAGCTGATTTGTTTTATTTGAATGATATATTGCTCTCCTGGTTTTATTGTGTGTAACTTGTATTCGGCAAAAAGTGATCGAGCATACGTTTCAAGCAATTTTTGACGTGTACGATTCAGACTTAAAGATATAAAAAAAAAATAAAGAAATTTCCAATCCTCGTTATCTATATGAATGCCATATACTATACGTTCAGAGACTAAGGAAATTAACACCACTACAAAGCAAAAGCAAAGCTGTACAAAGTTCATTATGTCCTGTAGAAACGTATTTTTAGCCAATAGGTTCATCTTTATCTGCTAGAGGATTAATTCTCACATATGACAGATTAATCTGAAAATACCACCATCATGATATACGTCTTTCTTGTTTACCAGAAAAATTGCTTTTCTCACAATCATTTAATTCTCTATTTTGCAAGTGAATCTCCAATAATTTATTATACTTCTAGAACACTGTCTACATTGTAGTCACTTTGTTTGATTTTTCATGTATGCCATTGGATAGTTTACCTGTGAAGTTTTTCTTTTTTCTGTCACATTCAAGAAATTCGCAGTCTTTCCAAAACTTTAAGTTGTAATGCTTCTTAATACTTCTGTTTATGTATTGTGCTTTCTCCGTCTTCAGTGGAGAGGTGTTCTTTTGGTACATCGTCTCCTATAAAGAAATGTCTCGGAAGGACAGTTGTGTCTTTGACATATCGTCTCCGGAGGAGAGGTGTGCTTTTCGTACATCATTTGCTTAATGGTAGAATATTGTCGGCTGATTCCTCTAGTTAAACTATTCGTTTAAACCGTTCGTTTGCTTTGTTTGTAAAATACACGAGATCTTCAAGTTGTACGGTAAATTTGGCCGTATACAAATGTGCATATTTATCCACATAAAAAAATACGTGATATGTTCATTTTGTTGTACTGCACTGTTTTAAAAATCTTGCTATCGGGGCTGATGCTGCCAACTGCCATGTTATAATCATTGCATATAATCTGTAAATCTGCATTTTTTAAAGGAAACCTTGTAGAATCTTTGTATGTTTGAACCCGACAATTCAAAATTATTTGTATTGTCTTGAATGTTATTTTGTAGTACAACTGAGTTCAACCACACTTTTATTCCATCCAGATATTCAAAAATATTCCCGTTATCTCTTGATACAGAGATTGCTGCTTTTATGTTAAACTAAGTAATTAATTCTACCACCTCTCTAAAAACCTTAGTTTTTCACAATGTAGCTTTGTGACATTATTTATTTTTCGCAAAAGAATTCAAATTATTATCTTATGTTCGCTTTATTGTCCTCATAGTCTGACTGATCTGGTCATTTTTAATTAAAATGTTTAACATTCGCGTAACCCTATATGGGATGGTGATATAAAAGTATGTGGTCTAGTGATTTTTGATTCTGAGTTATAGTTTGACCAAATAGTATGTAGGCGCGGAAGGGTCAGGTCGACCGACCGATGCTGCTTTGCAGGCTGTGCACGCATGCGAAGAAATAATATTATCATACAGGTTAGAGAATTTTTAATTCGTACTCTAAGGCGATTCGAGCCCGGGTCCACGGGTTCAGCCACCCATCGGGTTGCCTTCACGCACCAACCCCTCTACCCTAATATATATATATATATATATATATATATATATATATATATATATATATATATATATATATATATATCTATATTAGACAGACGAAAACAAGGAAGGCGACATATATTTGATTGGACCTCCTACTTGACACCAATCTTGAAACAAATACGTACGAAGTCTCCAATAATCAATAATCAGGAGTGGTAGGTTTTAAATCGATTAGTAAATACGCATGTGGCAATTGAGTATCATCGTCATAAGAATAAGTCAACCAGCGTGTTTCTGATTGTTCTGTCAAGACTTGAACTTGATGTTTGTTCTTGGACTTGTTAACAACACCACAAAGTCGTAAATCTGCTCGTATATTCAACTAACCACACTAACTTCTTGGTAAGTATGGAGGTAGATAAAGTTCGACGAATTTCTTCTTCACAGGGATAGAGAAATCGTATTCATTAGTAATTGCAGCACTTTAACAATGAGCACAGATACAGTTTTGGCTGTCATGTCTTTGCACGAATATATATATGATGCAGATGAACTGACTTCGTCACACATAATACGCTTTCATAAGAACAACTGTACGAGATTATTATTACAATAACCACGTACGTACATGAATTTGTATCTCACAAGAATAACCATCCCTGGTCAGCCCAAAGGAAACATATTGAATAAGGGTAGTTTTTGTGCCCACTCTCCAATTTTCTTCATTTGATATATATCACAAGTATGAAGTTGTTTGTTTAAGTTTCTGACAAGTTTTGTGTTCTCATGCTGGTTGCCAAAGAAACCGTGTGTTTAAAAATAGCAAAGAAGATAGGAACATTTTCCATCTTTTCATTTTTTCATTGATACTGTATATCCATAAACTATTCACTAAATTTAAAATGACATTAAGTATTTGTATTATCTTTTCTTTTATAAAGCTGCATAAAATAATGGAATAATTTGTTTTTAAAATAACCGAAATAAATGCTAGTAACCCATGACAAGTAATTCTAGCTTGCAAGTCAACATGAAACTGTTCCAAGTTCCGTTGCAAAAACAAGACAGTCACTGATCAGGTTAGAAACTGTCTGTTTCAAATATTGTTTATTATTGTTGGCTGATATGATTGATAATGAGGCCTTCTGAAAGCTTCTTCTAAGTTCTTTTGTTTACCGAAAATATTAGTGTTTGTACATTATTCCTGGAAACTAAAGATGTTCTGTTTACAATATTTTTCCTTAATTTCGTGGCAATGTACACATACACATGCACGCACACACATTTTCACGAAAAAATTTCATCGTTGCTCTGTCTTCTCGATTTTGAAAATGAATGCCAACATTCATTAGCTTCTTTTAAAAAAAGTCCCAGTGCTGCTCTCTGGTATTACAAAGTTGTTCAAAAAGTATTTCAAAAAAGTATATTTGTCGGTACGTCAATATGATACTAAAGCAGATGCAGAATTTGTTGTTTCTACACATTAGTATTGTTTGCTTATTAAAAAAATCGAATCTAGAAAATGTAAAGTTTAAATATTTAAATTACTCATTCCATAACTTGGATTGTTTGTCACAATCGCAGAAAACTAAACAAGTATTCAATGTTCATTCAAATAACCTATCACTGATATAATCACCTTCAAAATCTAGACATTTGGTCGCAACAACTGCTTTCTTAATTCATTCACTTAGTCCATATATCACACGGTAATGTTTATATTTTTTCTTCCGTATTTAGTTTCACTTTTATTCTATTGTTTTTCTTGTTTGTAAATATTGCTTTGTCATGTGTGATCTCACCGGACTTATTCAGTTGTTATAAGTGGCATATATATGGCAGGAAATGATATTGAATCGAACTTTGGCCCTGACTGTTAAAAAAATAAATAATACAAATTAAGGAAATAAACGTCCACGCGATGTGGTATACTGAAGAAAAATATATATTTACATCATAAATGATATATATTATGCCCGTCTGTCTGTCTGTCTGCCTTTCTGTCTCTCTTTTATGATTACACATACACATACACACACATGCTTAGTGTTGTTAACTGTAACAACTTCAAGGCCACATCTGACAAATATACTCGAGGCACTGAAAATGTGCATCTATAACTCATTATTTTATTAATTCCATACGCGATTTATATCGATTTCGAAGGAATACTCTCTCTAATTGGTGATACATATTGCCACAGTGAAGCATTCAATAACAGATTCACAATGTACGTTATATATGCAGATTTACAAGCACACACATCTCTCTCTCTTTCTCTACACACACACACACACACACACACACGCACACACACACACATATATATATATATATATATATATATATATATATATATATATATCCTCTGATACATTGTTTTTAAAAAAATCAACACTGGTTCATATTGACTGAATTAATATCTGTAATTTTCCTCACATATCGTCAGTGGAAATGATATAGGAAAAATATATATTGATTCTAAACGTTTAATAAAATTGTGAAGTATGTAAAAGAGGTTTCAATATTAATATAATTGGACAGTTTTGTGCATACTTCTGCAATGTGTAATATAATGTGAACAAGAAACACAAATCCCCCCAAATCATTTCTTTCTTTCTTGTACATGCATACACAGAGCATTAAATACAAATATAGTGAAAAGGAAGTTCGCAGAAAAATTATATATCTTGTCTGCAAAATGTATATATAACTGAAAACGACTAAATTTAAAACTTTTCCATCAATATTGCAAACAATCCAGCCATCAATCCATCACTGTGGTACCTATGTCCTGCCTGTCCTTCACTGGTTAAAAAAGTTATTGCGAACGATTAAAGTTAAATGTCTTTACATTTAAATATTTTTAATGGTCCTTATATACAATAGTTTCTCAACAAGATCCCTCCCCCCTTCTCTCTCTCTCTCTCATATTAAAATGTTACATCCAACATACATGGTAACTATTCAAAGCAATGGTATCACGATTGGCGACATGGTATCCCCCTCTCCCCATCCCACTCAAATAAAATAAAAAAGCAAAAATAAAATGAAACAGACTATTGACTTTCATAACCTGTTGAACATAGTTCAAATAGCTATTGAAACGGTATAAAATCCTTTTAAAAACGAAAGAAATAAAAAATACAAACGCATTTTGGGCCACTGCGAAAGTAGACGTTGTCAAGTTGCTTGGCAGGCGGCAATTTCGATTGCTGAATAGGACCTGAACCACCCACCTATCCACCGCCCCAATGCGTTAGAAGATTACCCCCTCATATTCACTACTCATCTGTGAAAATATCATTTTTTTCAAGCAAATTTTAAATTTGCACTAGCATGCATTAGTTTGCATTATTTTGGAAGGTGAATCTCTATATATTTCTTTTTCCAAATATTTATATGATTGAAGAAAATTCTGCAATTACTTAAACTTCGGTTCTAATCTGTAAATTTGGAGGTATTTATCACATTCGAAAGGTTATTGAAAAAAAGAAGAAACACCGATTCAAACCTGTTTTTTTTCCTACGTGGCTAACAGACGCTGTACAGTTTGAGCTATCAATTACTTGTGCAAGTACTTTAAGTTCAATAAATATATTGGCTTACACTGTGAATCTAGAGTTTGGCATCTACTTCTGTTCAACAATCCCTGTTTTAACTGACCATTGTAATATTTTCCTCGTATCTTTTAATTTTTTATATAGTTTTAGAGAAAATGAAGTACCGTATAAACATTTCATATGTGGAAGAAACAGTGCATATTATATAGCACATCTGAACTACACGGAAGTATGGTACAGCCCCAGTTCCCTCTCCCCTCCCCTTTTTTTTAAAGCTATTGCTGTTAAAACTAGAAGAAAAATTGACTGAATCAAATATTCTTAAATGTGTTTTGGCTTTTATCTACATAGCAAGTTGTATTTTAGAATGTGTGTGTGTGTGTGTGTGTGTGTGTGTGTGTGTGTGTGTGTGTGTGTGTGTGTGTGTGTGTGTGTAAAGAAATGCACCACAAGTAGACTCATCCGTATATTTAATTTCTCCCACATCATGGGTTGTCTCAAAATATAATTGAATAGAAAACGTTAAATTCTTTTTTTATACTTTATTTGTAAGCAACAATACATCTACTCATATTCATATTATGGCATCCTGTTTGTGATAAATAGGTAATGTTCGGGCACGTTAAACAATAAAATGTTACTTAATATAGTCACCTTTCAGTTTCTGTTTACTTTTTTCCGAATCCTCTCTGGCGCTTCTAAATAATAAAAAAAAAACATCCATGTGCGCAAAGTAAGTTACAATTTAGAAAGGATAAATAATATAAGAAATAAATAAATAAGATTGCTCAAAATATCTCTTTGTTGTTTCGTCTTAATAGAATTAATTGCAGTTCAATTTTTTACGCGTAGTGGAGATCGAGGTACCAACAGTACAACAGTAGATAGTAAAACTCATAAATTGTTAGTTTTGGGGTATCAGCGCAACCTTGCTCCACGATGATATTTTGAAGACATATTTGCTTATAAGAAATACTGAGTTTGTTGAAATTTCTTTGTGGAGCATGAATGCGCTCATATCTAATTTGGATTATGAAGTTGCTAAATTCAGCAAGTATTCTGCAATTTCCAATACCAGCCGATATTCAAGTGTCGTCTTCGCTATGAATTGGAGACCTATAAACATAATGAATGTATTTTATCTTAAATAACACAATTAGACAAAGAGTTATGAAATTTAACAATATGTATTTTTTCACAAAAAGGGGGCAGAAAACGGCTTTTATTTAATATATTCCTTCATCGGCGTTTGCGTTGTTTTTACTTCAATTATATATATATATATATATATATATATATATATATATATATATATATATTTATATATATATATATATATATATATATATATATATATATATATATATATATATATATATATATATATATATATTACAAAGGTAAATAACAGTCTCTCCATTAGCACTGAATCAAAAAAGATCCTGTTGATCAGGAAAATAATAGATACCAAAGAAAATCTGACACACAAAAATGTCAAATAGGTGTGAAACCAGCCAAAGCTCTACTGATTCCTTTTTCATGGGTACAATGCCACAAAAGACGATTACACCAACGACAACATAATTACTATACAGAATCTACATAATGTTTTCTGCAGATATTCACATAAACGATACAATGAATTAATAAATAAAACGAGTAAGGTTGAACAGGATTGAACGTTGCTACTTTGTAAGATGCACCCTGACAAAATTGTTGTAAGGGGAAATGGCTAGAAGAAAGGATTCCAATTGACGACGTAAAATTGTCGCTAACACGCTCCGTACAGACATTTATTCCAAACCTACTGAGAAAGATCAGCACCTTTTGCCATCCAGCTGCCACTCAAGGTGCTGCACCCAAACCATACCCTACAGTCAATCACTTAGAATCAGGAGAATTTGCTCTCATGTCATAACTCTGGATAAGAGGTGCAGAGAGCTAGCCCAATGTCTGACAAAGCGGGGCTACAACAAAGATATAATATCGGAAGCGATTCAAAAAGACCCAAGAAAACAAACCGTGCTGACCTCCTAAAATACAAGGGAAAAGACAACGTAGGACGGACACCCTTCACTCTCATATTCCACCCAGAGAGCTTCCAAGTAGATAGTATTATTAAAAAATACTGGCAAACCACTGAATAGTGTGAATCGCTCGCTTAAATTTATCTTTCGACACAAACCAGTTGTAGCATTTCGTAGAACTCAAACTTTTAGAGAAATGTTAGTTAGGGAAAAGTTAAAGCCACTCAGAATAGATGTGAACTCTAAGCCTTGTGAAAATAAAAGTAGCAAGACGTGCTAACACACGACGGAAATAAACACATTTTCCAGCAAAGTCACGGGTGAAAAGTTAAATGTTCACAACTATACTACAACATGCAACATGGAAAATGTGATATACATCATCAAATGCAAGGTATACAGCAGACAATACGTTGGAGTAACGCAGAAATTAAATATTAGACTGAATCTCCACAGAGCACACTGGCCAAACACTAAAGCGGAAAGGAACCCCGTGGCGGAACATTTCTCTCTCGCCGGCCATACTTTAAATGATGTAATCCTGACTGGAATCGCCCACAACTATAAATGGAGCACAGAAAATGGGAAATGCAAAAGAATCTATTGGATTCGCCTAGCTGCGAACACTCAAACACAGCGGCCTAAATCAAGGAGAATCCTAACGGGTATTTTTCCATGCATATTTAACAAGGAATTTCCAAATGACCATAATCACATTTTCTTGCCATTAATTCGCTTTCTCAAACCCATGCTCTTAATTACCATTCTTCTGCAAAAAAATAATGTAAAATGTAAAAAACTATTTCTTAAACTTTTATTTAAGCTATTAATTAGTACGAACACAGTAATACTACTTTAGAATATAACTTCTACAACTTTTAAGAAACCGCCAGTTCAACAAAATACTTGACTCGGGATATAAAAAAATGTAATTGCTGACTTACTTGCTTACGTCATTAATTCGGGTCCTTTGTTCGAACCATTTCAGCCTTACAAGCATTTTATCTCAAAAAGCAGCAACGTTCAATCCTGTTCAACTTTACTTGTTTTATTTATTATTTCATTGTATCGTTTAAGTAAATATCTGCAGCAAACATCATGTATATTCTGTATAGTAATTACCTTTTTTTGCTATTTCGTGTTTTGTTTGTGCAATTGTCTTTTGAGGCTTTGTGCCCTTGAAAAAGGAATCGGTAGATTCCGAAAGCGCTTGGGCTGGTTGAACACCAGTTTGACTATATGTATATATATATACATATATATATATATATATATATATATATATATATATATATATATATATATAATATATATATATATATATATATATATATATATATATATATATAATCAAAGATAGATCTGGAGGCGTAGTTTATTTAAGGATCGCTCCAAATGGTGGCACTCACATTTTACCACCGATTTCAACAGAGAAAACTTGGAGGATCTAGTTTTATTAATGGAATAAAAGGTGCGTATTTAGCAAACCGACATCTAGAACCTACTTTTACCATAACAGCTCAATTTCATGATGGATAAAATAGACTTAGAAACACAGAAGAAGAAGCACAGCCTGTGCAAAGTCCAACCTTATAGACCAAACCTAAATATCCATTACAGCCTACTATTGGACTAAATAAATACGAGATACTGGTGGTATATCATGACCGGAAACAATGTACTGATGCGAATGAGTTAACTAGTGAAAATGCTGATTGGAGTAAAAGGAAATGCTGATTGGAGTAAATGTTTTAGCAAATTAGACTAGAATTTCTTTAAGGTGTTTTTCAGTGCAAAAGCCATAACTAACAATGAAAGAAATTGTCCGAAGGTTCTCATTTTTGTCGAAACTTTGCTGCCCAAAAAGAATAACTCTATCAACTTTTTCACAGTGTTTGACACTGTCCCAACAGATTGTGCAATAGATGCTTTGTTTTACAGCTGGGCATTTATAATACAGATTACACGAGACTTTACAATTAGATTCAGTCTAATGCTGTCTTGCAGAAGGAAGTACGTCAAGCACGTAGGTTCATTTTTATCTGTCATAGAATTCATTTCATCAGCTGACAATGTCTCTCAGTATTTTACAGTACCTACTCCATAATCACGTTTGTTCCCCAAAATGTTACTGCACAGGTTTATGTTCTTATGGTTTATTCTTCTTTTAAAGAAATAATATATTTTTGACTGTTGATTCCCTTTAAGTATCTCTAGTCATGCTGTTGTAGAATTTTTTAAAATGTTACGGACCAAATTGTATTGCTCCATATCAATGATGATGTTATTTGATTTGAATGTATTCTCATCCGTAAATATATCTTACATTCAGAAAGCAGTTTTCACATCTGGAAATAAACATAAAATCAGTATATTAATTTGACTAATTTTGCTATATTTTTATCTATCAAATTTATTAACGAAATCCCACGAAAATACATGTTATCATCCACACTGTCCAGTTTAGTGGAGTCTGTTAAAATCGCATGTCACACTGTAAACTGTATTTGTTTCATAGTCATGATAGACAAATTTTAAAGTGTAGTTATCAAAAATATTTAATGGCTTGTATGTAAACAAAAACAAAAAAAAAAAAAAAAAAAATTGACAGTACATTCTATATTTTCTGTTATAATGCATTTGCTCTGCTAACATTGTTAGGGTGAGTTAACGAATCTAATATATTAAACTGAGTTGCGGGATAAGATACCGTATTTGCTACATTTTTCAGTCTGAAGATCTCTTACCTACGGTCTTTATGTGGGCTTTTGCTAAGCAATTACTTAAATTGAAACAGTTAGTATGTTTTTTTCTTGTGCAAATACATTGAGTTTCTATGTAGTGTTTTTTCCACATTCATGTGTAATTCTCTGTCCATTCTTCTCCCTAATCTCTTCATTTTTTTTTTTTGTGTGTTTTTTTATATATCGGTTTAATTTCGTGTCTTTCACACAATTTTTGCACCTCAGGTATTTTGTATTTAGATTTTCCATTTCTTTTATATGTTTTTCTCTGTTGCATTTGTTATATTTTACAACTACTGATTCTGTTTCTAATACTTGCATTCCGCATGATTGGACTTCGTGAGCAACATCCAGTGTTTTATTGTATGATTTATTTGTGCAGTTTAATTTCAATTACAACTAAATGTCAAATTAATTCTTGTGAAACTGTATCGTCAAAATCTATATAGCTAAAAACTGTGAAAGGTGAACCTTTTTTTTACTTCAACCAAATGATACAAACTTCTTTCCAAATCAAATGATATTTGTTAATTTTGTTGTAATTCTTTGCGACTTAAGGTTGTATGGCTGTGATAAAAATTGCACATATTAAATATTGTATCCAGGAAAACAATCATAGTTGATTAAGTAGTTGTGTGAATCGCCCCTATATCTTCTTTGCGTAAAATTGGAAAGAAGTTTTAATATTTTCATGATGCATTAACAGATGTGTGATTTTCATTACCCTTTATGCTGTTCAAACCTCTTATTCCTTTATATTGTGTTTTTTCAGCATGTTTGAAATATAGTGAAAATCAGCTTCATTTTGTCTAATGTTGTCCCTTTTCATTTCTTCTGTGGTGTTAGTTAGAACATTGTCTATGTTGTAGTTGCCTTCTCTAGTTTTCTTTGTATATCATTTTGTTATTAAACTGTTGCTTAACTGTGACGTTTTCTTTATGTACTTTAATGTATTCTCTCTGGTTTTGTGCTCAGTGCAAATTCGCATGCTGCGCGTGGTTTACTTCCTTCGTTTTCTATTGTATTGTTTTACCACATTTGTCACATTCTAAAGTCTCGTTATATTTGAGAAACTCAGAGTTGTAATGATTTTAATAGTGCTATGTATGTATTGTGCTGTAATGGTCAAGTCTGCCTTTGACGCATCATTTTAATGACGCAATGTTTTCAGCTAGTTCCCAACTCTTCAGTTATTCATCATACCCTTTCCATCTCACGAGTAAATACTTCTTTAACTTCAAACTCTTGGTCTTTAATTTCTTTTTAACTTTATATACGTACTCTTGATTGTTATATAGAGATAACTCTTTTTCGTATAGCATCCTCTCTTTATCCTCTCCATTCAAGTCTTCCAGTTTGAAAACTTCCGGATCACCTAAAATTACTTGCCTCATTATAAACATTTCCTTGATAAAGGTAGGCAGGTAGACCTGTGCAAATGTTGTTTTTTTACTGTTTCACCAAATTTGAATTTAGGACTTCCAAATGTAGCCGTATATAACTTTGCACATTGATCCACATCAAATGCATACTTTATTCCTGCTTCGTGCTGTGCTGTTTTCACCATCTTGCTATCAGAGCTGATTTGTACTTCCATGGTACAATCACTGAATGTAATCTGTACATCTTCATCTTTTCTGAAAAATTGTAGTGTATTATTTTGTTATGCTTGAAATCAGCAACTCGATATTTTTATTCTCTTGAATATCATTTGTAATAAAACTAGATTCGACCTTTGAGAGAGAGAGAGAGAGAGAGACAGAGAGACAGAGAGAGACAGAGAGAGAGAGAGACAGAGAGAGAGAGAGAGGGTGGGGGTGGGGGGACTTACAGACAGTAATCAGACTATGTAATAGAGAATACTGCGATCGTAAACAGTGGTGTAGCAAGACATTCTGCCCACCACCCCACCCTACCCGCAAAACTTAATTCTAGGGCACCCTCCCAAATAAAACAAAAACTTTTATTTTATGGGAAATTTGTGCCCCCACTCTGCCTGACCCCACCCCACCCCCACCCCCCAGTTGTGGGGATTGCTTGGGCTGTTGCCACTGATCGTAAACCTTTTTAAGTATTCATTTTAACCCGTCGTTTCTCCCGGCAGTTAATGTTTGACGTCATTTCAATTATCTGTACCATTCTGATTACCGTTGCTTTTCAGTTCAAACAAGAGTAAATTGTCACCATCCTCTTGCTCTTTTCTCTTCATATCTTGATTAGTATCTGTGTTCAATTGAAAAATTAATTCTTTTTGTTTGAGAGTGTTTTAAGGCCTTAATTCTCAAAACTTTTGCAACCAAAGAGTTCTTCTTTAATTTCTATTTGGGTTATTGGAGACGGTGAAAAAAAAATTGTTGTGTAGACGTCTAGCTGAGTTTAGACGTGTAGACGTCACACAAGATATCTCTGAAATATACAATTAATTACAACACATAATGCAACACTTTCGATATGTAATCTAATATAAACGTAAAGGGATAGTGAATAAATATAACAGATTTGTTGATCATACCTCCGTTTTAGATCACTATCTTGTGTTACGGAATTATGTATCATTTTGTTTGTAAATAATGGTATAGTTTTATGATCTCTGTATAATAGTCTAACAGCTGTCGTCTTGCAGAAAGTACATATACGGTATTTCAATGTGACTCAGTACATTGGTCTTGGGAAATATTGTCGGTTAATCATAAATCATGTCACGTGATCTAGAGCGTGAGAATGTGTTGAACTCTTGACCTGAATTCTATGTTCTATAAGAAGTCAATACTTTCTTGACTGGTAATAACGTCAGTGCATAGGTACTTAGCGGTGTCACGCATAACCTAGTTTCTGATTGGTTCGGAGAAGGTTGTTTTCTAGAAGGATTAAATTCTTTTTAAGTCGGAATACAGTTTTCCTTATTCTATTCTGCGCTGTCAGAAGCTATATAATAAGATGTATTGCTGTGTTTGGCATTCTAGTATAGTTCGTCAGCCTGAGAGGTTATAATATAAACGAGATTGGTTCATTTTGTGTGTGGATATTCTGCTTCAGTGATATTATTTTTAGTATACAGTACATTCTGGATTCAGTACTGCTACATAAATTTTAAGAATTATACAGCTCCGTGGAATTATCGGAAACATTTCTGGAACTTGTGTGATATTCCAGATTCGCAAGGATTACTTGGAATAATTAACACTTGGATATAACTGATTCTTGTTAGTACATCAGTACAGTGAATGTTTCATTCGAAACCTACTTCATTCGGAACATTTGGATTAACTTCCGAATCAGTGAAACTTTAGAACAATTTAGGACTTTTAAGGATATTCTATACTGTAAGTTATTTTTAATTCTTTCACTTGGATTGATTGCTGAAATATTTTAATATTTTAGGAAATTAAATATTGGTGGTTCAATCTTGAAAGCTTGTTTGAGTCTTTTCTTTTGTTACATTTCCCCTAGTCGTAACACTTGTCCCTAGAGTATTTATAGTTAAGACTATTTCTGAAGCCATGGAAAATCCTATCTGGAATGAAATCAATAAATGGATTATTTTCAAAATATCAGTATCTTCAAGAACCTGGAGATGTTGTAATGCATCTGATCGCTGGTGTCATTTATTATTATTTATTTATTATTCATCATTAAACAACTTGTCAAATTTCTTAATGCCATGAAAGCTAAGGGAATATGAGATAAACCACCATTTCTGAGAAATAATTTCTAAAGATTGTCACACCAAGCAAAAGCATTGTCTGCAATTGCTCGTGTAAAGTTATCAGACGGATCCAATAATGTACATGATGATATCTTGATTTCATAAAAGTATTATTTAACATCTGAGTTATTTTACCAAGAAAGTTCATTGACTGTATTTGTGGCGAAATGTTGAAAGATGGAATAGCGGCTCGATCACATTATTGGTAATTAATAAATGTACTTGTATTTGGGCAATATACTATTGCTAAAAAAAATAATTCACGTGTTTGTTTCATGGTTAGAAATTAGAGTAGATGAGAATCTGAACTTAAAATATTTTTCTAAACAGGGAATGCAATTAAAAATTGATACCCTATGAAAGCTTCAGATTTTTTAAATCTATATTTTGATTTGTGATGCTCATGTCATTAGTTATCCTATCGCATGTCATGCCAAATTGCTCCGTTTTATGTTCACGTAGTTAAGGTCAGATTTTTGACACTATAAACATCTCGCACACATAACTGCTGCATATTTGAAATTCAAATAAACGGCTAAAATGTCGGCTTCAAACAATTGCACTGACGATGCCGGGTATAGTGCAAAAGCTGGCATAATGTAGTATTGAAAATTAATTTAAAGTGGATATGCTCAAATATTTGTCCTTCATATACTCTAGGTCTTAAAAATATGTAACAGAAAGAAAGTGAAACCAATAATGTAAGTAAAATCAACAAGCAATTTACTTCCAGACAATTTAAGTGAAAATTCAAAAGAAACTTACATGTTGTGAGTTAAATTCCAAATAATCCTAAATGTTCTAATCACAAGTCCACAAATATATAATGTTCCGAATGAATTCCAATAGCCTTGAAAGTCCTGTTTCACCACAAGTCTTGAATATCCTGATGTACACAAGTCTTGAATGTCATGATGTACCACAATGATGCAATCAGGAATGTTTTGAAAAAATTCACATAAATCCCAAAAAGTCCTAAAATATTGAGCACTTTAGTATTTCCAATGAATATTTTAAATAAACAATTCCTCTCTCTGAGTTATATCTGGTTTTCACAATTGTAACATCTGATTATTAAAATAGCTTCTGTACAGACTGATGTTTAGAACAAGACTTTTTAGAATCCGAATGATCTATTGTTTACTAAGCCGATAGATAGATAGATAGGTGTTCCTGATAATTCTCACATCAATATGAGTAATGTTCATGGAAAATTACTTTGTGTACCTGACTTTTATCACAACAAAACATGGAATTAACAGTCCAGCTTCTAACAAAACTGGTCTTGAACTCAAATTCAATGCAAACATGTTGTTTATAAAATGACCATAATCTGACTAAAGTACAACTTACAATCATGGACACATATGAATTCAATATACATAACAATATATATATATATATATATATATATATATATATATATATATATATATATATATATATATATGATGACAATTATTGATTTTACAATGTTTAAGGACATATGCACTCAGTGGTAATAGTTAGTAGATATTTATATTAATAATAATTAATGATGATGCACATGTATCGTTTTAATTGAAAAAGATGCAGGGAGACATTGCATCAAGATGTATAATGTGTTGTGTCTACAGCTCAAATTACATTACAGAATCTGATAATTGGAGCTAAATATGTAAAAAAAAAAAAAAAAAACAATTAGGAAAAAACAAAAACATGCATTACTGTATAGTCTAGATGATACTATTTAGGCTTAGGCGAGTCGACAACAATATCTTGACATGTGGGTGTTCTAATATATTCCTTAGAAGGACATTGTTGTAACTTCAGTATGAATTATATTATATACCATGATTAATTACCTTCATAGCTTTTGCTGTTTGTGTGATTATTTGTGTGGCTGCTTTTTGTTCAGCTGTTTACTCTTTACAACAACTTTGTTGCGGCAGAAAGGCCCTGGCTTTATATAATAGTGCGAGATTAATGACAGATGCACTTCATATACTTGCCAATTATATCTCCAGTTCCCATCTCTCCTCCACATGATATCGTCACAAAACAAGGTCTGGTCGAGTTTGTTTTGGTTTCGTTTTTACAGCACAGAAACACAAGTAGGTCATTTAGTGGCAAATAGCAATTAGAGTAAAGTGTCTAGCCCAAGGACACACCTAGGTAGCCGACCCAGGCTGATCCAATGGTAGGATCTGCACACGCATCCTTGCTGTCGCGAGTCTAGCAAGCTAAACATTGAACCACCGCCGCTCCTGGGTGAGGCTAAAGTATCAGCCCAGTGTATCACTATTCATTTTAGTTTATTGTGTTTGCAAAGTGAAATTTTCGTGAAATGTCACATAAGATGTTTAAGGTTGCCTAAGCTTTTATGTGTGTGTTGTTATAAGTTACAGTTCATATCATAATTAAAATATATGTCAAGAGGAATTAGAAAAGTACTTCCCAATACACGGGTGCCCGTTTTATGGATGCCATATATTTTCCAGACTCAACTGAATGGGTAATTGTACACAGACATGTACATGGACAGGCTATTGTCTACAGTTGTACATGTCTTCACGATTAGGTAGCAAAATAAAAACGTGTGTGCTCTAAGCAGTCAAGTAATATTATCATTCAACACTTTAAAGTATCCAAAACCGGTGAAATGAGTGTGTGAAAACGAGAGTCTTTTATTGTAAAATTTATAGGCAATTCTTGTCAATCACTATATCTAACATAACGTTGTTGTACTTGTTTTTCTCCGCGAGTAATTTTCTTTGTTTTTTTTAACACAGAGGAAAGAACTTATAATCAAAGTTGTCAGCAGGGTTCAAGTATATGCCTATATTGTTGTAATAATAGCCCGCATGCCTATTACATTTTTCATTTCAATGATCACAAAGCCATGGTCGATAACGTTGTATTTATGCCAATAATTGTTTCATGTTGCCAACTACTTCAGATTTCAAAGCTGTATTCCCTCCCAAAACCAATTTTAACTTATATGACGAGCATTTTATTTTGTACCTCATAACTATGTAAAACTATTGTCCTACCACTAAAATCCACCCACATCGTCCAGTTTTGGGGAAAGCCAAAAGGTGGAAACTAAAGTAGTGTTGATTACACTCGGTTAAATGACGGTTTTGAGAACTAGAATAGTTTTTACTATGTGGTAAACTGCCTCGTATAGATCATCATTCTGCTGTTCGATTGGGTTTAATTCACTTTTTGAAAGGTATTAGAGGTTTTAGGGTTTGACACAAATTGTAAGGTAGTGACATGGGACAGCGAGAGTACGTGCTCTACTTTTCACTCCGCCAACCCATGAGTTCATTACCGATGGACTCTGTAAAGTTGCATAGGTTCCATTGGACATTTACCTTTTATGAATTTTCATCCGACGATGACGGATTGCAGAAAAAGGAGGATAATTCTACATTAAGGACGCAAATAAAACCTACCATTTTTGTGAAAGCATTATTGTGAAAGTTTTGTTAAATAATTCAGGTTATTTTCCAGGTACGTTTTTTTTTTCAGAGATACAAAACATTAAAGATAAAAATTAAAAATAAAAATAAAAATAATTTATTACAGCTAGACCATTCAAATTTTTGTATTTTTACATCACATATTGGAAAACAAGAAGATTAAAAATAAAATTTTAAAAAAATTCTAGACCAGCAAATATAAATTAAAAATTAATACACCACTATTATTTGTCGGTACGACATTCCCGTAGAGGGATATGAGAAGAAATACAATTCAGAGTCAAAACATTACAGGACCAGTCAGATTATGAAAACAAGAAGCGAACAAAAAATAATAATATGAAAATTTTTCATATCTTAAATGGTTGTGTGCGCTCTGCTCACTCTGCAAGCATACGTTCGGTACGATCACAAGCCGACGTGGCTTCCGAGTTTAATACCATTTTTTGTTTCTTAATCTATGTATTAGCAGCTAGACTGGTTCAAATTGTAAATAACACGTAAACCGGTCTAAGTTGGCTGATCATATTGCTGATGACCTATGTTGGTATTAGATTTTGTGCCTATTATCGATTAGGAACTAGCTTTTATGTATGTGCCGCTTCTTATAATAGTTGAGAAAGGTGAACAGTGATTTTTATATTTAAAGGCAATACTGAAACGCGTAAAATAAAATGAATATTTAATATTTTACGACGTGCTGGACATTTCTGGTGTCACCACGACATAATACTTTTGTCAGGTGCCACACTCCCGCTCCACCCCAACCTCCCTACCAGCCCCCCCAAAAAAAAAAAGGTTCGCTGAAGAATCAGATACACATATACATACTTTCCGGTTTGCAATTCTTGCACACTGCAAGTCTGTATAGGATAGGGGGAAACCTTTGTTCAGCTTTTCGCTTGATGATTAAGAATTAAGGATACACAGCAAAACATGTTTACTGGAAATCAGTCATGCCTCGACATACTGGCTGGTATGCAATTCTTATATACAATAGTTCTACATAGGATAGAAGGGAAAACTTTGGCCAGCTTTTAATTGGCAATTAAGAATTAAGGATTATTTTCAGATATTCTAGCAAAAGGTAAAATTAATTTATTTTATTTTCAGGAGTCCTTATGCTCTTGAATTTTGTCAACAGGGGCACAAGATCAATTATAGCAAACTCCTGTCTAGAGTGAACACCTACTCTTACGGGGATATGCTTAAAGTGCATACATGCTTTTAATGATAAATAATGTTATGAACCTCTGATCGCAAAGTGGCATTATACAGATTACATTTTTTACTGTGTTAGTATGGTTTGTCCATGCACTAATGGCAGTATAGAATATTTAACTTTGCACATAGATAGGTATAAACTGTTCAGAACAAACTCAGATATAGTTTGGCTGAATGGGGTAAGAGAAAAGGCTTGTATTAAAGTGAAAAATAAACTTGGTAGATGTTTCTTTTAGTTTCAGAATTTGTACTAAATACACCAAATGATGTTTTGTAGATAGGCCATCAAAATACAATTTAGATAAATACAGTCGTTCTATTTGGTAGGTGTCCGGTAAAAATAGAAGCTATTAAGACAATTGAAAATTAATCTGATATATCTGTAAATGCGTATGACATATTGAAAGGGGAGACTGCATCGCTGCGGCAGAGGAAATTGAGGGAAACTGTATTAAATTGTTAAGCAAACTGAAATATAGAGAGAAATGCATGTTAAATTGTTAACTATGTCTCAATATGATGGCACTAATGAATATAAAGATGGAAGGTACCAATACGCTGCAATAGAAAATATTTCAAAATGGGCATCATCGGAAATAGACTGGCATCATGGACAGAAGCGCATACGTTGCAAAATGTTTGACTTTATTTCTATACACCAGAAACTTATGAGCACAAAATATTATGTTATAATGAAGATGGTTCGATAGATATAATGACTCAAGAAGGTTAAATTGTAAAATCCACAGCCTATTAACACCAGTTTAAAGTTCCGTATGTTATTGATTGTGATTTTGAAAGCGTCATATTAGGTGTGAAGCAGAGACAAAGAGTACCCGACACAGTTCAGGACAATCTAAACAGATACACGCTTTCCAGGGTTTTGTTTGTACCTCAAATCAATCCACACGCGATATAAACCAATTGTTTACTGAGGTACATTTTGTACTCAAGCGCATTGTAATTTGCGCTGGGTAAGACTGCAAAATTAGTGTTTGAAGAAATAAGACCAAACTATCCAAAACCTAACGTGTTCATAAAGCAAGAAGAAAGACATTTAACTCAACAAATACAAACCATATCTGTCAAATATTTTTTAAATTACCGAAAGCAAAGTTCGAGACCACATTCGCTAATAGGTAAATATAGATGTCCAGCACAGAGCGAATGCAATTTGAATTTTAAATATCCAAAACACATACCATTCTTCATTCATAACATGTCCGGTTATGACAGCAATCTGTTCATCAGGACATTGTTCACAAATAACCTAAGTCAAGATGTAAAAACCTAACAGAACAACGGCGAGAAATATATTCTATTAAGTAACGATTTCATAATTGATAGGTTTATAAACGAAACAAAAGAAATAACAGGTAAAATGACGATCAGGTTTGTTTGTGGCTTTTAATAGAATAACAAACAAAAAAATGTAAGTGATGAAAGTTCACAAAAGCATAGAAACATTTTATAGACATGATACCTAAATATTTGAGGAAATATATGTACCCATATTAATACATGGCTAACTTTGAAATGTTGAACTAAACAGCTATATGACCAATGAAGACGTTTGTTACTTCCAAACACTTGGAGATCTTCGTGACTATTATGTCAGAAAGGATACGTTGATGCTCTTGACGTTTGTGAGGAAGTGTTTGAATATCTATGACAAAATATACACTGGACCGTGCTCACTAGTATAGTGAGCCAGGACTAGCTAATAATGGATCATTAAATACATTAGGTGTAGAACTTGAACTTTTGACTGATTATGATACGTTCGTGATGACTGAGAATGGAATAAGATATAAAATTATAATGATGCCACATATATATTCTTAATCAAACCATGAATACTACATGGACAAATATGAAGAGACAGCGTCTGGTGGAGAGTACGAAGGGTCATGGTCAATGTAATTTATTATGTATCTAAATCCCAACAACTTCCATGTATGAGCCATGACATGCCGGCAAAAACTTTAGATGGGTAAATTTTAAACAAATTAGATAGATGGAAGAAAATATGTTGGAAATATCGGTCGATTACGATACCGATTGTCTTTTAGAAAAAGATTTGGAGATTCCATTACATTTGCATGACTATTTCAAGGACTACAGTTAGCTCCAGGTAAACTAATTCCAGATGAAAATGAATCATCGGAGTTGCAGAAGAAGTTGATTGATGATTACAAAGGTGCTTAACAAACTGTACAAAAACTGTTATGTACATTCAAATTAAAGAGAAATATTCCATTCACTACAGAAACTTAAAGCTTTATATACAGTTGGGTTAAAACCTGCCAAAGATATACAGTTTTGTCTTGTTTAATCAAGAAACATGGTTAAAACCCTATATTGAACAGATAAAAAATCCGAGTGGAAAAGAACAGGAAACGAACAACATTTAGCATATTTACGAATGACCGTACATTCTTGATAAATCTTTCATATTGCCAGGAGAATAATTATTTCTAACGGCAAAGGACTGGTTTGTTTGAAAAACAAGAAATTCAAATTAACCAAACCAATTTAAAATGGAATTAAAGTGTTAGAGTTATATAAATAGCTAAAGTAAGACTTTACTACAACAAACACGAAAACAAATGTGGTGATAAAATGAAACTAAGTTTCTGATACTGATTCATTTTGTAACTCTGATGAGATTGAAAACTTGAACAGTGACTTGAACGATAACTTACAGTTTTATGACAAGAGTGATTATCCAAAAGACACCATATTTGGCATCCCACAAAATGAATAAGGAAGTTTCTGGATTTTTGAAGGATTATTTAAATGGTGTTCCAATTGAGAAGTTATTGGGCTTAAGTTCAAAACTTATTTTCATAATAGACAAAGACGAAAATAATGTTTGTAAGGGAATCAAAACGCGTGAACCAAAAGAATTTACAATTCGAAATCAGCAAATATTGCTTATTCAGTCACAAGAAAAATTATCAAGAGATCATTTTACTTAGGTCATACAATCACGAAATGTATAGCATACAAATGGACAAAGTAGCATTGTCTATGTATGACGGCAAGCGTGTTTTCTTTGACAACGTAATCACATTACCTTACAGACGTGTGAGCAATCTATAATTAAATGGATACTAAAGTTTCATCTTTTCTTATGTTTGAGAGTATTTACTTTCATTTCGCCGATTTAAACTAAAACGCTGTTTTGTTTTTTATCAGTAGGCTTAGCATTTTCGTCACATCCGAGCTGTCAATTAGAGATGTTTCATTGAGAGAAAGATTAGGAAACGGGGAAGCGGTATCAACTTTTACTTGTAGAAATGGCTGTTTATGTGTATAGCTTTAGTATAGTGTTAACTATCATCTGATGTATGTGTCATTCATGCATACATTTCAGTATGTATGTTAGAAGATAAACAAATTGTAAGGAACAGTGATGTTTAATTCATTAGTGATAGAGCATATTGTCAAACATTAAAACATGATAAGCCATGACAATATGGTTTTTATAGCGATACACCAAATAAAGTTTCACAATGCGCATGTCTGACGTGAGTTAGGGTAAGTAACAGGGGATAGTCAAATTTCTTAACTTGAGACTATGGTGGGACTATTTCAGCTATTATTGTTTAATAATTAAAGATATGCACTTATTTGTGAATTAGGTGTTTCGGGTTTATATTTTTCTTTAAATTTATGTGATGCATGTACACCTCCCGCAGTTACTTCACAGTATGTAGACAATGAAATACCAATAGTCGACTAGGAAGCAGCGCTAGCCACTCATAGCAATAGACACGTAGGTTCAAGGTAAGCAGAATATCTCAAAAACGGCTTGGATGGCAACTCTTTTGAATTGCATCAAGCAGTTTAGTACACAGTTTTTCAAAATTATCACAGAGGAAAGGGCTTGTATTAGTACTGTGAGCAGCACTTTGTGTCAAAAATGACTTTCATCCGTGAACAATGCATGTATCAATTTGGTGCTGGAGTACATAAACTTCTTTTGCTATGAGCTTCCATAGACTTGTCAGGTCAAGTGAATTCTTATGTTTTGTTTTATTATAGATATCCCAAAATATGAACCTTTTTGACATCACTGATGTATTTTTTTCATTTGTAAACGTGTACACGGAATACAATAATCGAAACGATGCCTTTTAATCGACCCGATTCGAAACTCAACCCCTCCTCCCAATCAGCTTGTTAAGCCAACATCTGGCAGCTATTTATATCTTAACCTCTGACAATGCGAATACTATACCTCGTTCAACTTGCGATTGTTTAATTTGCTGAACGTCTTTGACCTCTTATTATGACAGGATTCAGTTTGTAAGACATGTCTTTGTTAAATATATCTGACAGTTTAGGTAAAAACATCCATAGAATCGTCGAGATTTTGCTGCATATGCGTACATGATGAAAAAATCAATAATGTAAGCAGACGCACTGCCTGGGCATGCGCATAAGCTTACACCTGATGTCCTACTGGGGAAGATCTCAAAGAATGAATTTAATGTATTGCTCGTCCCTGTAATAAACGTAAGAGTGCCCGCTATGAAACATGGTTTGTCTGTAACAGATTCCCATTTAACACTGATTTAAAAATATGAATACGGCTGTATATAATATTAAAAGACCATGCAAATGAAATAATGCGGGAAATATTTTATTGATTATGTAAATGGACAAATAAACAGATGAAGATATTTTCTTGGAAATAGGGGAAATTAAAGAAAGAATACTGGATCTGGTGAAAACTTTTACTTCAGAACATGGTTTGGGGGACTGAATACGAAGTATAAGATGGAAAAATAACAAAATTAGAGTTGTTACAAATGTTTGTTCTTTAATACAATTCCGATGAAAGTTATAATACTCGTGAAGTAAATAGAACGTGACTTATACTGGCTCATTCAGTATTGTTTAAGATCTATCTAAAATAATAATACAAAACATTATCAATAAGACAATGAGTTTCCTTATACATAAGCATGCCAACTGTGATTCAGCTAAGGCAACTCGTGCAAGAACGTGGGATACGAATACCAAGCGCTGTGAGAAAAGATGACATACTTGTAATGTTAGGACTTTCTCCAAAGGAGCCACAGTTGACCGTGAAGCAACTTCATGAAATGGCAGCGCAGTATTATATCAAGATTCCTGCACGAGCCAGGCGGGTTTAAATAGTACAGGTAGTTGCTGATAAACAATAGTGTCCCCGCCGCATCACACATATCATTGCTACTGAGGCTGCCGCAAAAACACGACAATTGCAAGTCCCCGAGTTTGAGTTACATAAACGTCGTGGTGATTTACAAGATTATCGGGCAATTATTCCGGTCGAATACGAGCCAAGTAAAGACGCAGTAAACCTTTATTCAAAGATGCGTCCAGGAATAATATCGACGCTACAGCGCACAGGTACCTCCGCGGTTAAGGTGGAAATTGTTATCTATGTGTATTTGATTATGCCACTTAACCGTGACAGTGATGATCCATTTAAAATCTCAAATCCGTGGATTCATAGTGGTGCTCGTGTGATCTTAAATCGTAAATACACTGAAACCATTGATGATGAAATCGACAAAGCTTTTGCAAGGATTCTTGAGACGTTGGAAAAATTTACTAATACAGGGTCAGGATAGGCTGTAGAAGTTCAACTGCATATTTCTTCGTTAAATCCTATCCGCGGGTCAAGTTACATTCCAACACCAGTATTCCGCGGCGAGCAGTAATCAATGTGAATAATGATGACAATCGATGTTTTGAATAGGCGCTCTTGTCTGCGTTGTATCCCACGTGTGATAATCAAGACAAACCTAGAAAATACCGACAACACCTGGTTGAATTTAAATTTGGTAAGATAGAATTTCCTATACAAATTACTGACATCAGTAAGTTTAAACGACTTAATCCTAACATCGCCGTTATTGTATTTGTTTGGAATAAAGGCCTGCAGCCTACTCAACAATCGATATACACATGCAGACAGTTTAATACTGATTTGTTTTTGCTACACAGTCCAGAGTCGCGGTACCATTATGTGTAGATCAAAAATTTCCCACGAATGGTATACCGCCATAATAAGTACGGGGGTAGGAAATTTCCCTGCAGACGTTGCATGCATGTATTTAGTACCCAACAGCTGCTCGAGGGCCATGACTTTTGCTGCATTGAAATCAGTGAAAAGCCGCAGCGTACGATTATGCCAGAACCTGGTAAAAACAGTCTGAAATTTACAGCGGTGCAACGAAAACTGAAAGTACCGTATATCATCTATGCAAACTTTGAATGTCTTAACACTCCCGTGTGAACCGAAGGTTCCAACGACGTTCAGTCAAATACAACGCAAGTAGCTGAACAAATCCCATGCGGGGTTTGCTACACTGTAGTCAGATGTGATTGAATGAATGAGCCACCAATGTTGTATCGTGACGAGGAATCAGTTGAGTTGTTTCTTAAATCGCTCGAGGTTGTGGCAAAATGTATCAGACAACAGCTATATTCGCCCGCAGACATGATTATGACAAACGATCACATTCGTGAATTTTTAGCGGCCACTCATTGCTGGATCTGTGATGGTCTCTTTGGTACTGATGTCAAAGTTCGCGATCACTGTCACATTACTGGCATGTGAAGAGGAGCCGCACACATTTCATGCAATCTACAGTTGCAAATTTACCCAAGTAAAACAAACATCTCTGTGGTACTTCATAACCTGCGTGGGTATGATGGCCACTTAATAATGCAAAGAGTCCCCGCAGCATCAAAGGCGCCAATAATCGTAATTCCCAACAGCATGGAAAAATACATGACATTTAGGCTGGGTCAGCTGTAGTTCATTGACTCGCTGCAGTTCCTGAATTCCACCTTGGACAAGCTAGTTAGCAGCAGCCTTGCTGCGGAATCCAACGATCGATTTAAAATCACCAGTCGATATGGTACGGCTAACACTGACAAGTAAAAGTGGATAACTAGAAAAGGAATGTACCAATACGAGTACATGAGCGGATGGGAGACGTTTGCCGAAACTCATTTGCCACCGATCGAGGAATTCCATTTCTCGTTGTCTCTCGAAGATATTTCGGCCAACGACTATGAACATGCAAACAAAGTCTGATCCGCATTCGAGTGCAAATATATGGGGCACTATCATGACTTGTATATGCGAACAGACGTGCTTCTGCTCGCGGATGTCTTTGAAACGTTTCGTGATACAGCCATTCGAGTATGTCATGCGTGTATACAAGCTTGACCCAGCGCACTACATTTCGTCACCGGGAATGGTTTGAGATGCACTTCTGTCGAAAACCAAGGTGGAGTTGGAACTGCTCACCGATATTAACCAGCATCTGTTTATAAAATGTGGAATCAGTGGCGGGATTTCCATGACGAGTCATCGCTATGCTAGAGCCAACAACCCAAACGTGGACGGATATGACCCCGCTGTCCCAAACAGGTACATCATGTATCTTGACACCAACAACTTGTATTAAAGTGCATTGATGTAGCCCATGCCTGTTGATGGGTTTGAATGGGTCAATCCCACAACTGTGGATGTTAACAAACACGACAGTAACAGCGACATCGGGTACTTTTATGAAGTTGACCTAGAGAAACCGGATGAACTTCACAGCAGCCACAATCATTATTTATCCGCTAGCACCGGAAGCGCTGTCCGTGCCTCACGAATGGTTGTCCCCATATCAGTGTGGGATTGTAGACGACTCCGGACGCAAGTTTACAGAATACACAACGCTAGTACCAAATCTGAGAGCATAAAACAACTACGTAGTCCACATATGAAACATCCAGCTGTATCTGCGGATGGGGATGCGTATATGTAAAGTCCACCTGGTGCTTAGGTTTCGCCAACGCGCCTGGATGGCGCCGTATATACAAATTAATACAAACCTGTATACCGCAGCAACCAGCGAGTTTGAGAAAGACTTTTTAAAACTAATGAACAATGCTTTGTTCTGGAAAACAATGGAGAATTTTCGGAAACGGATTCGCGTTGACCTTGTCCGTGATAGTGAACAAGACAAGCTTTGCAGGCTTATTGCTGACTCAGCGTTCAAGTTCTGGAAGATCTTCGATGGTGGACTCGTTGCCGTACACAGTAAAAAGTCGAAACTGAAGCTGACAAAGTCAATCTATGTTGGTGCGTCTGTGTTACACTTGTCGAAGCTCTTAATAAACGAGTTCTATTACGACAATATTAAACCGCGGTATGGTGAAAACATCAAGATGTTGTACACGGATACAGATTCATTGTTACTGCATGTAAATACTAATGACGTGTACACAGACATGGCCGAACCAAGTCTGAAAAATGAATTTGATACCAGCGAGTATCCGAAGGACCATCTGTTTAGTAATACCCCAAAATGTATTCAATCGTGGTCGGCCCGCAGAGCGGTAAGAACATCAAGGAATCTAAAGGTGTCCCACGCGTGATTGTATAGAAAGATATCCAGCACGATATGTATGTGGAATGTTTTCGAGAGCGACGTGAATTCTCACACTCGGCAAAGCTGACCCGGTCAAAGAAACGTCGAACTGTTGTAACAAAATCAGTTTCTCCCCGCTGGACACCAAGCGGTGGATTTTCCCTGATGGTGTTACTACTTACGCGTACGGGAACGCGCAGATCCCAAAATAAATCTTGGCGGTAGTTCCGGGGCCGCAAGTGTACGGTTATCGTTCCACGATAGCCTGGTCGCGATGTATGTTAACATGCCCAATACGAACCCGCACCTTATGTTTTGTTAACAATGCAGCAACGGCTCCAAGAAATTCTTTACCTGGATCCACTTGCAACAGCTGTGGCCATGTTAACGGTCCGCGTGTGTAACTACGTTTAAGCGCATCTGGGACACTTGCTGAATCTGTAGACGTCAACGGTTCCGCTTCTTTGTATCTACTTCAACAACTTCGATAATTAGGGCGTTCTTGTATGTTCGTCCTCGTTTCAGATCATGTGGAAGAAATAAAAGATCAGCCGGATGAACTTCGGTAGGTGTTCTCACATCCAACCATCCACGGGAAATCTTCCTTGGATCGGTAAGTAAATTTGCCACAAGGATTGTTTGGCCAAGCATGCTCGAGCAACACCGTGGGTGACCTTTGCTGCGTTCGCTAACTTTTCAACAGCAGCTTCACCTTTCCAATAACCGTTGGGACTGTAGTAGATTTTATCCATGTTTATTATATGGCATCATGGCGTTGTTCAACAGTGCACGTTATTCCATCGATGAAAAGGAAATCGAAGCAATTCTTGACAAAGTTGACATTGCCATGACAATTATCGGACTCGCCAGAAACAGCGACGATTATGCAAAGTCTGCTTGCCCGTCTATGATGTTTCACAATGACTCATCCGACAATGCAGATCATCTCCTGTATACAACAGCTGTTGTGCATCATGATTCTTTTGAGCCGCACCTTGGTGCTCACACCACCGTAGTCCTTGGCGCCAACAATAATTTCAACCTAAGATTTTTGCAGCGGAACTTCTCGAGGTCGCTTAAAAAAGAAAAAGGTCTTCGATTATCCCCTTGACCTCAAGAGCAGACTTGGGGTCAAGGTCTTTGGTTGTGGGCCCGCCGTTGACGCATCCATTGACTAATTTTGATTTACTCACGATGGTAAAGTCAATCAAACATTTTCGAGGTGTCTTTATGCGCGATGAACTTGTATCGATGATCCCACGCACGTGGGAAACGCATCATCAATCTGGATTTAACAACAGGACCTGGTATTCATTGGGTCGCATACGTTGTGACACCCAAACATCTTTTGTATTTTGACTCATATGAGCTTTCACCACCACTTGAAGTTGTTGATTATTTAATCCAGGGCGCTGGACGACCGCTGTTTTTATTCAAGGCTGCACTTTGCTGGACGACCCAATATACGAACATCTTGTTGTTAAGGCGTTGTGTACACTCGCGGGAAACCCAACCCCGCAAACACTTATTGATTTTACCTTGTCACTTAGAAAGTACGCTTAATAGTATACAAAATACCTA
Organism: Margaritifera margaritifera; assembly: GCA_029931535.1. Taxonomy (NCBI): domain Eukaryota; kingdom Metazoa; phylum Mollusca; class Bivalvia; order Unionida; family Margaritiferidae; genus Margaritifera; species Margaritifera margaritifera. The sequence goes on along the minus strand of JAQPZY010001446.1, from coordinate 431,966 downwards.
TTGATATTTACTGACGCTCAATCGCCCGACTGGAAAACTTAAAACATCCAACGTGGACATCAATGATATTGTAATAAAGCAGCGAGGCGCCATCGCAAAGAACTTGGCTGAAATCACTGAGAACCAGGGAATCAAAGACTGGCGTGTCGAGGGTCTCTATCAAAGACTATGTTGATACTACCAATACAGAAACAAAACAGTACGTGGATGAACAGATCGCAGAGGTGCCTTCACCACCACGCGTAGTAACTTAATTTACACCGTACCAAAAACTGCTGATCAACGAAAGAGAGGAAAAAACTGATAATATAATAACAAATGGTCGAATTGTTTTTACTAATGTAAAAGGTTTTGATAAACCAAAATCTAACAGTACGCGAGTCTGGATCGCATTTATTTATCAAATCCTGTTATTATAATGGGTCGGATCAATTAACACTCTTGATAAACAATCAGCCTGGTCCACGAATAATAATACGTAACAATCCCAACGAAATTGCACAATCTTTCACATATACAACATCAATATCATTAGTTGTCAGATATGAAAATCAGTTTGAAGTATTCCACATCTATCCGGACGGATACTTAACCGTCTTGGGCGCCTGCTGGTAACTTTCACGCGCGGGTTCGCGTGCGTGAGCGTGTGATGTGATGAAAAAATCATGGGGATATTAAAGGATTTGACCTAGATAAGTAACAATAATTTTAAAAAATTCAAAACTGCTATTATCATACTACTCTGCACTATACGTTCGCTCTGCATGCGTGACGGAACATAACAAGTTACAAATTCCTTATATAATGCCCTTCGACTTATGTTACATTTCTCAGCAATGATTTCATCATAGTTTTAAAAGTAATTTCTCAAGAAGAATTGGAAGCCTGACACATGTAAGCAGTCTTAAAGCTATGTAAGTCATTCTGGTTACGTAGTAGGGACTAATCAAACTTTTTAAGGTAAGGTTTTCTCTTAGCAGTAATACGGTAATACTCACCTCTCCCCCTTTAACCGAAAGGTGAGAATTCAGGCAATATGTGTCTTGTTTCTATCTATCTTCCTATCTATGGATCGATCTTTCTTTTGTCTGTCTTCTATCTGACTCTTTGTGTATGTCTATTTTTTCTTTTTTCCTTCGTTATTTCTTTTTTCCTTCTTCCTGTCTATTTCTCTTCTTTCTTTCAACACATTGCACATCATCCTACGATGTAACTACCTTCGTTTTCCTTCATTTTTCGCGTAAGAAAACTCTTACAGAAACTCGCTTCTTTTGTTCTCTGGCAGTATCGGTAAATAAATGAAATAATTTGTATCAACTGAGAAGTGAAGGACACGTTTACTTGGGAAATATATGGGTAACTGTGTTTAGTTCCCTTACAGTAATATCCGGCATACGTATTGATTGATGTCGATTCAATTTTATCTGAGTAATTTTTTTTTTTTTTAAAAAAAGGCTCTTTAGTAGGTCTTTTCCCAACATACGAATCATTTCTTAGGAGTATTATCCCCTCAGTTTTAGATCTTTTTCCCGGATGAAACACCAGCTTAGAATTGTGTTGTGTCCATTATAGACATATAACTACACTATCCATCTGTATGTCTGTCTATCAGGTATGTGATGCTAAAAAACTATATTATTATTATTAACGTAGTAGTAGTAGTAGTCCTTTATTCCTTAAGATGGTAATTTCGAATATCTCTTATTTCTTTCATAGTTCTATTTCTAAGGCCATAAAGTGGCTCTCTGCAGTATAATTTCAATTTAAGAACCATCAAAACGAATTATATAATAGCCATAAATAGGTTCAATTAATATTTCTGTTAGGCTCAACCGATACGTAATAGTTACCCGTTGAGGAAGGGGTGTGCATGCTACTTGAAGAACCTGTACACATGCGAATGTGAAACCAAAAGCGCTAAGCACTCGAGGTTTTCCCGCAGGTGGCCAGATTGTTCAATTGTTGAAGTAACATACCCACCTCTTAGAGATAGGTAACTAACGAACGAAATAATATATATATATATATATATATATATATATATATATATATATATATATATATATATATATATATATATATATATATATATATATAAGCAATATTCGAATAGATTATGCTGAAAGCACTGTTTTGTTTTACATTATGCATGAAGCTCGTCAGGTAATATTGAGATTAATACTTGAGATTAAAAGTAAGAGGAACTTTCGATAAAAAACAGACATATCCTTTCAATTACTGAATCTTTTTCATATTTCAAAACTCGAATAAAAAGATTTTTAAAAAATATTAAACCGAAAGTCACATTTCATATTTTCATACGAAACAAAACCGCTTCCCTTCCTTCTCTTTCAGTGATAAAGCAAACGGTTAAAATTATTCATAATTGACGGTGCATTGGATCAAACCATGGATTTGATTTGAAGAGCAAGCGATTATAGCACTATGCCACGATAGCATTTATTACCTTCAAGTCTTATACCTTCTTCTTCTGATACTGTGCTAAAGATGATTCCAAGTATCTTAACGTTTGCATGAAAAACGCGCGCTTTTTCGAGGATGGGTGTTGTGGGGGTGGGGGTGTATAGTACTCTGCAACGTGTCGACAATTCGATAGAAGCAGAGGTCAGCATACGACTCGGACGAAATTTTGTGTCAAGCTCAAGATTGGTATGATGTTCTTTCGCGCAAATATCAAGTCTTGATTGAAGAGGAGTCATTCTTTTTACATAAACAACATTTTCTAATGTGACAGAGGAAGAAAAAGATGATATTAAACTTTTTGGAAAATGGGATCGGTGTGTCGGATATGACAGAGTAACAACAATTGTCGGTGCAACGAAGAAACGGAGAGAAAAAGGTAACGTCATCAAATGTTATATTTAAGTCTACTGTAAAACACTTGTATTTCTTACTTTGACAAAGTGTTGAATATTTTGTCAGATATGCATTTTTAATTTTTATTTTGCAGTTGTAACCTAGGTACGTTCAGTATTTACTTCTTGGTGGAGTTGGGCTGGGGGGGGGGGATAGTTATTACATAAATTGTATAGCAAAATATTTCTTCAAAACACCATTGGATCTTCCAACTAACTCACATGACTTGATTTTTAAGTGTGTGTGGGGGGGGTTTTTTTTTTCTTCCCTTAAAGAATGTTCCCGATGTTTCATGCAGGCGTCGCTATCATATTCTACCCTGTCTGCCAGTGAAGATAATCCACTCCATTATTCAGTTCGAATCTAGTTTGTGTTCATTAAAGTCGAACAATAAAAGAGAATTTTTGAAAAACAAAATTAACCGGGCCTTACAATTATCGACGAAAACATAGTCGCATCAGTACTTTAATGTCCCCTATAAACTACTCGCTTCCGTCCAAAAGCTCATCTGACTGGCGGATGCATGTCGTTCTGTTTGTCTTTAACACTATCTACCACCTCCACCAATCATCTTTTCTGAAAATTATGCTTTCTTAAACTTAGAGATATTACACTTAACCTAGTCTTACCTACCTTTCTGCGTCTCTATCTGTAAAGCTTTTGTTTGACCATGTCTCAACCCTCAATAGCGTCCTCCATTCCGTGAACTTCTACTTTCGTTTCTATTGACGTCATTTTTCAGAAATGGTGATGAATTCGAAATAATGATGCGTGATAGTTTTGTTCACATCAATGGCTACTGACTCGAACAACCTGCATCAATCCGGAATGCAGTATTAGGTAGGTGTTTTGTAAAATTGAAAATCAAGATATAATTATATGTTGTTGTTTGATTGCAAGCTCGAACCAAAGATTGTCATTCCTTGAATAAGTTGTTTGAAAATTAGAAGTCAAAGCACCCGACACATAACCTAATCTGTTCTCAAAGATCAGTTAAATAATTGGTAGCTAGAAAAAAATTACCAATAAAATTATGCTCGGGAACTCTGAAAGCTTGTATATGTATTGGTAAATTATGGATACAGGATGACTGGAATTGGAGCCTAAGAATAAAAGGTTACAAATGTAAATCGAGTGATCCACTTTGATTACGTCATTAGCTTTAGGCTCATCACTGATACTGTTCACCCTAGTTTAAGTTTAAACTTTAGTTTTACTTCGATTGCACAGCAAGATCTCAGAATTTATACAACGTGTTCTCTACGGCTGAGATGCTGCCGGGATGCGGTCTTTGAGGTGGAGAAACCCGGAAACTCTGGAGGAAACCACCCACCTTGGATAGGCGACCACTTATCTTTGAACGTGTAGGAACCAGGATATTGAACCTGGGACAGCAGAGGTGCCAAGCGAGCCCGTTACAGCTGTGCTATCCAGTCCCAATGTATAGTGCTAAGCATTGTCCAGCGAGCTAGACACGTAGACTCAATGACTTCAGTAGAGTCGTCTCTAAATGAGCATCAGCTATAGCTATCTGCAATAGACTGGTGTCCTATGGGAGAAGAGTGGTAATCTCAGTCTCTTTATCTGATGGAAATCGTCATTATTTCTGGCTATTATTTATTATTATTATTATTATTATTATTATTATTTGATTATAGTATTTAAAATAGTAGTATAGAGTGCCTTACCATTGGTCCTGTTGTGATTTCATTCGATTTATGCCATATATGGAGGATAAACTACGAGTTTACGAGCCATGAATAGAATAGGGAAGACCTAATACACGATAGCATGTCTGGGTAGAAGAATTGATCCATACAGCTGTAGGATGGGCAATATAGCTTGATAGTTGGAGCTTGTTGTTGTTGTTGCTATTAGTGTTATCATTGTTGAAACCAAACAATAATTTAATTATTTAAGGGATCCCAACCCCGTACTGAGGTCCATTTGTTATCATCTAGATCATTTTTAATAGCGCACACAACAGTCTCGATAAAATGGACCAGTTGTGTTGCTTTCGGGTGAATGGAATCGTTCCCGCGCGTCTCGTTACGCTCATTATTAATATTATTATTATTATTATTATTATTTAATAAACATGCGTTTATTTATTTAAGTCTCAACTCTATATTTGCAACATCTATACAGCTAAAAATGTATAAGTACAAGAACCCCTATAATGAGTTATGAGAGACTAGTAAAACGAACATAAATGCAATACATTATCTATAAGTAAACTTACTGCGATCATTTAAAATGTCATAACAGACTTTGTCAATAGCTTTCACATTAATTTGGTTGGATAGAATAAAACAAGGCTTTTTTATATTATTCATTAATTCAAAGTCCTTGCTAGATCGTTTTGAAATAGCAAAAAGTTAATATATTATATCATCTTACTAAGAGCATTCTGTAATAACACACAATTAGTTTTCATGTAAAATTACGTGATTTACAGCTAAAGTAGTCCGCTTTTGTAAAATCTGTGCTGCTCGAAATGACATGATCGTTACATTATGACGTCATATATATGACGTCACTTTTAACCTTGGTCTATCGTAATGCTATGAATTCTTCGAGAGAATGGACGTAAAATGACATGGTTGCGACTTCTGTCTGTTATTAAGTAATGAAAAATAAGAATGATTATACAATTTTGACAATCGCAATAAGAATCATGTGAACGAAAATGATAAAGTCAACAAAATGTATATGCGACCTTTGGAAATCTTTTGAGATTTACAACCAGCCGTAAACCGGCCGCGCAGGCTTTCTGCTGAGGAAAACAGGCGGGATATCAATAATTGTGTCATACTGAACAAAATCCCTCACCAACATACCCCTTTCTTTTTGTATTTGATAAGAGGAGTCCATGATATTTCACCTGTGCAAAATTGATGAATTTTTAAATACTCACTATGGTATTATTGTATACACAATTAGTGATAGCGTAGTTTTTCTCATACTTTTCTACGTAATGGCCCTTAATGGGGGATAAATATTCAACAAAAGTAGCGCAAGAAAATGCACAACAACCAACACATATTTAGTGATTTTGGATTTTCTTGCACCCCTGGCAATGGAAAAATCTATTTTTTAATAAAAATTAAATATTCCAATATTTTACAAGCGATCAGCCGCAAAGCAGATTCTTTCATCAATGGGCGGCTGTTCAAAACGATAGGTTTAATTTTAAGCGGTGCAACTCAACACCAGAACACCCACATTTTGCATTGGCACTATGTGGCCCCAGTTTATAACAGTATGTACTTGATTCTCTGTCCCGCAGTAATGTTTCAGAAGTTTATTATATGTCAACCGCATTATGTCCATACTGTTAATAGCATTCAACAAAATTTCTACAGTCCTGTTAACACTCAGTAACGTCAGTTTCTCGATTTTCTTCAACAAATCTGAATTGTGCACAGAAATGTCAACTATATAATTTAACTAATTGAAACATTGAGGCACTAAAATTTCAGTTTTTATCATTTTCTGTTACTCGTACAATCTGACCACAGGAATGCTGATGTTCTCAGTCTGGAATTGTACATATACAACTGATTGAAAACTTTATTTCACTGATTTGTATATGGCTGGATCTATGGCATATCGCCACATGTCGCATTTAGATTATAGGTCAGTATTTACATTGGTAATGAATACAAGTCCAATACTGGATCACTACCCAGCCAGTCTACGTTTCTGGTATTGAAACACGAGTCCCTAATGGATTTGTATGGCAAAGATTTATATGTGCATGTGCATTATGCTAGAGACACAACTACTAGTTCGTCCAAGGTAATTAAAATTCATGTTTTAATTGCTTGCAGTATCACACACAGAAAAAATCCTCTTAGTAATGTGCAAGTGCACATGTTTAATAAATTTTTTATAATATCCATGTTGAGTATAAATAAAAAATGTGCAGGGCGCTCAATATCATACAAAAAGACCGCCGGTAAGTACTGTACACCCCATGGGAGTAGGTGTTAGTTCCCCTCTGAAGGTATATGGAAATGTGCTGCCTGTTTGGATCTGACGTAAGCCACGTGGTACATCAATACGTGTCTTTATGTTCATTGCTATTTACATGATTGAATCATTATCTCACATTGTCAGTGCAGTGATTATGTCCATAATTGATCATCTTGGATTTTGCACCTAGATGTTTTCAACAATAAACCCCCAGCCGCTCTTTTAATTTGAGAAGGACTTGCGACGAAAGCTGGAAAACAAAAATATCGACGGACTTTAAAAAAGGCAAAAATCAAGCACTGTCTATCGGTCGTCTGTAGTAAACAAACACTAGAAATCTAACTTTTCTCTATTAAGACTTAAAATTGCTTGAAATCATAAGCGTGTCCAGCTATAACTGGTTTAATATAACATACATCCTATGAAGAAAGAAAAAATGCGATGTTATTCATTCGCTTAGAAGATCATTTCCAACCATTCTCTTTGGCTAGTTTGGACATATCTTTAGACAGTTTGCGTCATTTACGTCTTTCATTATATGTTCACCGAGGAGTCTGTGTATGTGCGAGCGTATTTGGTGACTCACTTCCCTGTATTTAAATTTATTTTTTCACATAAGACCCTGGATGTTACAACTTACAGCCTAGAGAGATATATGTATGTTGTGATTTTTTTTTTTGTTGAAAATAAGTAAAGAAATCATGAAGAAAAAAAAAATTTGGAGACACTCATGTTGACAGCTAGTACGCAATGATAACAAATAAATAAATAAATAAATAAATGAATGAATAAATAATTAAATAAATTTCTTTTACAAGCAAAGGTGGCTCCCTTGTTTTTGAGATATCGTTTAAGCTTTTCCTGCACTGCGTTATATTGTCACGTAACGGGTCATTTGCAACTAGAATAACATAGATTTAGTGTCGAACAGGGATATGTTTACTTACTTTTATCGAGTCAAATTAGGGTTAATAATAATAACAAATTTATTTAGGTAGGATCAGCAAATAACACAAATAGTGATTCATATAACAAATATGAACAATTCACATAACATTGGCACGGTACGCACATACATAAAAAACAGTTGTAATACAAAAATAAAATATACATGATCTACCAAGGATGACCCATAAAAGTCTATACAAACTTATTTTAGATGTGGTTCTGATGGATCAAGATTCTGGGGCATGGTACATTTTGAAAATTAAAATTATATATTCGAGCAAGCAAAAGAAATTACTCTTAAGTATTCAGAACTTAGAAACTCATTTCAGAATTAGAAATATCACTAAAACCCAATTAATTCTAGTAAAATATCATTGAACTCTATTCTCTTGATCTGCTTTGTTTTAAAACGTACGACTTAACAGCCGATTTGAAATTATCTATATTTGAAATGTTCTTGACAAAACAGGGTAATACGCTCCAATCATGTATGGTGTTATAAAAGTCATCGCAGCTACGCTACTAACACATGGTGTAACAAAATTAAATGTACTACTCCTAGTGACAAAATGGTGACGATCACTAATTTTCACAAATCTTTGGCACATGTAAGACGGACATTTCTCATACAAAACTTTATGAGCATGATTTAGTCTTAATTTTTTCACTCTATCCTCCACTTTTAGCATACCCACACTTTCAAGTACATACTCTCTGATGCTTGATCTGGTTTCAAGTTTACTTATAAATCGTGCAGTTTATTTTGTGTTATTTTCTTTGAGATTTTTTTCTCCAATTCCCGCATACTACGGAAGAAGATGAATAGTCCAAATTACACTGTATTAGAGCAGAACATAATGTGTTTTTTTTTTCTTCTCATTTTCAGTGTTAAACATTGACCTTGTCTAAAGAGAAACTTTAACCTGGCATTTACTCTTTTTAGTATACTATTTACTATGCATTCACCCGAAAATAAGTTATCAATATGGAGACCTAAGTATTTAATACACTTTTGAGAATTGAGTATGTGACCATTAGAGGTTATTTTGAAATTATCTGATTTTTAGCTCTACCGGTCATAGATCAGAAGAGCTTATGGGATGGCCTATTGTCCGTCAACCGTCGGCCCGTTACACAAGTTTCTTATCGCCACTCCTTTTAAACTAGTTGGAGAATTGTCTTGCAACTTTACACACACATTCATCCCATGCTCTAGTTGGTCCTAAAAGAAAGACTTGTTATGACGTCTAGTCTGTCCTAAATGACAATCGTGCCGATCTGATGCCCAATTTAGCCGCCATGGCGGCCATCTTGAAAATCTTTTTATCGCTACCCCTTCGAAATGAATGGTCATATCTACATGGGGTTTCAATATAAAACTTGTTATGATACCTAAGTAGTTGAGGGGGGTAACTGAGGCCCAGGGGGGGGGGGGGGCCTCTACAGACCCGTACGGGAGTTTAACATTGGGGGGTCTCTATAGGCCCAAAGTGAAAAGTTTATAGGCCCAATGGGCCTCTACAGGCCCAAATGGGAATGGGGCCTCTACAGGCCCAAATGGGAATGGATCATAGAGGGAGTCTTACTGTAATGTAGTGACGAAGACAACAACGTCTTCTACCATCAAAACGGGGTGGAGGGGTGGGGAGGTGTTTTGATAGTAGTAGACGTTGTTGTCTTCGTCACTACATTACGGTGGGGGGGGGGGAAGGGGAATAGAATTAATCTTTCTTGATAAAAGGGTGGTCCTGATAAGGACCGTTGGTTTTGTTTTTTTGGAAGAGCTTTTTAGTGGTTTGAGCATCTTCTCCCTGGCTTTGCCCTGCATGCAGGGCAGCTCCCCCTCCAGGTTTCTTCTTTTGTCTTCTTTTTAAAAGTTAAAAAGAAGGGAGGATGGTTTGCTTCAAACTCCCACTCCTCTTCCATCATAGGGTGAGCTCTGATTGGGATTTTGCTCTCCCTCTTCTCCTCTTCTTTCTTAATCATATCTTGGATGACGTGAGATAGTACATCCAAGATTTGTTTAAGTTCTCTAAGCTTTCTTAAGCTGTTCATTTTGATAGATAAAACGGGGTAGCTTAACCGGTGAAGACGTTGTTTTAATATACTAGAAGCGCGGACGTGAAGGAAAACATCCCTTACACCTAAAAAAACAAAAAAAAAAAACATCACCCCACTACCCTGCGTCTGACGTCATTCTTGCTACCTCATTCTTGGCTTCGCGGAGTTTACACTCCATGAACCCTGACTCTAAAAAGCGCGGACCTAAAAGAAACTACTTTTGATAAAAAAATCAAACTTACACTTATCATACCATCCATAAATTTTTTGGGAAGGGAAATTTTTTAAAAACAAATCAAACCCACAAACACACTATCTCCATGTATTTTTTTGGGAAGGGAAAATTTTTTATATATCAATCACACACCACACAAATCATATAAGGGAGAAGGGTTGTTTTTGTTTGAGGGGTAGACTGTCAGAAAAAAATAATATATATATATAAAACACACACTTATAGATATTTTTGGCAATATTGGAGAGTAGTAATCTTTTTCTAGAGATTGGGTGGCCCTAAGAAGGGCCGTTGGGTTTTTAAGAAGTTATGTTTTTTAACTTCTTAAGGTAGATGTAGCCGTGGCAGTAGCAGCTCCAGCAGGTCGGCCACGTTTAGCAATAGTTGATCTTACCGCTTTCAGACAGGCAGGTCTCTTTCGGGTGAAAGAGAAAGCAAATTCCTCGCAGTCAATCTTGCATTGGACTTCACCGTCAAATAGTTTGCTGGACTGCTGCTGCTGCTGCATAAGTTGTTGTTGTTGCTGTTGCTGCTGTTGTCTTTGTTGCTGCTGCTGCTGTAGGCGTTGTCCTGCTTCCCATTCTGTTCTTTCTCTAAGTATTTCTTCTCTCAGGACCTCTTCTACTAGATCATGAGCCATTTGAATGAACGTCATGGTCTTTCTCTCTGGGTTGGTCTCCATCAAATGATTCTTCACCCTCATTATGTTCACCATAGCTTCATTCAGCTTTGTAATCTTGGTGGCAGCCATCTTCTTCTTCTTTTTCTTCTTGGAACTGTTGAGATCTTGACGAGTCAACGAGAATGACTACACTGGCCAGTGAACCGACTTATATGCTTAACGCGCGGACGCGATGGAAAACATGGTAAGTTTTTTTTTCAGATCGACAGGGAGATCATAGATAGAGGGGTTTTTTTTGATCGATAGAAAGAAAGAGAAAGAACATATTCATTATTTTTTTCAAATTCAATAAAAAAACCACACAACACCATTTTTTTTTTTCAAACAATTCACAAAAATTATTTATTCAACAAGAACTATTCTAACAATTATTAAAAAAGTAACCATGTAACAATGAAAAAATTTTTTTTTTCAAACAGGAACATATTTACAAGGTTGACAACGTTGGGAAGGTAAAGTAAATGTGAAACTTTCTACATCATCGACATCATTTTGATGTACACTACGATTGTGAGCTAAAGACAAGAGATAACCATAACGTTGACAAAACCATTGTTGTACTTTAGCATCGTTTCGAACATAGTCACTATCAAAATAAGTCAGTAAATGTTCTAAGGAATATCCAAGACTGCGTTGATGAAGATAATGAACACAATATTGTCCACACACCATAGAATCTGATCCTTGTAGTCTCACATTATTGAATCGAGTCGAGACGGCATTTCTTCTCATAAACTCGATGATGTCTTTTTCCAAAGGAGGTAATCCATAAGAATCAAAATATTCCACACAGTGATTGTTGGGAAAGTACACGGCAATCCAATGGGTTCCTGGTAGATGACTGTCGTCAGTATTGATGACATAAGCATGAACGTTTTTTGGTTTACGATGAGGTAGTTCATCTTTAGCACATACCACAGGATTCCAAGAAGAAGTATAGGAACTGCGATTCAATAAGTAATGAAGTTCCCTGGTATCCATTTTTTTTTCTTCAACAATGGAAATAACTCACTATCAATTCACACCTGACTTTATGCTTGAATGTTTCTGTCAAGTAATTCCAGGAATATTCACGTCGGATAGGTTCTGCACTCTGATGAATGAGTCCTTCGATCCGTTTGATCTCCAGAGAAGTAAGTGGAGGAAAAGAAGAAGTCTGCAAGACTTTATACCATTGTGTCAACACGTGTTCATCTGAGAGTTTTGACCAGGCCGTTTCCAAATATTCATCCAATTGTTCTTCACCTGTCATCATCATACATTTGTCGTGTTGTATCTGACTGGGATGATCGGTTTGACATCCATAACATTGTTCTTTAATCAGACTGTTAATGATTGGACTCAATTCCTGAGCATAACAGGTCACTAACTGTTTTTCGTGTTCTGGCCATCGAGAAGCCATAAATCCAGTAAACACAGGAACTGAATTGATTTCTTCTTCTTCTTTTATTTTAGGTTCAGAATGATTCACTTCACAGAATCCCTCATCTATCTCCACCATAGGTTCTTCTTCGTGCTGCATCTTTTCTTCTTCTTCTTCTAATAGTCTACAATGACTTCTCTCAAACTGTTGATTTCTAGAGTGTTATCAAATTCTGCAAACAAGACGACGTTCACTGTCTGGGCTAGAGGTTGACCAAACTGAAGTTCCACACGAAGGGGGCCTGATTTTATAGGGTGGAAATGTCCTTCATCGCTGCCTTGGTCCGGAGTGAAATCAAATCCCCACAAGGCATACCCTCCTGCATAATCGTCGTACGAAATGCCGTGGCTGGTGTCGCGCCCTAACTGGCCTGTGGCTTCATACAGGGTCAAGTAAGATCGTAAGTAATTTTTATGGCCGTCGCTAAAGTCAGGTTCAAAAGGTCTGGTACACAGGGTCTTGCCATCTCGACTGACATCTATCTTGGTGACGTTAAAGTGTTCAAACTGGAATGGATTCTGAGTGATGTTTCCGTTGAAGGCTGCATTAGAAACCATACCAATGATCAAACGTTTAGGGAGCTGTCCTTGGAAGATGTGATCTTCGACTATGGATCGGAGTCCAGCGGCTGCAGTAAAGGTTTTCACTTCCACGCGTCTAAGAGGATACTTAGCAGTGGTTCTGCTCAAGGTTTGACTGATTTCGTTAGCTACTTTGGGTAAGACTTCTACACGTCGCACATAAAGTTTGGCTTGTTGAATGATGGTTTTCCACTCGTTAGAAAAAGCTATCAAATGGAAAGCGGCACTACTGCGATTTAGTCTCAGACGTACATCTACTCCGTTCAACAAATACTTGTCTTGCAACCACATCTCCAAATGCAAACGATCCATCAGTTTTAAACTTCGTCTGATTTTCTTTCGGCGTTCGTTAAATCCCACATTATGGGGATCTGCTGGAATTATTTTATGAGCAGCATCATCAGTCTGGTCAATCCTCGCCCCTGCTGACGGGGATATGTCGTTGAAGGCACCCGCGGTGTCAGGTTTCCAGACCACAGAAGCATCCAGATGAGTGTTCTTGGCATCTTTTCCGTACGACAAGAGATTTTCCAAATAAGCACGGTAAGGGTAAGTATCCAAACTGCTGCTGATCAGTTTGTTATTCAAGTACAAATCTATTCCACTGAACAAAGAATGAAAGAAATTATTGACGGGAGCTACTAGGGAAGCTTCCACAGGAAGGTTGTTGTCACTTTTTTGTACTAGCAGTTTCAGGTACAAGTAACTGTTATTCAGATCGATGTAATCTTCGGTTTGTCCTTTGATATCAAATTCGATAGAAGCTGAATCCGTCAAAGACGATACAGGATGAAATTCCACCCATTGGGATTCTTGCATTGTCATCATGGTGGGACGCATAGAAAACAGATCTAGTTCGGACTTGGTACATTCGCAAGAATCTCGGTGCATCATTTTCACAGTTTAATAATCAAATACGTCTAATTCTCTACCAGTTCTTCTTCTTTTCTTATTTTTTCTGGAAGCACTACCGTGTGTTCTTTTATGAACTTTGAAAGGATTTCGATGTCGTCGTCGTCGTCTCTTTCTACCTTGTCCTTGCTGCTGTGAAGTAATGCCAGAGCCTGAAGCTTGAAGCGTATTTATAGGATTTTCTCGGAGACCTAAAAGATCTTTACCAGTAGTCATCAACACATTTTTGCCTGCTCTCAAAAAAGCTTCTTTTGGATTTTGTTTGTCGATGAGGACATTTTGCAAAAATTCTTTTCCTTGTGTCAAAGCGGCATCTTTTAAGGCATGAAATCCTCGAGACACCATCGGTTTCAAAATAGGAGCTACCGTCCTAAAGGCTGATTTTAACATATCTCCTAAACCATGTCCTCGTTGTCGAGCCACTCCTTGGTACACTGGATACATTTTTTTTGAGGAATGTTAGAGAATTTGTTGTTTTTTTCGAAAATGTAGTTTCACCGTGACTTTTCCTTGGTCAATGAATGGTACATCTTGTCCTAAATCTCCTTTTATACTAATCTGGACACTGTCAAAATACGATTTACTGACTGGAAGATATTGAGGATGTACAAATTCACGGTGAACGTGAAAGGTGTTACCAACAACACTAGAATTACTAGTGGTAGTACTTCCACCCTCTTCGTCCACAGTAACACTAGAACCACCACCACCAATATCCAATTTGAAAGGCATGACTCTTAGTAACGGAGCAGATGTGTGTCCCACCACGTTGTACTCCACCACATCGGAGTACACAAACATTAAATTCAGTCCACCATTCAATTCGATAGGATGTTTAAATTTATGTCCAAATTCTACGTTGGTTCCAAGCTCTATATCACTTTCAGCGGTAAAATCTTTATTTCCACCCAAAATACCAAACAATCCAGAGCAAAATTCAATGGTCAAGTATTTTCTCTCTTCCAAAGGTAAACCTTTATCTTTCTCAGTAAGGAGTTGCCCTCTCTCTTTGAAAAATTTAACGATTAAACGTCGTGCCAAAGCATGGTAAGCAATTCTTACAAATTTATTGGCTGCTGATATGGCTTGGCTAAATTGGCGTGCAAACTGGGTTCTAATGGTGTCCACCAAATGTTCAGGACTAAAATAATACCCTGTAGGAATTCTCAGAGTAATCTGAGAATAGACAGTAGGTTGAGTAGATTTAGGATCTGGTACTAACTTTTTGAATGATCCTTTCATGTCTGGATCTTCAGGGTCTTCTTTCCAGATTTCAGGATCATTATTTACCAAGTGATCATGTATGTTTTTGTTCAAGATTTGTACAACCATAGTGTTTTGAGTTTTGTTGATGTTTATGATTTGCGTAGGATGAATGATTTGTACCAAACTCACTTCCCAATGAGTATCGTGATCCAATTGAATGGCTTGAGGTAATTTGGCCGTGAAACAACATAAGCGGTTGTTGGGAAACACATCCATGGAACTGTCACTAGGTAACGTTAAATAAAATTGGTCATTCATAGTTCCAAAGTAGTGGTTCTGGTGTCCGAGGAGTCACTCAAGTGAACAGAAGAAGGATGTTCAAAAGGTTCCAAAAGAGGACTGGTAGTATTTTGGTGGTGGTGGTAACTTGACGAAGAAGAAGAAGGTGGACTGGCGTTGTTGTTGTGGCTGTTGTCGGTCGTCGTCGTAAATGTCAAAGAGGGACTGGGTAAAAGATAACCGATGCAACTGCTGAGTAAAATAGTCCACAATTGTTTGTGTCCTTGTTGTAAACTCAAATTAGCAATCGCTGCTCCGATGACACAATACACTACAAAGATTTGGCAGAAAAAGACGATTTGATTTTTAGGCACACGTTCTCCACACCACACCCAAAGTGGTTGTTTTTGTAATTCTTGAAGAGAAGAACTCTGTGAAGGAGTCGTTGAAGTCGTCGTCTGGGTGGCTACTGTGTTGAATGGCATGTTGTGAGTTTATTTCTTTTTCTTTTTATAGTCGACGACTTGAGAAGCTGCAATCCAAGAATCAAAACTAGGGGGATATCCTTTCCAACGTACTTTGACTTCTTCTATTCGTCGTTTACCAACTTTCCGTGTTCTTTGTTCGAGAATGCTTTCGATGTCGTACAAGGTGTCTTCTTTTTTAGTCACTCGTTGTAACTCAGGCAAGTAAAATGTTCCTTTGAGTACTTCACCGTGCATGTCTTCCAATTTATAGACGGGAGGATCACGTCCACGGACGGGGGTAGTGACACGAAACAATTCGGTAGTCCAGTTAGGTAAATAACCTTTGTCAAAAGTACGTTTGGTTTTTCCGATGCGAACCCAATCTCCCGTCTTTAACTCAAACAAGGTTTTTCTTTTTCTTTTTTTGGTCTGCTGGGGTGAACCAAATAATTTATCAAACACGGTCACTTCGTTTTCAGGGCTGACCTCTTCGGGGGTACATCCGATGCTACGATGGTACGATTGATTGTACGCTTTGACCAAACGAGGTAACACGTCGATGTACTTGAGAGTATGTTGATGTGTAAAATATTTCCACATGCGTTCTTTCAAAGTTCTTTGAAAACGTTCCACGATACTGGCTTTGGTTTCAGGATTTTCGGTAGTAAAAAAATGAATTTGTCTTTGTTTCAATTCTTTTTGAAAAGCTTGGTTTAGAAATTCGGTGCCTTTGTCCGTTTGCCATCGTAAAGGTTGACGTCCACTTTGTTTCAAGACCAATTTTAAGGCCCGTACCAATTCGGTACTGCTTTTAGAAGTCAAAGGCACGACCCAAGCAAATTTGGAAAACACGTCGATGACACAAAACAAATATTTGTGACCACGATTGTAAATGGCTAAATGAGAGACGTCCGCTAAATCAGCTTGCCATTGATGATCGATTCCTTCCACTTGAGTGGTACTTCTAGAAAATTTACGTCGAATGGGTTTGTGTAACGTGTACGTCGATTGTTCTTGTAACCATCGTCGTACTTCGGGTAAACGTACACTTTTCAATGGACTTTTAGCAGCTCGATATAATTTTTGAACTCCTCCGTAACCAGCAGCATGGCCAGGATTGTAATAAATGGTGGCTAACAGTTTCTCCATGATGATTTTTTTTCTCAAGAATAAGTTAACCAAGTTCCAATACTCTTTTCTTCGTGAGGTATCTTTTTGGATTTTTTACGTGTCCGACGTGCTACTGGGGTAAAGGAGGGAGTTCGATCATCAGGGGTCATCGGTTCTGTTTTGACTTCTTTCTTCACTTCTTTCTTTTTCTCTTCTGAGGGTAAAGGGGTAGACAACATCTTTTTCATCCAACTGGGCGTGGCTAACTTTTTTTTCTTTTTAAGAGAAGGTGGAGTTGGTAATTCTTCTTCTTCTTCTTCTTCTTCTTCTTCTTCTTTGACTTTAGGTTCGCTTTTCATTAGAGCCTTAAAATCTCTCAGAGTGGGTGGAGCTGTTTCGTCGACTGCTTTTTGACGAAAGAGTTGTAGACGTTGTAAAAGTTGACCGTGCCGTTGGGATTTTTCTGTTTCAGACACATTGTTTTGTTCCATCAGGGATTGTAATTCTTGTTGTAACTGAGACATTTCGTTGAGATTAGGATTGGGTGGTAAATGAGGTATCCGTTGTTCGTTCCAACGATGAAATTCCATCCATCGTTTGTAAGGTACTAAAGTCAGTTTTCGTCCTTCCATTTCATTCAAAGGTACCAAAAAGGTGTGGTCTTTTCAGAGAAGGGTGGTCCTTTTTATCTTCTTTTTTTTGGTTATCGTATGACCCCTCCTAAAAGTGGTCCAGCAATCGTTAATAACAAAGGAGCGGCTATTTTTAACAACGGTCCTATCAACATAGGTAGAAATCCTCCTCGTTGTACCAACATTTTGTTCTTTTGTTGAAGAGGTATTTTCTTTTTGACCATTTGACGAAGAACGTTCCGATGTTTTCCTAATTTTTGTTTCTGTATCTTGGACAAAGGTACCGTTCCTTTCAACACGTTCAAACAACATTCACACACGGTATCGATGATTTCTTTAGGAGCTGTTTGAATGAGTTGTTTTCGCATGGGAGGTTTGGATTTGGTCAAAACAGACAAGACATCCCAATGTTTCGCCAGACGAGGGGGAAGTCGTCGTCGTCCATTTTTGGTGGTGGTGGTGGTTTTCTTCTTCTTTTTTTGGTGGTGGTGGTGTACACGTTTGGGAGCCATCTTTTTTAGTCGGTAGAAAACAAGTCTGAAGTCTTTTAGCAGGGTACCCTTCTATTTTATACTGGAATACGTCTCCACTGATTGTCTGCACTACGTACCAACTTCACGACAGGTCTCACTCGACGTTGAGGTGTTTTCAAGGGACTAAATCGTCTCAATTCTTGTTTGGATAAATCCACTAAACTTTGTATGATATCAGTTCTTTCTTGGACTTTGGTTTTAGGGGATGGTACTTTGTGGGTGGCTGCTGCCATGGCTAAATCAGCTGAAGTCGACGGTCCCGACGGGGTAACTTTAGAAATTGGTTTCCATTTTTGCATCAAATTAGGAAACAAGGATCTTAAGTCTGGTTTGACAGGCATCATGGTAAAAGAGGGTGGTGAAGAAGACAAAGAGGAAGAGGTGGACGCAAAAGGAGACCTTGCCATCATGGGGGACTGTGATGGTGGTGGTGATGATGGTAAGGGTAGTGGTGGTGTTTTGCGGGTGTACGTTTGCGTCCTGGCTGCAGTACCTCTTTTACGTCGGGTGTTAGTGGTGGTGGTAGGTGTGGTTTTTTTCTTCTTCTTCTTCTGGGTACGACTTTTCTTTGGGCTGGTTTTCTTCTTCTTCTTTGGACTT
This sequence comes from Margaritifera margaritifera, assembly GCA_029931535.1. Classification (NCBI taxonomy): domain Eukaryota; kingdom Metazoa; phylum Mollusca; class Bivalvia; order Unionida; family Margaritiferidae; genus Margaritifera; species Margaritifera margaritifera. Next base: position 413,442 of record JAQPZY010001446.1, on the reverse strand, counting down.
TTCTTCTTCTTCTTTTTAGGTGATTTGGGTTTTTTGACTTTGGCTTGGGCATTAGGATCCCATTTCAAAAGGGAACGAATCATGACTCCTCCTAAAGAACCACTTCCACCAGGAGTTAAAATGATTTGTTTTTTAGTCCGTGAATCAATTCTTGGATCAGCCAGTTGTGACAATGCCACTTTATGTCTTTGAAAAAAACGTTGAGTTTGATGAGGGATGTGAATGATGCCTTGTAGTAATTGACGTGCTGTCAAAGTAAACCATCGTAACACTTCTTTAAGACTCGCTTCTAACAAATGAGCACGGACTTGTGCATTTTTTTCACGACTGATGCCATACAAGGCACGAATCAATTTAGCCGAAGGATGAGGTTGAAAGGAAGTCATCTTCTCTCAAAAAGAGTGTGAGACTGAAATGACGTCGTAGGTTGTTTTTATAGTTTTTTTTTAAAAATGAGCTGAAGGGGACGTGTAAATGACAGGACCACCTTCTTGACCCCAAGAGTGAAAGATACTGGCACGAAATCTCAAATAGTCAGGAGTGGTCGGTTTTAAGTCAATGAGTAAATACTCGTGAGGGGTTTGAGTGGCATCGTCGTACGCATAATTGAGCCAAGGAGCCCCTAACTGTTTGGCTAACACTTGTACTTGAGATTTGTCTCTGGGGCTTTTAAACAAGACCACGTAATGAGCATTCAAACTGATGGTTCGATGAGCTTTACTTTGTTGAAATAAATTTTGTGTAATGTAGACAATACTAGCATTACGATGGTGTCCTTTTCGTGTAAACCAAAGTTTAATTTCTTCTTCGTCTTCTCCTAACATGTCATCAAAAATAACTAAATGAGTTTGACTCACGTCAGACACGATTCCATCGTCTTCGTGAGGAATACCATCCACAAAGGAAATGGTTTCTCCTTGACTTTCTTTCAATAACGTGTATGACGGTTGCCACTCTTTGTAACACCACACGATACGTTGAGGTGGACGATCAAACAAATCAGTTTTGTGTTCGATCAATCGTTTGACAAATTCGGTTTTGCCTGAACCACTGGGTCCAGCAATCAACATGTTAAATGGATGGCACAGATACAAAGCATTCCAACTTTGACGATCTAACTTTTCGTCAATCACTTTAACCACAGAAGAGGAGGAGGAAGCAGACGAGGTAGAAGAAGATGATGTAGCCATGATTGAGGTAAGAAGATTTTTGAGAAGAAGACAAAAAACCCAAGGCATTTTATACGATTTTCATACACGTTTATTTTTTTAGAAAAAAAAGTAACCAACCAACAAATAACATATTTTTTTACAAGTCATTCATTTTTTACAGTACGAGTGAGAAAATAGCAAAGTAAAATCATCAGGTACACAATGAAGGCTCCTACTAAAACCATCAAACTGTCATATAAACACGTCAATGTACAACAATTGTTTCGTGTCCTAGTCATGAAAGACACTGTGTTTTGGGGTGACATTCTTCTGCTCGTCTTTTGCTTTTTTTTTTTAATCCTCTGACGACGGTAGTGGTAAAGAAGAGTGGTGTTCCTCCTCCTCAAGAGGTATTGAAACCACAGTGGTGGTGTCAGGTACTTCTTCTTTTTCTTCTTTTTCTTCTTTTAGGGTTTCCCATCGAGGTTCCCATTTTTTCACTTTTAGAACCTTATGAACAAGTGGCCAAATCTTTGCTGAACTGGGCCACTTCTTGTAACCAATATTGGAAACCAAGGTTTCTCCAGGGGCGTACATCTTTCCAATGGAAAAGTTGTTGGTGTAACTCACTAGCTGTACACACTTCTTGAAATGTTTTATACACAGATAAAGTGTGACGAATGTCTTCTTCACATGGAAGTTCGTCACTAATTTTCATCACCACTCTCAACGCTTTACGTACAATGTTTCTTTCGTGGACTGATAAAATCAAGTTTTTATAGTCTTCTTCTTCTACTAAGTCCGAAGAAGAAGAACACACGGTCATATTGTTTTTTTTTTGGAACTCAACAACAACAATTGAGTCCAAAACAACCACGGATCATTCAAAAGAATCCAAGGCAAACACTTGTCCTCAAAAATAGTCCACAACGAATGTCCTGGAAAACGAATTCCAAGATAAGAAGTCACTATGACACATACCACATAACGTCCAAAATTCAATGGACACAGTTCTTGTATCACTTTTTTATAATCCTCTAAGGTCTGAATTTTATCTATGATTTCCTTCCACGGAATCCGTTTCACAACTGGCGTGTAGAGTTCAGGCATACCCACTCTTTTATAGCCAGGCTGTGTCAAACAATACTAGACACTTAGTGGTGACGGGCTAGATCTTTGGCAAACTGTGGTACTTTTTGTAGCCAAGCATCGAAGCCAACACTTTTCCAGTCACGTACATCTTTCCAACCGCTAAGTTGTTGGTGCATCTAACTAACAAGGCACACTTCTTCAAACGTGTCACGGCAAGATAAATTTGTTCTAATGTCTTCTTCCCCACTTGGAATGTTCATCACCACTCTCAACACTTTGAGTATAATTTCTCTTTCATGTACCGATAAAGCATGAAGGCTCATGTTTGACTTCCTTCCACAGAATCCGTTTCACGAGTGACGTGAACAGAGACGTGCCGCCTCCTCTTTATAGGGGTCGATGGCTAAGGTTGGTATCTTGGGTGGCATGTTTTTATAGCCAGGCTCCCAAGGTTGGTACCTTTTGAGAAAGTCTCCGTGAACGTAGCTATTGCAATATAAGTTTGCCAGAATCAGTCTTCTACGACTTTGGAAGATAGCATAGTTCACAGCTCGAGAAATGACTTTGAGTTTACGTTTCACTTGAATTTTGACAAACTCTTGGTAAATCTGTTCTCGCACATTCAAAGGCATGCCACTAATGTACTTGGGTAAAGTTTCCGATTTGGAAAGAAATACCTCTCTTTTGTATTCTTCACGATACTTGTGATAGTCGTTGTTCAGAATCAAATTTCTGATGCGACGAAAGTAGCCATAGCCTTGAAATCGAGGAATCACTTGAAGTTTACGTTTCACTTGAATCTGAACCAACTCATCGTAAATCCGTTTTTGCAACTTTGAAGGCAAGTCACGAATGCGATCTTGTAGAGTAGGTTTCTTGGTGACAAAATACTCACACACCAACCAAACGGAATCGGTAGGTAAAGGATATGAATATGATCCAACACAAGTTTCAGTGATTATCCTATCTAATTTCAAAAAATGAAAAGGCGCTTCGGCTTGAGGGGACAGTTCTTCTAACAGTTTTTGGTATTCGTCTATGTTAGTCACATTTTTTTCCTTCACATCCTTCCATGGAATTCTATATTCCACTGCTACATTGTAGGTAGCCCCCACCAATTTCTTAAAATGGTGATGTAAATCTTCATCAATGTCTGACCATTTGAATATCTTCTTAGCAATCAATTGTCTTATTGTCTTCAAATACCATTGGTTAAAACAGGTCTGTCGTAAAGGATGTAACTGTTCTTTACGTTTCAGTTGAATGTGAACAAATTCTTGGTAAATCCGTTCTCGTATCTCCAAAGGTAATTTACTAATACGATCTTCTAAAGTAGGAGGAATAAACTGAAAAATTCGATCTTGTAACTCTAAAGGTAAACCACAAATAAGTTCTTCTAAAGAAGAAGTATTCTTCTCCTCCATTGTATTACTTCTTGGTATCTGGTTCATCGTATCCGTATTCTTCTCGAGCCACTAAAGGTAAGAACTGACAATGCGGAGACCATCGAGCATGTTCGATGTCAGCTAAGTCGTAAGGCTCCCAATGGCGAAGTCTTACACAGCAACTGAAACACTTCACTTAATCTCCTTCTCCCACGTAAAAAAATCCAGATCTGGCTAAAGCTTCGGGTTTAGGTCCATTTAAATATTTTGGCCACTTGTCTTGGAACGAATCGAGACGATTTTCATACTTGGAATAGTAAGACACAGCCAAGGGTATCATCAATTCATTAGGTCTGCAGCAGGGAGTACCGTTTTGTGTACGATTAGTAAAACATAAAGGTCGTCCTGCATCTTTTGAGTTGGATCGCCGGTGAGTGACTGAATCCACGATGTCACAACGTGCGGCATCGGTCTCGTCATGGCATGGTTCCGCATCGCACTCAAATTCCTCAAAACTGGAAAAAATACTCATCTATTTTTTTTTTCTTCTTGCTCGGTTCACGTGAAAAGTCAGAATGAAGGTTAGGCTTGGAAGGGGTTCCTTTTTTATACCTGTCGACTGTACCATCCGAAAAGTATTGTAATGTGATCGGTGGAAACGCCAAAGAAAGGTAAGCACAGTTTGGTGACCATCTGGTATGTTCCAGGAGAGCGGATTTCTTACAATCCATACGAATAGTGACACCACAACTAAAACACTGAACTTGTGTTCCCTGTCCAAAGGAAACAAAGCCTGCTCTGGCTAAAGCGTAGGAAGTAGGTAATCCATTGTTCCTAAGTTTTTTGGTGCTCCATCGATGAGGACAATAACAATAGTCAGGCATGTGTTTAGGCCAATTTTTGAACGTTTTCAAGCGACTACCACACTCACCATAGTCAGGCAAAGCCCATGTTGTTGTTGTTGAAGTCATCTCTTTTGGTGTTGTCTTATTGTAATGTGATCCGTGGAAACGTTAAAGAAAGATAAGCACAGTTTGGTGACCATCTGGTATGTTCCACAATAGCTGAATCTTTAGGACTCATGCGAATGTTTGCACCACAACTAAAACATTTCACTAAACTTCCCTGTTCAAAGTAGACAAATCCTGCTCTGGCTAAAGAGATGGCTGTGGGTAATCGATCCCCTTTAGGCCATTTTTTAAACGTCTTCAATCGACTGGTACAATCAGCATAGTCAGGCAAAGCCCATGTTGAAGTCATCTTTTCTGTTTTTTCAAGAGGGTTTCCTTTTTTTATACTTCTCCAAATCGGCGTGTCCGTAAGGTAAAGTGGTGTGATCTGGAAGTCTCACTCTTTTTTGGTACACGATACGATACACTTTTTGAACAGGTCGAGTCACGATTTGATGATTTGGTAGGCGAACAATCTTGTGAGGTTCTAACGTGGCTACTTGAAAATCTTTCACTTGTCCAGACAGCAGAGCATTTTTTAAAACCTCAAAGTTCACGACTTGGTTAGTTCGATAGTTCAGAGTCAATCCTTTGACTTTACAGGAGGTGTGAAGTTGACCTTGAGGGTCTCGGTATCGGTACCCATAATTTTTAGGGCCACCACTAGCAAAACTCAGGATGGTATCTTGAGGGTGCTCGTCTGTCCAGGCTCCTAAACGATCTCCTTGAATGGTAGGGTGGGGGCAACCGGGACGATGAATGTAAATGCAACTGTCAGTGTCAAAATACAGAACACGATCTCCCAAGACTTCTAACGCTTCGTCATACAATTTCAAACGAGCATGAGCAGTCACGTAGGCGGCAATGACTACGTTACTAAACTTGTCAGGTTTAACAAACTTGGGTTCATCTTCGAAATTAACAATGATCAAATCCTCACGGACGATTTCGACGTGCTTGACTAGAATACTTTTGTCGTCCACCAGTTTAAAGTAACGATAAGGATCGTCCACGTATTCTGTTTTGGGTAAGATCGTACGTTGAGCCATTTTTCCCCACAAACAATTCAACATCACTTTAGCAAACGATCTTTTTCCTTCATTTTTTTCTACGTCTTCTAAAGTGATGCCTTCGATGTCACGGTATTCTTCTTTAAATCGGACTTTGTCTTCGGGAGTTTGACACCACGAAGGATAACCACTAGCTTCTTGTTTCAGTTTGAGAAATTGGTTCCTGTACCCCGAGAAAATGCCTGGATGATTAGTGGCGTCGTCCTTTTGGTATTGGGCTGTAGTTGGAAAGTGCCAAATTTCATACACATTCAATAAACGGTATCCACGATCCAGAGCCCGAAACAATTCGGCACTGACCCACGTTCCTATCATCGACCGTTCTTCCTCCGTGTGGCGACAGGGATGATCTTGGTTACACGTTTCGGCACACGTCCGACATAAAGGAAACATCAATTTTCCTTGACAATGGCAAGGTAAGATGGGATGAAACAAGTTTGTGGGAGGTAAAACTTTACATTTGATCAATCCTTCGTATTGACGAATGTGTTCCACGTCAATGTGCTCTGTTAAAATTTCAGGGTGTCCAGTAGGAAAACGAGCATATTTACACACCCAAGGATACAAAGAACACACGTCGATGTATTTGATTTCTTCTCCTTGGGATTCATTCACTTCGTACAACAAACGAGTGGCATTGGTTCGTCCTCCAAATAAACTGTGGCGTGGATCTAAAGGTTCGATGTCGGCTGCGTCGTAACTTTGAGTGATGGTCTTAAATTCAGGATCGGTTTTCAAACGTCGATCGTATTCGTGTTCCCACATTTCTACCACTTCGTAACCTTGACTTTCTAACTGGAGTCGTCGTTGACAAGTCTGTTCGTATAACTGATCCATGGTAGAATCTGAATAAGGACTTTTCATGTCTCGGTTAGGATAACAAGTTGGGCATCCGTGAAACAAACATCCCTGAAACTCGTACACTATGTGTGGGTTTTCTAAATCCCAACCATCCACGGAATAACCTCCAATCTTTTTTTCTCCTCCTCCGTTTCTAGCATGTTGTATCCATTTGTCTTCTTTTTGACATAAGTAATGAAGCCAACGTAAAGCTTTGACCGAATATTGACGACTAGCAAAGAGTCTCGTGTTGGAGTCGATGATGGCCAGTTGGTTTTCGGGCATGAAATTTTGTCTGTAGACTAAGGAACAGGCTTTAGGTAAGGTGGCTGCATCTTTCAAAGGATCGACCTCCGCACTATCGAGAAATAACTCTCGAAATTTTCCACAACAACGCCTTAAAATATCTACATCCGATCGACAATATTTGAGCATCTCCTCTTGAAAGTCAAAGGGATCGTTCTGGTGAACACGGTACCAAGCGTGAAAAGCTTCTCGCTGTTCGGGTCGCATTCCGTCGGGGTCATAATCATGAAGGTCAGGTAAATGAGGTAGGACAGCCTGTTGATTAGCTTCCGTGTTAAAGAAGTCAGGAAAGTAACCTTTGGCCATTTCTGTCATGCCGAACGTTTTTGGCATACGACTCAAAGGCATGGTCAAATAACTCATCGAATCTTTGAATTGAACTTGTCCTACTTTCATGTAGATGAGCTTTTTTCCGTTCATGGTGACTTCAGGACGTTCGGTTCCATGGTTCAAATAATAATTAAGTAAAAACTGTCCATCGTATCCCGAAAAATTGTGAGCTATGACGGTAGCATACCGATGACAATCTCCGTAACGATTAATGTCTTCTTCGCTCCAACTGTCGTGGGTGGTAGGGTCTAAAACCCATTCAGCAAACTCCGACAAAGTATTCACTCCACGAAAGATTTTTTCACGTCCTCCTGGAATCCTACTACAATGAGGACAGTGAAAATGAATCGATTCTTGAATGCACTGATCACAAGACCGATGTGCTACACAAAAATTAGGAATGTGAGTGCCTGTTTCTTGCATGCATTCAAAATCAAAAAAGATGAAATCTACTTGTTTCTTGTTTTTCTTCTTCTTTATTTCTTTCTTCTCTGTCTTGTCAAACTTTTGAATAAAACATCGATGATCAAAATTGACGATCTGATGACAAATAGAACATTTTTTCTTGCCAGCACAAACGTGTCTCTTGGAGTTGTTGGAACGAATCAGTTGTCCACACGTAGAACACGATTGTAATAACTCACAAGCACATTTTTGTTGCTGACCTTGGGTCTTGCGATGCTGTTGGTAGCAAGTAGGACTGACAAAACGGCGTCGACAGGTTTCACAATAAATGTGATGTTGTTGTGGTTCAGGAAGGCATGGTGGGTAGGCTAAACAGCCCCGACATCTTGCTCCACAAGTAATGTGTTTCTCCCGACTATTACACCCTTTGTTACATTTCTCACAGTAGTAAGAGTATCCTAAAAATCCAGTAATACTGGTAATGGTATCAAAATGTTCTTGATGGTGATAAAGATGAATGTATTTTCCTTCAGGAAAATCAGGGCCTCGAAACAGTAGAGCTCCACGCACTTCTTGAGGGTGAACTTTTAACGTATAATGAGGAGCCAAAACATCTTGAAGTTGCTGTAATTGAGAAATGTCACACACGGTCTCTTTAGGGATCCCTGCTTGTTTCAACAAGAGTTCTGCTTCTTCTCGTTGTTGGGGTCTTTGGGATCGTCGAATGTTTTTCCAGGCTTTTTTCCATTCTTTGCTCTCGTTCTTGTTAGCATAGGTACGGCCTACCACGATAGCTCGAGCTAAGCACATTGAATCTTCAGTATTGTTAATTTGGACGACACTGCGTTTGGTAGTAAGAAGATCGTCCACCAATAACGGTTTTCTTCTTTGACCACCACTTCCTCGAGGTGGAGAAACGTGGGTCATGTAAAGGGTCGCCTTTCCATCGGTGATGGTAAATTTGTCATTGGATTGTTGTACATGTTCTATTTTGGACATAACTTTGTCTGGCGTTAATTCTGCCGGAGTACTAAATTCAATCCAAACGGGACTCTTCAATTGGTCATGATGGATGGCCAGTCTCAAGCGATCCTCTTCTTTGGCTCCACATTGGCGTTTCAAGTTCTGTAAGACAGATTCCCACAAATTGCTAATGAACCGCGCCGCTTTCTCAGGAGGTACTTGAGACTTGAAGTCTTTGAAGTGTACTGTGTGAGTATACGCCGTGGTCCTAAATTTTCGAGAAGTGATTTTTTGTGTCTCTCGAATCCGATAGTAATTTTCAGGAGCCACGGTAGCGGTAGTAGGACTTTCTTGGTCAGGGGTTCTGGTGTTGGTAGTAGTGGTTTTGGTTTTGGTTTTGGGTGGTGGTTTGGAAGTTTGGGTTTCAGGTTGTTCACTCATTTCGTCTTTAAAGTCACTGGCATGGACTTGAGCCAGTAATTCCTCTAAGGGTGTTTCAGGAGGCACGGAATACCTTCGTCGCCGTGGCCTCTTGGCTTGTTCTTGTTCTGGTTCTGATTTATCATGGTTTGGACGTGATCTTTTCATCTTGAACTCTGATTTGAAACTGATGATTGAGTTTTCACCCAGGTACCTTTATATAGAGAGAGAAGAGTATATAAAGAGAGAGCTTCTTACCTTCAGAATCAGTCTTCTTTTGGTGATTGAACTTTCAAGCTGATGAAAAAGATGGAAGAGTCAAAAAGACAGATTGCTTTTTTGGTGAGAGATTTACAGACAGTGATTCGAAAGTATAATACGTACAGTAAGAGTAAAGACTACTCCTCCTCTGTCAATAGAGATAAAAGTGAAGATACTTGTTACATCTGTCAAGAGAAAGGACATTGGGCTCCAGATTGCCCCAAACGTCAACAGCAAAAGAGAGATAAAGGGAAAGATATCTGCTATCATTGTAAAGGACCAGGACATTGGTCTTCGGAATGCCCACAAAAGAAAGAAGAATAAGAAGAAGAAGAGGAGAGGGAGGAAGTGGATTCAAAATTAACAAACCTAGAAGAAGAAGAAGAACATATCATCAAGAAAAGTAAGAAGAGAGTAAGAAGAATGGAAGACAGTGAGGAGAATGAAGAAGAAGAAGAAGAAGAAGAAAAGGAAAACAGGATTCCTATGAAGAAGAAACACAAGAGAGAGAGTGAGAAGGAAACTCCAGTGTTTCGATTCAAGCCACACAAGCATTACAGAAAGTGAACTTTGTTTCTTGTGTGATTTTTTTTTGGTGTTATATGTTATATTGCTGAAATATTTTGTAAAAAAAAATTGGATGAATACACCAGACTGGAGAGAAAAAAAGTAAGTGGTTTTGTGTTATTTTGTTTTAGAGTAGAAATGCACGCACGCACGCACGCACTCACACTTTTATCATAGTGGGATTTTTTTAAAGTTTTAACTTGATTTTTTTTTTTGGAAATTTGATTTCTTTTCTAGAAATCTGGGGGCCCTTAAAAGGACCGTTGGGTTGTTTTGTTTTTGGTTTCAAAACAAAACTTTCAAATTAACTTCAAATGCCGTAGTCCTTTACCACGGCCTGATCCATATCCTGTTAATGCTGCTGCTACTGATGGTGTTTTCATTATGGTGGTAGTCACTGGTGGTGTTGGTGGTGGTGGTGGTGGTATCTCACTAACACTGGAAGGCTTAGAAGAAGAATGTTGTTTAGCCCGTGATGGTCTTTTCCGTTTAGGTGGTTGATGAGTTAAAGAATACTTATAGACATTGGTCATCCATTTTAACTCATATAATGTCTCTTCTAACACACTTACAGTTCTTTCTTGAAAAGTGATGCTTTCCTTTCCTGTTTCCTTCTTCTCCTCCTCTTGTAACTGCTGCTGCTGCTGCTGCTGCTGTCTGATTTCTTCTTCTTCACTTTGTTTTCTTCTCTCTTCTTCTTCTTTCTGTTGTTGTTGAAGAAGAAGAAACATTTCTTCCTCTTCCCGTTGCTTTTTTACAAAATTTTCCATCTCTTCCATTTGTCTTCTTTTAAAATCATTCACTATTGGTACAGTAGTAGCAGTAGTAGTAGTAGTAGTATTGTCAAACTCTTGATTTAGTAAATCTAAATCAAAGTCTTCCGGCCGGAAGTTCAATAATGCCGCAGCATTCATTATCGTTGCAGGATCACTCCAATACATTGATGTAGTACTTGTCTTTTCAGTCTCCATGAAGGCTGTCGAAAAAAAGTAATAAACCCCCTACGAACGCTACAATACCTTTATACCCGAGATGACGTCACACCTCCGCTCTCTTCCCATTGGAAGAAAACCCAACCGACTTGTAACGCGTGTTTGGATTGGTAGTTGATTTGGATCCATTTCAATCCGATCGTAAGGTATATATACAACCGCTGGTTTCATAAAAGCTTCACCGGTTTTTTCTCCAAGACCACTCCTAAAACAAATCATGTGGGTTAGTGTGGAATCCTCCAACATTGTTTCAGGAATGCTGTTTTATCCAGCATTCCTTATGTATGTAAAAGCTTCATGGGCTAAAACAAAAATTACAGACACAGCTACATGGTATAGACAGACTTATGTGGAGAGACAAGGCTGTCTAAAGAGGGTTTAGCTGTATGGGCCCGAAGTCCGAAGAAGTTTAAGAAGGAAAAGAAAACCCTCTAGGAGATGCTCATGTTGTTAAAAACAACAACAAAAACAAACAAAAGGTCCTTTTTAGGACCACCCATTTTTCAAGAAAAGATTAATTTTTCCAATATTGCCTATATAAGTGTGTGTTTTTATATGTTGTTTGTATATTTGTTTTGTTTTGTCATAGTCTACCCCTTCTCATACAAAAAAAACCCCTTCTCCCAATGTATGTTATGTGTGGTGTGTGTTTTTTTTTGGAAAAAAAGGGGGATGTTTTCCATCACGTCCGCGCTTCTCGCATATAAAGCGGTGCCTTCCACAGTTGCGCCATTCACACTTCACACTGAAGAATGAATACAGTAGAATTGTTGCAGGAAGCTTGGGATAGGATGGTGGATGTTGAGTCATTGATGGAAAGGTTGGAGTATTGGTGGAGACATCCTTCCACCAAACCATTTGTCACCAGCCAACTAGCGGCTCTTATTTCAGCGAGGAGGTTGGTGAATGATGTTTTGGTGGAGGAAAGAGTAAAAACTTCCTCAACCCCTTGTCGTGTGGGGTTAATCAAGAGAAGTCTGGATTTATTGCATGAAGTGGAGAACTTCCTTCACCTTGTTCAACAAGATGAATGGCTGTATCCACCCGCCAGTAACGCCAGGCGAGAAGAGGTGAACCTTCACATGGTGAAGGAATTGTTAAAGAAAGTTTTAGAAAAGGAAGTAGCTCAAATTAAAATCTTGTGGGCTCTTGAACGCTCCAAGAAAGAACAGGCCAGGAAAGAAATGGAGTTTGAACGCCTGAATTTAAATTGGATGAAAATCCAAGATAAATTCAGGCGGATGAAACATCCTGACTGGCTACCACCAACACTTCCAACCAAGAAAAAAAGATCCACCACCTTCCTAAACTTTTTTACTAAATATTGGAGGAAATAAAAATATTCCTCCGATGGTCCTTATCAGGACCACCCTTTTTCAAGAAAGATTAATTCTATTCCCCTTTCCCCACCGTAATGTAGTGACGAAGACAACAACGTCTACTACTATCAAAACACCTCCCCACCCCTCCACCCCGTTTTGATGGTAGTAAACGTTGTTGTCTTCGTCACTACATTACAGTAAGACTCCCTCTATGATCCATTCCCATTTGGGCCTGTAGAGGCCCCATTCCCATTTGGGCCTGTAGAGGCCCATTGGGCCTATAAACTTTTCACTTTGGGCCTATAGAGGCCCCCCAATGTTAAACTCCCGTACGGGTCTGTAGAGGCCCCCCTGGGCCTCAGTTACCCCCCTCAACTACTTACCTAGTTGGTCCTAAGTGAAAACAGTGCCGATCTGACGTCTAATTTGGCCGCCACAACAGTGTGAAATATTGACCATTATAATGTTCGATAGGCCTGTCTATGGATCTGTGTACGAGGGGAGTAAGTAACAACTCCACACAAACATATGTTATTAATAATACCATTTAATGTGCAGCAAATTATGAACAAATTTACATTGTCAACACTTCATTCAATAAACAACGATTACATCAATTCACCACATATAATTCAAAGTAAATGTTATTGGTACGAGTCAGTCAATAAAAGAAAAATATATCAAGTGTTCTATGTTCGCAAAAGTTCATCTTGCTCCAAACTCTAGTCGACACGCACACAGGGAAGGTCCACACAGGACGGAATTATAATAGTCATCCACACAGGACGGACGTATGCACCCACACAGGGAAACAATGCTCGTCCACACCGGACTGAATTATGCAAGCCCACACAGGACAGATATTAGCTCATTTGTTCATCTCTAAATGACCCAAAAATTTGTTAATGAAGTTTGTACTGCTTTCACATCTTGTAATATTGTAGCAAGAATGCAACTCGTGCATCACAGCATACCATGTACTGTGTACTATAGGACAACTTAAAATACTTGCAAAACTAGTTGCTGAACACTATCTATACTGCATAAATTAGGTAAGGTACACAAAACAGTTTAGCTATACAAACGTGCATTCATCTGCCAGCTATACTGTTCTATGAAGTAGGCAGATAAAGTTATTAAAAATTATGAACTTCACTACTAACTTGTGACAGGCAGCCATCTTCAAAATCTTATTATGGCTACTACTCCTGAATGGGTGGTCATATCAACATGAGGTTTTCACTGAACGATTTCTTATCTCTAGTTTGTCATAAATGAAAATGGTGCCGATCTCACGTCCAATATGGCCGCCATGGGAGCAATCTTTAAAATTTTGTTATCGCTACTCCTCCTACACAGATGGTCATATCAACATGGGGTTTTCACTGAAAGAATTCCTATGATGTCTAGTTGGTCCTACATGCAAATGGTGCCAGTCGTGCATCCAATATGGGTGCCACAGCGACTGTCTTAAAAATGTTGTTGTCATTACTCCCCCTGAATAGATGATCATTATGAGATGGGATTTTTGCCAAAAGACTTCTTATGGTGTCTACTTTGTCCTAAATGAAAATTGTGTCAAGCTGACATCCAATATATGTATCACAGCAGTAAATTTGAAAATCTTATTGCTGAAGAATATCAGAGATGGTTCAACACTCGACAGTTAAAAGGAAGAAATGGTCTTGTCTTGGATTGCTCGAAATTCTTTTCGCCCAGTACAGCGTCAGTCCTTTCGAGAGACTCTTGTTTCTTTCGCTTTGAGCCAAATACGATGCATTCTGTCTTACCCAGATGTAAAGATAGTTTGTTGTCAGTAAGCCACATGTTCCGGGATTCCTTTTCTTTCCCAGGCTTTTTTTTTTTTAAACAAATGCAATAAGCATCCTGATGTGACAACACGATAGCACTGTCATCTGCATATGATAAAAACTTACAATCAGACCTTATGCTAGCTACTATATCATTCGAGTGAAACAAAAAAGAGGTCCTGAAATACTACCCTTAGATACATCACATGATATTGTCCAAGGTCTGCATTCTGCATTGTTAACACTGCCAGTGTGTTGTCTATTTCTTAGAAATTATGTAATAAAATGCAAATGACGTTCAAAGATTCTAATTTGACATTAAAATAATAAATATGCGGACTGTTTGCAGTTTATTATCGTATTTTTTTATTATACTGATTTATTCTTCTTTGTTCTTCATATTTTCCATAAGCTTTGCAATACATCGTGTATTCGCTTTCACGTCTTCCCATTCGAGGGTGAAAGACCTAAGTAGCAATGTGGGGCGAAATAGGGACAATGGGGAGGTTCTACGGGGGACAATGGGAAAATTAACACGGAAGTGTTATAGGTACAAACTGTAACATTGTTAGAAGCGGCTGACCTCAGTTGGGGTTACATATTAACATTGTTAGAGTTGACCTCAATATACGCCACTATCGGTACGTACGGGAAATCCTATGTTAAATTTGTCCATAGGTTTAACATAGAAATGGGTTTAGAGGGACAAAAGTATTTATAGAGACAAAAGTGTTTACAGGGTCAAAGTATGTATAGGGACAAAAGACTTTATGGGGACAAAAGTGTTTATAGGGACAAACGGGAATGATAATGTTAAAACGGTGAAGGGGAAAAGGGTCGACAGTTTATAGGGACAAAAGGGAATGATGATGTTATCCTCGAACAACCACTTTTCGTGGACTTAACGTGAATTTCAACGCGTTCGTTATAATATTGTGATAATCTATTAATCTGTTCAAATAACCATAGAAGTGTTCAACTATATCTACTTCATTTAATCATCGTTATAAAATTGTTGGCATTCATTTGCATTAGTTCAGAATTACCGTTTATCCGAGCGTGGGTAAGGTTACTTATTTCCGGAAGGGCGTCCATGGTTCGTGGCACTGACTAAAAAGTCACGTGGCATATGACCAGAACGTGGCAGTTATACCAAGGTATGGATATTATTAGTTTATAGCGTCTCCGTGTTTTTGAAATTAAAAAAATTAAATTTAAAAATGAATCATTTTTTCCGTTAATTCTATATGCAGTTTGTGCACTTAAAATTACTGCTTGCTTGTTCTTTACCATATAAATATATGACTCAATAGACTGAGAGACAGACAGACAGACAGACAGAGGGAGAGAGAAATTTAAAAATATACACTGGTGAATGGATACACGTTTTATTATAATAGATTCAATATCTTTTGATGTAGAATATATGTTCATTATGAAATAATACTGAAACGAAAAAGTCCGTAGTGAATATACATTTCGAGTGTAAATTTTTCTTACGTTGTATGAGAACCCCACATGATTAAAACCAAAAATTTACATTGGCTATCCAGTTGTATAAATTCCCAAAGTGGATTTTCCTGTTCAAGATATGCAAACAAAGCCATCATGTGATCGGCGGCGCTATCTTTAGCATATAATAGAAAATTCAAGGCCAAATTGTCTGACACAAATAAGGCATTAGTGAAAATATAGATTTTCATTATGATTTTTTTAAATTACATGATATTACCTGTTTAAATCTCATTTTGTCTGATTGTATTGCTTAATTCATTCCGGTCACTCTTGAAAACGCTGGTGACACAGTTTATGACGTCATTATCTCGAAACAAGCGCGTTATGTCGCGAGAAACACGATTGAAGTACTATAAGTGTAGTAGTGTTTTATACACACGCTATACCCTCACACAAACATACTATACAATCTCACACAAGTAGGCATGGATAGGAGTGTTTATAGACACACTACTATACCCTTACATACTATCACAAGAGAAGGGGTTTTAAGTTTTAGTTGTCAACAACATGCACAAACACATACACAAACATACAAAAATTGGCAATGATTCAAGGTTGACAACGTTGTAACGTAAGACAAGATCTGCAATCATTTAGTACAGTGTCATTTTTTACATCGATGCACACTACGTTTCTAAGCTGAAGAAATTAGATAACCATAATGTTCACAAAACCACTTTTTTATTGACATGTATCCTGTCTCGTGGACTGTTTTGACCTTCTGCTGCTAGCATAGTGCACCGAAAGTAGCATCACTTGAACAGTCTTTCACAATAATAAAGATAAACATTAATTTCAACACATTTACATACTAAAAGCTAGTTGTGGCTAAAGTTTACTGCCCTGCAAACACGCCGTTTCGTACTTATTGACCTAGCCACGCAAATAGCATATTTAGCTACTGTGAGCATAGTGCACACAATAAAATATTGTCAAATGAACGCAGTACTTTTTCCAAAACCGATGATTTGCCTCAAATAGAGACAAGGTTACCCTTTTTATGAGTTTCTGAAGACAAGGGTAAATTCTATGATAGACATGTTTATTGGCAATTTTTTTTAAAATTTTTTTTTTCATTCATCAGTTTCAAAAAAGTAGTGTTATATTTCTTGTCTAGTGACTAAGATATGTCATGTTTTGCAGCACATGCCTTGCGGCTACAAACTGTTTCAACATTTCCCTAAACTATAGACGGGAGAACAGTAAGAAATACACGCCGTATTCTCTCGACCGTCTGATATCGACTGACTGAAAAAATAGGGCATACAATGTTACATTTTTACTTGACCGCATGTTTTGGCTCTAGAATGAGAGTGCAGAATAAGAAGGGCTATACTCATTCTTACACTGTAAAGCTATGTGCTTGTTTTTGTTTTTGGTTTTTTTGGGGGGGTGGGGGGTGGGGTGGGGGTTTCCTGAGGAAAACGGCAGATCTAATGTTATAAAAAAAATTTTACGACATATTTGCAGTGCCAAAATAACACAAAGCTAAGGTATCTGACATGCACAAGCACAACTAAACTCAAGATTTCATATAATCCATTCAATTTACCTATTGAAGAAAAATCGCTCTACAATTTTTAGGGGTGCAAAAAGTTTTTGAAAAAATTACAAAACTGAAGTACCATTTCACGTAATCATTGTGACTACTGCTAAGATTTTTGGAGAGGTATTTTAAAACGGGAACAGATACAATTATGATTTCAATCTAAATCATTTTATAAGAAACTTAGTGTGTGTATGTGTGGGTGTTTGAAACAGAGATAAAATTGATATTACGAAGGAGAGAGAGAGAGAGAGTATTTTATTCCTACTTTTAAAAATATCAAGGCACTTATGTTTTTCTATGGTATATTTTCCTTATGAAATTTCAAAAACACACATCTTATTTAAAAAATCACATCGATAGGAAAAATGCACCTTTTTTGTAAAATATCACAAGATTGAATTGGAGACGTAGTCACCTAAAAACCTACTTTCGAAAACGTAGATGTAAAGCTATCACAACATATTACATCCAAACATTTCGCGATGTATTTTGACCTAAGACTGACACAATTTCCATTGATGACACATTGTATGATTGGGTTGTGCGTTAGCTTATATTTTGTAACGCGACTAACGGTCAGGCGCAGAAAAACAAGTCTAATCTTCTCGTTGTGTCAATTGCGACTGTGGCCGATTTCAAGCGAACGCGGTAAGAAAATATTTTTAGCCAGTCAAATTACGTATAGTGAGTGACGAAGTATTTTGCTCTAGGTAGTGTGGCAAAATAATGCCTATGATCTAGCTTTTTACAATTGCAGTGCAGGCAGACTAGAGTGAATTTGCAATCATGTAAATAATTCGTGTCCTGTTACATTTATTCTCGCCACACTAAATATTGAAATGTAACATTTATCGGCTCACGTTTTGAAACTGACAAAAAATGTTGTCACTTTTGACATACACGCACATAGGTAGAGAGAGAAGGGCTAAAATATTTAGTGGCAGTTTTTTTCAAACTAGTGAATTTGGGGGCTTGTATGAAGTTAAGATTTCTGGTAAAGTTGCAAGTGTGTATTTTGCAAAACGACAAACATTGCATATACATTTTTGTAGAGACACACGTAAAGTTGAGAGTCTGTGCAAGTTTTAAAACTAAAGTCACATAGCTTCTATTGTCGTAGACATTTCGCCTTTGTCAGATTTTAAGTATAGCAAGCCATTATCGCAAACATAGGCAGAGACAAGGTTATATATAGAGAGAACTAATGGAGTTAAATCATATCTGAATCAACAATCAAGATGAAATGATCATACTTTACTGAGAAGAAACCAGAAGAAGAAACCAAGAGCAACGACGACGACTTTCGGTGTCGCCACATACGCTAACTAAAGTGTTAGAGCAAGTACATGCCAGTGATTTTGAAGAGGATATGAGTGAGCCTGAAACAACACCTTCCACTTCCTCGGCCCAAAGACCAAGAGAGTACAGAGAAACCAAAAAGAAAGTCGTTCCGTAGCTCCAGAAAATTACTATCACATTCGAGAGACGCAAAAAGTGACTTATAGAAAATTTTGAACCACGTCTTACACCTAAACAGTCACATTTAAAGAGTTCAAGTCTGAAGTCCCACCCGAGAAAGCCGCAGGTTTCATTACCGTTTATAAGACTCGTTGTTAGAGATATTGAAACAACAATGCCAAGCTGAAGAGGACAATCGTTTGAGACTTTCCATTCATCACGACAGTTTGAAGTCTCCTGTCTGGATCGAGTTTAGTACCCCGGCAGAATTAACACCGTCTAAAGTCAACGACAAAATTGAACACGTTCAACAATCCACTAATGAATTTACCATGACTGATGGAAAACACACCTTCTTCAGCAGAAGCAAAAACGAAAGAAGGAAAGACAGAAGTGAAAAAAAGACATCAAGAAAAAAGTGACCATTTCACAATCGAGCCCTGTGGCTTGTCGGACACATCAAGATTTTTCCAATTTATCATTAGAATCTATCAGGATTATCTTCGCATCATTCTATTCTAAGTCGTGTTGATCAAAAAAGTTGGACAGGTAATAATGATGTAATTGAAAAAGTCTCTGCATTCAATTTCTATCAGAATAAGTGCAAAGATAGTCTTTCTGCATGTAATCATTCCACCTATTGCCATGCTATGAAGCTGTTTCAAATACATTTATACGTAGATCAAATCTACGCTATTTATTGATCCTTGGCACTCTGCGTCCACCTTCGGTGTTGTCCTCCCTGGACATCTCGCCCCCGGTGACGACGCTTAGCTCTCCGTGCTACGCACCTAAGACATGGCTGATTTTAAGTTGATTGTTGTGGATATTTACTTGAGCATCAGAACAGAATATACATTTTGTGAGCATTTACATTTCCTTTTTGCTTCATTTGCAGGTAGATACCTTGTTGAAGTTTGATTAATTTATGATTAGTAATATGTTATATATTATTATGTGTACTTCTTAAATCAAAGCCAAATGCAATGAATACCACTGCAAAAACTGTCAGCACTTGTGTTATTGATTTCCGCTTGCTTTAGATGTTCATCAAAGAAATACTTTGTGGCTTCTGCAAACAATGGGAAATCCTGGGAATAAACCATGTGTGGCATACTTTCTCTATTCACTGACATTGTTTCTATTACTGAGTTGTAAAACTCTTCATGATCACTTTCTCAACACAATATCGAAATACATTTTTCAAGCCCATTCGTGTTAAACAAGTGGGAGATTCGTTATAGTTGTGTTGGCTGCTATGTCGATAATTCTTTCTCTCATTATGTATGTCATAAAATAAAGTAATTCCATTAATGCATTTGTCATTAGCTGATTGTGCAACTGACTCCGAAGGAATTCGTGTCGTATTGTAATGAAATATTTTCCCGTCTATAGTCCTGGTTACCACCTTGTATCACTTCAGAGGCTTATGCCAATCTAATATTAAATCTGAAATCCTGTATACCCCCTCGACCATGCACACATCCCCAAAAAAGGATGGAACATAGT
The DNA here is from genome assembly GCA_029931535.1 of Margaritifera margaritifera. Taxonomy (NCBI): domain Eukaryota; kingdom Metazoa; phylum Mollusca; class Bivalvia; order Unionida; family Margaritiferidae; genus Margaritifera; species Margaritifera margaritifera. The sequence continues at coordinate 393,543 of JAQPZY010001446.1, read as the reverse complement.
CGCTGGTATAAGCATTCATGCGTAGCAGACACACCAGCACTCAATAAGTAGTTATTTGTTACCTCTAATCCTATATAAAAGAAAAATCTAGGTATAATGGAACATTACCATTTGTAACATACAAGTTGACAAAACTTGTGCATAAGCTGATTTGTTTTATTTCAATGATATATTGCTCTCCTGATTTTATTGTGTGTAACTTGTATTCGGCAAAAGGTGATCGAGCATACTTTTTAATCAATTTTTGACGTGTACAATTCAGACTTAAAGATATATATATATATATATAAATTCCATTCCTCATTGTCGATATGAATGCCATATACTATACGTTTAGAGACTAAGAAAAGTAACACCACTTCAAAGCAAAAGCAAAGCTGTACAAAGTGCATTATGTCCTGGAGAAAAGTATTTTTAGCCAGCAGGTTCATCTTTATCTGCTAGAGGATTAATTCTCACATATGACAGATTAATCTGAAAATACAACCATCATGATATACGTCTTTCTTGTTTACCAGAAAAATTGCTTTTCTCACAATCATTTAATTCTCTAATTTTGCCAGTGAATCTCCAATCATTTATTACACTTCTAGAACACTGTCCATATTGTAGTCACATTGTTAGATTTTCATGTATACCATTGGATAGTTTACCTGTGAAGTTTTTATTTTTTCTGTCACATTCAAGAAACTCACGGTCTTTCCAAAACTTAAAAGTTTTAATGCTTCCTAATACTTCTGTTTATGTATTGTGCTTTCTCCGTCTTCATTGGATGAGGTGTGCTTTTGGTACATCGTCTTCTAAGCAGAGATGTCTCCAGAGGACAGTTGTGTCTTTGACATATCGTCTCCGGAGGAGAGGTGTGCTTTTCGTACATTGTTGTTTAATGGTATAATATTTTCAGCGGATTCCTGCCCGTGAAACTATTCGTTTAAACTGTTCGTTCGCTTTTTTGTAAAATATACGAGATTTTCAAGTTGTACCGTAAAGTTGGTGTATACAAATGTGCATATTTATCCACATACAAAATATAGTCATTTCTTTGTACTGCACTGTTTTAAAAATCTTGCTATCGGGGCTGATGCTGCTTACTGTCATGTTATAATCATTGAATGTAATATGGAAATCTGCATTTTTTTAAATGAAACATTGTAGAATCTTTGTATGTTTGAACCCGACAATTCAAAATTATTTTTAATCTCTAGAATGTTAATATGTAGTACAACTAACTTCAACCACACTTTTATTCCATCCAGATTTTCAAAAAATATTCCTTAGTTTTTCATAATGTAGCTTTGTGACATTATTTATGTTTTGGGAAAAGAATTCAAATTATTATTTTATGTTCGCTTTATTGTCTTCATAGTCTGACTGATCCAGTCATTTTTAATTAAAATGTTTAATATTCGCATAACCCTATATGGGATGGTGATATAAAAGTATGTGGTCTAGTGATATTTAATTTTGATTTATAGTTTGACCAAATAGTATGTAGGCGGGGAAGGATCAGGTCGACCGTCCCATGCTGCTTTGCAATAAATTCCTCGTGTGTTATGTTGGTGTATAAAGAACAGACTTTTTCGAGCACAGATAGATATAGTTTTGGCACTCATGTCTTTGCATGAATAATCATTACGCATGCGTATATAAATATATATATATATATATATATATATATATATATATATATATATATATATATATATATATATATATATATATATATATGTGTGTGTGTGTGTGTGTGTGTGTGTGTGTGTGTGTGTGTGTGTGTGTGTAAGCTCTGTGTTATATCAGGTTGAAATGACGAACTCCAACACTCGCTGCTAGTCGTGGGGTTTATTACTGGACGAAACGGTACGGAATAAACCTAAAACAATACAGAGCTCATACTTAATATACAATACTAGGAGTAACTACAAAATACAACCGACACAAATACAATACACAACCTGCAGGCCGGCATTTTATAATTTTAGCACACAAAAAATACAAATAATGTCTTACCAGACTCGAAGTGTATAAACGTGTAGAAACGTTATAATCTTTCAAATTATGCCCAATCCCTTGTCTTTCACTTGCGTGAAAGACAAGTGCTCTTCATATACAAGAATGGAACTATCCGAGGTGTTGACTGTCTAAAAACGAGAGGAGCTATGCCAGAAGCTTTTGTTAATTTGGCTGGGAATCGTTGTTAGTCCTCGTCATGCACAGCGATCGATCGCTGACTCGATCGCTTACTCATAACAAACACACACATCGGTCCTGGGTCACAGTTGTACAAGAACAATTTTCTGTTACCCTACTGAGTATATCTTTCTCATCTACCGTTGTGATACTACCGTGACTGATATAGGTCAGTCCCAGTGGGATTCGAACCCACCCGATTCTCCTCGGAAGATCGCTACCATTACATTCATTTATTCACCATTCCACAGTAATATTAATATATGACCTGGGTCACACACACACACACACACACACACACACACACACACACATATATATATATATATATATATATATATATATATATATATATATATATATATATATATATATATTAGACAGACGAAAACAAGGAAGGCGACATATATTTGACTGGACCTCCTACTTGACACCAATCTTGAAACAAATCCGTACGAAGTCTCCAATAATCAGAAGTGGTAGGTTTTAAATCGAGTAGTAAATGAATAAGTGGCAATTGAGTATCATCGTCAAAGGCATAATTGAACCAGGGTGTTTCTGATTGTTTAGTCAAGACGTGAACTTGATGCTTTGTTCTTGGACTTGTTAACAACACCACACAGTCGTAAATCTGTTCGTATATTCAACTAACCACACTAAGTTCTTGGTAAGTATGGAGGTAGATAAAGTGCGACGAATTTCTTCTTCCCACAGGGGTAGAGAAGTCGTATTCATTAGTAATTTGCAGCACTTTAGCAATGAGTTTTTCGATCACATATAAAGTTTTGGCTGTCATGTCTTTGCACGATTATATATTACGCATGTGTGCACATGAACTGACTTCGTTACACATTACATTCTTTCATAAGAACAACTGTACGAGATTATTATTACAATAACCACGTACGTACATGAATTTGTCTCTAACAAGATAAACTCACTGGATTATAAAAACTCGAACGTTTTTCATCGTTCAATGTGTACGACATACAACTGAATTCAACTTTTCTGCTCAGCTATAAAATGTCTAATTTAGAACAGACTATATTCTATCAGATAGCATGACGTTATGTGACTTAGGTCTGAATTATTAGACATTTAGAATAAACTGAAACATTCAATATATTTAATAATTTCATTACTTGTGACGGATAACAAGAAAGAATAAAGCATTAAATTTCACATACCTCTGAAGATTGCTTCCGTAAAGTGGACAGTTTCCTGACAAGATTCATCTGTAGTATGACGATACAGAGAGAATTAGCACTATAAGTGCTACAATCATGGTCGAATCCACGGCTTGAGAACTCGAGGTAAATGGGTCCCCCACTGCTTGCGCTTTGTGCGTGCAAGAGTGAGTGAACAGTAATCCGTATTTTGAAATCGCCAAGGTTCAAACTATACACCTCCGGGTCATGCTGTATGCCGCAACGAAACCCAACTACATTTTTTGCTCACATATAATTAAAAAGTATTTTCTTACACACAATTCCATGACACTGAGCTTCGGACTGTGAAGGGTGTTTAATAGTTTAGTCAGTCTTTCAGCTGTGTTTATGTATACAGGCGTTGTATACAGATGTAAAGAAGTTATTTATATCTTTCCCTATCAATGATAACATAAGAACGACGTCAAATTATTTATTTACAAAAATAATTTGAAAGTATAATGTACCTACTCGAAGAACATCTATGACGATGATGCGAAAGAGCTTGAAGGAATAAAGTATGAATATATTACTAATTTGTAAGTATCAATTCTCTCTCTCTCTCTCTCTCTCTCTCTCTCTCTCTCTCTCTCTCTCTCTCTATATATATATATATATATATATATATATATATATATATATATATATATATATATATATATATATATATATGGTGTTTTCTGCAGATATATACTTACTTCGTTACACATTATATTCTTTAATATGAAAACTGTACGAGATTATTATTACAATAACCACGTTCGTACATGAATTTGTATACCACAAGAATAAGCTCACTGATCGCCACAAAGGAATAAGGGTCATTTTTGTGCTCCCTCTCCAGTTTTCTTCATTTGATATATATCACAAGTATGAGGTGATATGTTTTAATTTCTGACAAGTTTTGTGTTCTCATGCTGGTTGCCAAAGAAACCGTGTGTAAAAAAATAGCAAAGAAGATGGGTAAATTTTCCATCTTTTCCATGTATTTCTCATTGATACTGTCTATCCATAAACTAATCACTAAATATAAAATGACATTATGTATTTGTATTATTTTTTTCTGGTATAAAGTTGCATAAAATAAAGGTTTAATTTGTTTAAAAAATAACCGAATTAAACGCTAGTAACCCATGAAAAATAATCAAGCTTGCAAGTCAACATGACTCTGTTCCAAGTTCCGTTGCAAAAATAAGACAGTCACTGATCAGATTAGAAACTGTCTGTTTGAAATATTGTTTATTATTGTTGGCTGATATGATTGATAATGAGGCTTTCTAGAAGCTTCTGAGTTCTTTTGTTTACCGAAAATATTGGTGTTTGTACATTGTTCCTGGAAACTTAAGATCTTCTGTTTACAATATTGTTCGTTAATTTCGTGGCAATGTACACATACACATGCACGCACACACATTTTCACGAAATATTTTCATCGTTGCTCTGTCTTCTCGATTTTGAAAATGAATGCTAACATTCATTAGTTTCATTTTTTTTAAAAAGTCCCTGGACTGCTCTCTGGTATTAAAAAGTTGTTCAAAAACTCTTTCAAAAAAGTATATTTGTCGGTACATCAATATGATACTAAATCAGATGCAATATTTGTTGTTTCTACACGTTAGTATTGTTTGCTTATAAAAAAGCATATCAAGAAAATGTAAAGTTTAAAGATTTAAATTACTCATTCCATCCCTTGGATTATTAAACAATCGTAGAAAACTAAATAAGTGGTCACTGTTCATTGAAATAGCCTATCACTGGTATAATCACCTTCAAAATCTCGACATTTTGTCGCAACAACTGCTATCTTAATTCATTCACTTAGTCCATACATCACAAGTTAATGTTTTTAAATTTTTCTCCCGTATTTAGTTTCACTTTTCTTCTATTGTTTTTCCTGTTTTAAATATGGCTTTGTCGGGTGTGATCTCCCCGCATTTGCTCAGTTGTCATCAGTGTTATGTATGGCAGTAAATGATATTGAATCGAACTTTGGCCCTGCCTGTTAAAAAAAAACAATAATAAAAATTAAGGAAATACACATCCACGGGATGTGGTATACAGAAGAAAAATATATATTTACATCATAAATGATATATATTATGTCTGTGTGTCTGTCTGTCTGTCTGTCTCTTTATTATTACAAATACACATACACAACAATGCACATGCTCAGTGTTGTTAACTGTAACAACTTCAAAGTCACATATGACAAATATACTCGTGGCACTGAAAATGTGCATGTATAACTTATCATTGTATTCATTCCGTACGCGATTTATATTGATTTCGAAGAAATACTCTCTCAACTTGGTGATACGTATTGCCACAGTGAAACATTCAATAACAGATTCACAATCTACGTTATATGTACAGATTTAAACACACACACACATCTCTCTCTCTCTCCACACACAACACACACACACACACACACACACACATATATATATATATATATATATATATATATATATATATATATATCCTCTGAGTCTGAGATACGGTTTAAATAAAAATAAAAGACGTTTCAATATTAATATAATTGGACAGTTTTGTGCATACATCTGCAATGTGTAATATAATATGAACAAGAAACACAAATTCCCACCCCCAAATCATTTCTTTCTTTCTCGTGCATGCATAAAAACAAATATAGTGAAAAGGAAGTTCGCAGAAAAATTATATATCTTGACCTACAAAATGTATTTTACACTGAAAATGACTATATTTAAAACTTTAGCATCAATGCTGCCAACAATCCAGCCATCCATTCATTACTGTGATACCTATGTCCTCCCTGTCCTTCACTGGCGAAACAATTGATTGCGAATGATGAAAGTGACATGTCTTTACAGATAAATATTTTAATGCTCCTTATATACAATAGTTTCTCAACAAGAGCCCATCCCCCCCCCCCTCTCTCTCTCTCTCTTATATCAAAATGTTACATACAACATACATGGTACCTATTCAAAGCAATGGTATCACGGTTGATGTCATGGTATCCTCCTCCCCCCGCCCCACTCAAAATAAAATAAAATAGCAAAATAAAATGAAACAGACTATTGACTTTCATAACCTGTTCAACTTAGGTCAAATAACTTTTGAAGCAGTATAAAATCCATTAAAAACGAAAGAAATAAAAAAATTAAAACACATTTGGGCCACTCTGAAAGTAGACGGTGTCAAGTTGCTTGGCAGGCGGCAATTTTAAATACTGAATAGGACCTGAACCCACCCACCTATCCACCACCCCAATCCATTAGAAGACTACCCCCTCATATTCACTACTCATCTGTGAAAATATCATTATTTGCAAGCACATTTTAAATTTGTACTCGCATAAATTAAAAATTCGCATTATTTTGGATGGTGAATCTCTATATGTTTCTTTTTCCAAATATTTATATGATTGAAGACAAGTCCGCATTTCCTTAAACTTAGGTTCTAATCTGTAAATTTGGAGGTATTTATCACATTCAAAAGGTTATTGAAAATAAGAAGAAACATATATATTTCCTTCCCCGATTCGAACCTGTTTTTTCCTGCGTGGCTAACGGACGCTCTAACATTTGAGCTATCAACTACTTGTGCAAGTACTATAAGTTCAATATATATATATATATTGGCTTACATTGTCAATCTAGATTTTGACATCTACTTCTGTTCAACAATCCCTGTTTTAACTTACCATTGTAATATTTTTCCCTATATCTTTTAATTTTGTTATATAGTTTTAGAGAAAATGAAGTACCGTATACACATTTGCTATGTGGAAGATACAGTGCATATTATACAGCACATCTGAAAACATCCTTTACCTGTGTAATACACGGAAGTACGGTACGGCCCCAGTTCCCTCTCACCCCCCCCCCCTTTCTTTTATAAAGCTAATGCTGTTAAAACAAGAAGAAAGATTGACTGAATCAAATATTCTTAAATGTAATTTGGCTTTAACCTATATAGCAAGTTACATTTTAGGATGTGTGTGGGGGGGGGGGGTGCGTGTAGACTCTACCGCATATTTAATTTCTCCCACATGATGGGTTGTTTCAAATTATAATTTATATAAAACGTTAAATCTTTTTGTTATACTTTATTTGTAAGCAACAATATTATATTCATATTATGGCATCCTGTATGTGATAAATTAGCAATGTTCAGGCACGTTAAACAATAAAATGTTACTTAATATAGTCACCTTTCAGTTTCTGTTTACTTTTTTCCGAATCCTCTCTGGCGCTTCTGAAAAAAAAAAAACAGCCATGTGCGCAAAGTAAGTTAAAATTTAGAAAGGATAAATAATGCAAGAAAGAAATGAACAAGATTGCTCAAAATATCGTTTTGTTGTTTCTTTTGAATAGAATAAACTGCAGTTCTATTTCTTCACGCGTAGTGGAGATCGAGGTACCAATAGTGCAACAGGAACAAAATGCGAACGTTACGTAGATAGTAAAACTCATGAATTGTTAGTTTTTGGATATCAGCGCAACCCGGCTCCACGATGATATTTTGAAGACATGTTAGGTTATAAGAAATACATAGTCTGCTGAAATTTCTTTGTAGAGCAAGACTGCCCTCATATCTAATTTGGAGTATGAAGTTGCTAAACTCAGCATGTATTCTGCAATTTCCAATACCAGATCATATTCAAGTGTCGTTTTTTGCTATGAATTGGAGATCTATAAACATAATGAATGTAGATGAGTTTCATTTTTATTTTAAATAACACAATTAGACAAAGAGTTATGAAATTTAACAATATGTTTTTTTTTCACAAAAAGGGGGCAGAAAACGGCCTTTAGTCAATATAGTCCTTTATGGGCATTTGTGTTGTTTTTTTTTATTTCAATTCTATATTTACAAATTAGAAATCAAACGGTAAATAACAGTCTTGCCATTAGCACTGGATCAAAAAAGATCGTGTGGGTCAGGAAAATAATAGATACCAAAGAAAATCTGACACACAACAATGTCAAACAGGTGTGAAACCAGCCCAAGCGCTTTCAGAATCTACTGATTCATTTTTCAAGGGCCCAAAGCCACAAAAGACGATTACACAAACTAAACAAGAACAAAACAAAAACAACGTAATTACTATACAGAATCTACATAATGTTTTCTGCAGATGTTTACATAAACGATACAATGAATTAATAAATAAAACGAGTAAGGTTGAACGGGGTTGCTACTTTGTAAGATGTTCCCTGACAAAATGCTCGTAAGACGGAAATGGCTAGAAGAGAGGATTCCAATTGACGACGTAAAATTGTCGCTAACACGCTCCATACAGACATTTATTCCAAACCTACTGAGAAATATCAGTACCTTCTGCCATCCAGCTGCCACTCAAGGCACTGCACCCAAGAGAGCTAGCCAAACATCTGACAAAGCGGGGCTACAACAAAGATATAATATCGGAAGCGACACAAAGAGCCAAGAAAACAAACAGTGCTGACCTCCTAATATACAAGGGAAAAGAAGACGTAAAACGGACACCCTTCATCCTCATATTCCACTCAGAGAGACTCCACTGAATCGTGTGAATCGCTCGCTTAAATTGATCTTTCGACGCAAACCAATTGTAGCATTTCGTAGAACTCAAAATATTTGAGAGACATGCTAGTTAGGGAAAAGATAAAGTAACTCTCAGAATAGATGGGAACTCTAAACCTTGTGAAAATAAAATAAGCACGACGTGCTAACACACGAAGAAAACAAACACATTTTCCAGCACAGTCACAGGTGAAAAGTTAAATATTCACAACTATACTACAACAGGCAACACAGAAAATGTAATCTAAATCATGAAATGAAAGGTATGTAGCAGCCAATACGTTGGAGCAACGCAGAAATTAAATATTAGACTGAATCTCCACAGAGCACACTGACCAAACACTAAAGTGAAAAGAAGCCCCGTGGCGGAACATTTCTCTCTCGCCGGCCATACTTTCAATGATGTAATCCTGACTGGAATCGCTCGCAACTCCAAATGGAGCACAGAAAATGGGAAATCCAAAGAAATCTATTGGATTCGCCAGCTGCGAACACTCAAACACAGCGGCCTAAATCAAAAAGAACCCAAACGGGCATTTTTCCATGCATATGTAACAAGAAATTTCCAAGTTACCATAATCACATTTTCTTGCAATTAATTCGCTTTCTCAAACCCATGCCCTTAACTACCATTCTTCTGTAAAAAAATAATGTAAAATGTAAAAAACGAAAATAAATTTATTATTTTTAAAACTTTTATTGAAGCTATTAATTAGTACCAACTCAGTAATACTACATTAGAACATAACTTCTACAACTTTTAAAAAAAACGCCAGTTCAACAAAATACTTGATCCAGGATACAAAAAAAAAAAAAAAAAAATACAACTGGGCAATTGTTGGTGTTGCAAAGATTTCATTGCTGACCTACTTGCTTACGTCATTAATTGGGGTCCTTTGTTCAAGCCATTTCAGCCTTACAAGCATTTTATCTTAAAAAGTAGCAACGTTCAATCTTGTTCAACCTTACTCGTGTTATTTATTATTTTCTTGTATCATTTAAGTAAATATCTGCAGCAAACATCATGTAGATTCTGTATAGTAATTACCTTTTTTGTTGTTTTGTTCTTGTTTCGTTTGTGCAATATATCCAATAGCTATGTTCAATTCTTGCTTGTACTCTTTAATCTCTGTTAAGAAATAGTGTTATTGCTATTTTTGTCTTCTATCAATCCCAGTTATTTTTCATGTTGCGACTTGTTTATTTCTTTGCTGTTTAAATATCGAAAAAGGGTGGTCTAAATTTGTAAACGAAAGAATTTGAAAATACTCACGATGATGTTGATGATGGTGCAAAACCAACACAAAATCCATTTCATGTTGATACTGTAAATCTTGCAAGTAGTTTTTGCAAATCAAAATATCGGACGTTTTGATATTGGAAAACGTTATAACACACAGTAAGATTAAATTGAATAAACCATTCGTAAATTCGAGTTATGACGTGGGCCACTACTATGCAAAAGGTGTGCATATAGATACATATGGTGATATATATATATATATATATATATATATATATATATATATATATATATATATATATATATATATATATATATATATATATGCAAAGACAAATCGGGTGGTCTAGTTAATTTAAGGATCGCCCAAAATGGTGGCACTAACATTTTACCTCCGATTTCAATAGAGAAAACTAGGAGGATCTTGCTTTATTAATGGAATAAAAGATGAGTATTTAGCAAACCGACATCTAGAACCTACTTCTACCATAGCAGCTGAATTTCAGGATTGATAAAATAGACTTAGATGCACAGAAGAAATAGCAAAGCCTGTGCAAAGTCGAACTTTTTAGGCCAAACCTAAATATCCATTAGAGCCTACTGTTGTACTAAGGCAGTAAATACAAGATACTGGTGGTATATCATGACTGGAAACATTGTACTGATGCGAACGAGTTAACTAGTGGATTATTAAAAGGAAATGCTGATTGGAGTAAATTTATTAGTAAATTAGACTAGGATTTCATTAAGGTGTCTTTCTGTGCAAAAGCCATAGTTAACAATGAAAGAAATTGTCTAAAGATTCTCATTTTTGTCGAAACTTTGCTGCCCAAATTAATAACTCCATTAACTTTTTCATAGTGTTCGACACTGTCCCAACAGATTGTGTAATAGATGCTTTGTTTTGCAGCTGGGCATTTAAAATACAGATTACACGAGACTTTATATTTTGATTCAGTCTAATTATTCTCTCGTCCGTTTGTCCAATGCTATCTTGCAGAAGGAAGTACGTCAAGCTAGTAGGTTCATTTTTATCTGTCATAGAATTCATTTCATCAGCTGACAATGTCTCCCAGTATTTGACAGTACCGGCTCCATAGCTGAAATGACGTATGTAAGCAGCTACTACAAACATCAGGCGTAGGTTCTCCAAAAACTTGCTGCACAATTTTATGTTCTTCTGGTTCGTTGTCAATCAAAAATGTGTTGTTCTTTATATATATATATTTGACTGTTGATTCCTTTAACTATCTCTAGTCATGCTGTTGTCGAATTTTTAAAAATGTTACGGACCAAATTGTATTGCTCCATATCAATGATAATGTTATTCGATTTGAATGTATTCTCATCGGGTAAATATATTTTATATTCAGAAAGCAGTTTGCACATCTGGAAATAAACATAAAATCAGTATATTAATATGACAAACTTTGCTACATTTTTATCTATCAAATTTATTAACGAAATCCCACAAATACATGTTATCATCCACACTGCCCAGTTTAGTGGAGTGCGTCAAAATTGCATGTCACACTGTGAAAAGAATTTTTTCATAGAGTCATAATTGACAAATTTGAAAGTGTAGTTATCAAAAATGTTTAATGGCATGTATGTAAAAAAAAAAAAAAAAAAAAAAAAAAAAAAAAAAAAAAAAGAAATTCAGTACATTCTATATTTTCTGGTCAAATGCATTTGATCTAACTTTGTTACTGTGAGTTAAACAATCTAATATATTAAACTGAGTTGCAGGACAAGGTATCGTATTTGCTAGATTTTTCAATCTGAAGTTCTTTCACCTACGGTCATTATGTGAGCTTTTGCTAAGCAATTATTTAAATTGAAACAATTACTGTTTTTTCTTGTGTAAATACATTGAGGTTCTATGTAGTGTTTCTTCCACATTCTTGTGTTATTCTTTCGATTTTTCTCTCTTATCACTTCATTTTTTGTATTGTAAAATCAGTTTAATTTCGTGTCTTTCACACAATCTTTGCACCTCAGGTATTTTGTATTTAGATTTTACATTTCTTCAATTAGTTTTTCTATGTTGCATTTGTTACATTTTACAGCTACTGATTCTGTTTCTAATACTTGCATTCCGCATGACTGGACTTCGTGAGGAACATACAGTTTTATATTGTACCATTTATTTGTGCAGTTTAATTTCAATTACAACTAAATGTCAAATTAAATCGTGTGAAACTGTATCTTCAAAATCTATATAGCTAAAAACTGTGAAAGGTGAACTTTCTTTACTTCATCCAAATGATGCAAATTTCTTTCCAAATCAAATGATATTTGTTAATTTTGTTGTAATTCTTTGCAACTTAAGGTTGTATGGCTGTGTTAAAGTTGTACACAGCAAATATTGTATCCAGGAAAACAATCATAGTTGATTAAGTAGTTGTGTGAATCGCCCCTATATCTTCTTTGTGTAAAATTGGAAAGAAGTTTTAATATTTTCCTGATGCATTAACATATATGTGATTTTCATTACCCTTTATGCAGTTCAAAACCTCTTATTCCTTTATATTGTGTTTTTTCAGCATGTTTGAAATATAGTGAAAATCAGCTTCATTTTGTCTAATGTCTCTTTTCATTTCTTCTGTGGTGTTATTTATTGTCTAGTTAGAACATTGTCTATCTTGTAGTTGCCTTATCTCGTTATCTTTGTATATTATTTTGTTATTAAACTGTTGGTTAACTGTGATGTTTTCTTTATGTACTTTCCTTTTTCCCTCTGGTTTTGTGCTCGATGCTCGGCAGGTTTTATCTCCTTCGTTTTCTATTGCACTGTTTTACCACATTTATAACATTCTAAAGTCTCGTAATATTTGAGAAATTCATAGTTATAATGATTTTTAATAGTGCTATTTATGTATTGTGCTGTACTGGTAAAGTCGCCTTTGACTCATCATTTTAATGACATAATTTTTTCAGCTAGTTCTCAACTCTTCAATTATTCATGATACCATTTCCATCTCATGAGTACCTACTTTTTTTACCTTCAAACCCTTGGTCTTTAAGTTCTTTTTAACTTTATATACGTGATCTTGATTGTTATATAGAGATAACTCTTGTTCGTAAAGCATTCTCTCTTCATCTTCTCCATTCATGTTTTCCATTTTGTAAACTTCCTAAAATTACTTGCCTCATTATAAACATTTCCTCGATAAAGGTAGGCAGGTAGACCTGTGCAAATGTTGTTTTTTATTGTTTCACCAAATTTGAATTTAGGAGATCCAAATATAGCCGTATATAAATTTGCACATTTGTCAACATCAAATACGTAATTTATTCCTTCTTCGTATTGCACTGTTTTAACCATCTTGCTATCATGGCTGACGTTTACTTCCATGGTACAATCATTGAATGCAATCTGTACATCTTCATCTTTTCTGAAACATTGCAGTGTATTATATTTTTATGCTTGAAATCGACAACTCGATATTTTTGTTCTCTTGAATGTCATTTGTAACGCAACTAGATTTTACCATTGAGAGATAGAGAAAGGTAGCATTTTAATTTATCAATGGATCCTTTATTGAGTATGAGCGAAGATTTTACTAATTTAAATTCATAAGTGGGTCATCACAGCTAGTAGTATACAGAGAGGGCAGCAATTAGGATTATCAGTTTGATATGTTTTAAATTATAAATATATATCCCACGCCAAAAGATTGAACGAATTTAAAATGTATAAGTGTGCTTGGACTTCTTTTAATTTGTTGTTAAATAATACCCTAGAGTGATTCAATCATTCTATAACTGTACCGGCAAGCTTTTAAATTCTTGTTAAATAATGCCGTGGAGTAATTTAATCTTTCTGTAACTGTGCCAGCATTTTTTTTTTAAATTTGTAATGTTCCAGTATCCCTATACAAGTGCCAACATATTGTATTGTGCTAGTTCTCTCAGTTGTATTGTGTTAGTTCTCTCAGTTGTATTGTGTTAGTTCTCAGCTGGTACACTACTATAACATCGTATGTTTCTGACTCAAGGTATGACGTATATAAGAGAAAAAACGCAACAACAAAAAACATCACTCTGCCAATATAGCTGAGTCATGAGGTAATGGCGTAATTTCTGTAAATAGCTTATTACTAGGATCCCACTTCTTCATCGTCCTATGCTTGAATATAACTGATCAGCTAGCTCGATTGCAATTGTTTGGAAGATTTTACCGTTTATTCAAGGTACATAAGATATCCTTCCTTTCTTTGTTAGAGGCATTTGCCTGTTTCTCGAATCCTCTTGCTTTACAAACAGGAAAATATATCACATTTGAAGCACTATTTCTTCATACAAGTGCAAGTACAATTGAAGCGATTGATAATTTTTTAGAATACTTTGAGTTCCTGTACTTAATATTCATAATTATTGACAACAATTCATAAAGATGGCTGAAACTATTACATATTTTATCTTAGGTTGTGATTTCCTAACAATCAATCGAAAAAGTAACGCCCACATTTATGAGTCATTGTATGACATAATTAACTAACTTCATATAAAAAAAATAGATTCTCAATCAGTGTCAACCTAAAGTAATATATATACAATGCAGTCTTGAAAAGCATTCTGACGATATTGCACAAGCGTTTTATAAAATTCAGATTCATAACAGGTGTCATGAGATCTCAATGCGTTCGTATAGCATAATTTCCAACAATGCTGGAGTGGTGGTAGCTCTGTTGTTAGAGTGTCAATCCAATGGTCACATGTTCAATACCCACCTAGGCCAGCCCGGATCCGTTACCTCGGTGTGTCCTAGTGAAAGGCACTTAGCTCTCATTTGTTTGCCATGATTATCCAATAAAGCGTTGAAAGCGCCATAAAAACCAAACAACTAACTAGTCTTCCCCAAAATTCCGATTTGGGTACCTTGAGCATAAATTTTAGAAACAGAACTTCGTTTATTGGTCCTTGGCAAATAACCCCTAATGACTTTCCAATGACAACTAATCACAAAGGAGCCGCCATGTATGTATGTAGAGAGAGAGAGACAGAGAGAAGTGGGGTGGGTGGGAGACTTCCAGACAGTAGTCAGATGTATGTAATACAGAATACTGCGAACGTAAACAGTGGCGTAGCAAAACATTCTACCCCCCCCCCCCCCCGCAAAAAATAATTCTGAGACCCCCTCCCAATAAAAAAAATGTTATTTGATGGGAAATTTGGGTCCCCACTGGGCCTGGCCCCCACCCCACCCCCACTACCCAGTTGCGGGGATTGCTTGGGCTGTTGCTACGCCACTGATCGTAAACCTTTAGAAGTATTCATTTTAGCCAGTCGTTTCTCCCGGCAGTTAATGTTTGACGTCATTTCAATTATTTGTACCATCCTGATTTACCGTAGCTTTTCAGTTCAAACGATAGTGAATTGTTACCATCCTCTTGCTCTCGTTCTCTTCATATCTCGATTAGTATCTGCGTCAAATTGTAAAATTCATTATTTTTGTTTGAGAATGTTTTTTGAGGCCTTAATTCTCAAAACTTTTGCTCCAAAGAGTTCTTCTGCAGTTTATATTTGGGTTTTTTGAGACAGTGAAAAAATTATTTGTGTAGGCGTCTAGCTGTCTTGTCTCTGAAATATACAATTAACTACAACACAGAATGCAACACTTTCCATATGTGTCAAGAAATGTAATCCAATATAAACGTAAAGGGATAGTGAATAAATATCACAGATTTGTTGACCAAACATCCGTCTTAGATCATTATCTTGTCCCTAGAGTATTTATAGTTTAGACTATTTCTGAAGCCATGGAAACTCCTATCTGGAATGAAATCAATAAATGAATTATTTTCAAAATATCAGTATTTTAAGAACCCAGAGATGTCGTAATACATCTGGTTGATGGTGACATTTATTATTATTTATTTAATATGAATTAGTAGAAGCCTGGTCAAATTTCTTAATGCCATCATGAAAGCTAAGGGAGTATTAGATAAACCACCATTTCTGAGAGATCATTTCTCAAGATTTTCACACCCAGCAAAAGCGTTATCTGCAAACGCTTGTATGGAGTTATCAGACGGATCCAGTAATGTACATGATGAAATATTTATTTCATAAAGTATTATTTGACATTTGAGTTATTTTACCAAGAAAGTTCATTGACTGTATTTGTGGTGAAATGTTGAAAGATGGAATAGCGGCGGGATCAGCATATTGGCAATCGATAAATGTACGTGTATTTGGGCAAGATAATATTGCCGAAAAGAAGTTCACGTGTTTATTTCATGGCTAGAAAATAGAGTAGATGAGAATCTGAAATAAAAATGTTTTTGCTAAACAGAGATGCAATTAAGAAATAATGCCCTGTGAATGCTTCAGATTTTTTATCTATATTTTGAATCGTGATGCTCATGTGATTAGTCAAATAAATAGCATCCTATCGCACGTCATGGCAAAGTACTCTGTTTAAGATCCACGTAGTTAAGTCATGGCAAATTACTCTGTTTAAGATCCACGTAGTTAAGTCATAGCACATTACTCTGTTTAAGATCAGCGTAGTAAGATCAGACTTTTTGTTACTATGAACATCTCGTTCATGTGACTGTTGCATATTTGAAATTCAAATAAACGGCTAAATGGTTGGCTTCAAACATTTGCTCTGACTGGATACTGGATGTAATGCAAAGACTGGGATAATTTAGTCTTGACAATGAATTTAAAGTTAATATGCTCGAATATTTGTCCTTTATATATATATATATATATATATATATATATATATATATATATATATATATATATATATATATATATATATACACACACACAATTACACAAAAATTGATAACGGCACAAATACAAAACAATTTCCCAACGTTTCGAAACAACCTCTTCGTCAGGGAAAGAAACAATATACATCCACACAAAAACACCCACAAAACACAAAAGCCAAGAAAAATTCTTGACTCCTACATGTTTAAATGACCGGGAAATAATAAACAAACGATAAACAATAGAAGAAAGAAAGACGAAAAAAATAAAAATAAACGGTCTAAAACGGGTAAACACATTATTTATGTTATGCTGCCATCAGCCCAACAAAGTTGTTTAAAATAATTCAAAGTGTTTATTGTGCTATCACGCCAAGGACCAAAGTGTTTTGACTTAATTCCAGGCTTTAAACAAAGGCCTGACACCATGCGCAGCGATAAATCAATGCCATCATCAAAATGTGCAAAGGTAAATATATCCCGGTAAAGTTATTCATCGAGGTACTAAGGAAGTACGTCAAGAGCTTGGTATAGCGGGATAATGGACAAGAGTTCAAATAATAATAATAATAATAATAATAATAAAATGATGATATTAATATTAATAATAATAATAGTAATAAGAAGAAGAAGAAGAAGATTACCAATAATACATGTAAAGAGTTACGGAATATTTACTTGGGTAAATATTAAGCAAAAATGCATACGTCTGATAAACTGATGCCTGGCCGTAGTTAGGATAAGATTGCAATAGGAAGGTTAGACATTTTCAATTAGGCCGAACTCCTCATGAGTTTCAATTGAAGTATCCAGTATCGTTCCTTACGTATGCGTTCTTAGTGTTCTTATCCTGGTTTATGGCATGCTTTCAAGAAGCAGATAGTTACTGTTTATACATGATTTATCATGATATGCAGGTGAAATAATGAATATTTGGCCAAAACCACATTATGTTTATATAACCTATTTTGTTGCATGTATGACAGTCTCTGAGCTAACTCCACTGATATAAAGCCATCAGGTCATACAACTTTATGTCTGCCATAGCTATATTTAACAAAATTCCCTCTCCAAAACCAACGTGCTATTTTCTGAACATTTCATAAATTTTATTGTTAAATGTCCGTCAATATTTGACCAAAAATGTTCAGTGTCCATTTGTTTTACTACATCAAACTAGTATAGTTTATAAATGGCACTCATGTGTATGCCTTTCTCTGGATACACTGCGAGGCTGTTGCTCACTATAGGTATCATGGCACCAATTATTTTTACATAGACCTCAATGCTAATATTTGGCGAAATAAATATAATTTCTATCCTACTTCAGCATGCGTGTCACTACCCTGATAACAGAGCACTTTGTATGGCATTTACTGCTTTTAACATGGCCCTCATTATCTCAGAAGTGTCCTCACAGTATTTCTGAAAGGCAGCATTAAACTCTGCATGACAACACTGTCTCAGGTCTATCGCAAAATTGTTTCTCATTGACTTGCATTCAATTTTGTTTTTTCCTGGCATCAGATTTGTAAGTGCATTATACTTTTCAATGATATCTCCCATTCTAGGCTCCCATCACACATGGGATATGTTCTCTTGTGTTCTATGAGCACTGCATTCTCGACTTCTTCAATTTCTTGATCTGTACCAGCCTGTATGGACTCTTTTCACCGGACCTGACATAAAAATTATGAATGTGTTACCCTTTTTGGAACATAGAATCTAACCTTTATCATATTTTATGTTGCCGGGTGCTTTTTAAATGCATTCATTTCTTATTGACAACTCTCTGTGTCAAGGTATTAGTTTCCTTGGATAGGTTAGCTCCCCTAGTCCATTTTTGGACAATGAGCTAACAGATCTCATAGTAACAAAATCTGAACTTTAACACTCAAATGGTATTTCGATATATGCCTCTCAGAATATATGGTATTTGTGCACATATTTGGTCTGATACATTGTTTATAATTAAATTGTACCTGTTAATCATTGTTTTATTTTTTCTTTACATTATTTCCTCCATGAATTATGTAATGAAAATTAGGAAACCAAATTGATTGATAATGTTTTTTATAACATTGAATAATGATGAATTTCTATTTACCTTTTTTGTTCAGAGTCACAGGCATGCAGACCAGCCTCTAAATCTTTGGTTTGAGTTGACCATAGGAACTTGTATTGCACCGAAATTTCCTGTTTCTCAATATCAAAGTGTGAACTTGCTCTTTTTGTGACAATATTGTACTTTTCCTCTGAAAGTCTTTTATATAGTGTTTTTGTGACATCACTCTCTACAGTTTTCTCACTTGTTACACCCTTGTTATGAGAAATATTTCCTGGTCTGATGTCAAACTAAATTCTTGCATTGGTTTTCCTCTGTATTTTTGACATTTTTGACACAGTAAAATAACTGTGGTTTATGTTTTGAGTTTGAAAGTGTGAGTTCAGTACCTGTATAGCACTGTTAGAACTACATTCTGCACTGTTTATATTGTTTCTTTACATCAATGGAAGCTAGTATCAGTTTACAGTCAGGCCAGACTTGCATTTGGCCTCAGATTCCAGACCTCTACATTTATCAATTTTTCATGTGACAAGTGATGAAAAATAAAATAAACCTGTTAGGTGCCATAAACACTGCTTAATATATGATTCAAGAAAACAAAATCTCCAATTAAGGAAATTTTAGGCAACCAAAATATGATCTTTATAACAGAAATTGATGAAAATAGGGGGTTGTGTAATTTGATACCTCTTATTACATAATGCTTATAGGTGGATATTTCATGCATGCATATCTGAATAGCAGACACACAGGAAATAAAAAAAAAACATGAGACAAACTATTACAATCACTGCATTGATTCAGTTATCAACATCTATAATATATGAACATGGTAAACATTCTTGAAATACAACATTCATTCTTATCATCTATAGGCATTACATAAGTGTTCATTATTACCATTTAGTGCACTTAGAATATCACCCAAGTTAGTATAGTACATACTTGGTGCCTAAGGTTGTCAATAAACAAAAATGACAAAAAATGTATGATCGGTATAGGTATTGGACCACTAATTAGTTTACAGCCAGGGAACCAGTCTACTGGTAGGGGAATATAAAATTTAGTGCTAAATCTTTTGAGATGTGCCCATTGGGTAATAAATGGGTTCAATTTTGTTCCATTATTAATTTCACAAACTTCAATCTATGTACTATAGCTGACAAAAAATATTTACTTTTATTTTGATATTCTGTATTTAATTTCCTACTGACAAAATAGCATATATACTCTTGGTGCAAGGCTATGTTATTAGGTGCAGACCAGGGATCCCCCTGTATAGCATCACGAGACTCAAAAATATGCTGCGAAGCACCTGTTTTTTTTAAGGCTGAAAAACATTTCTCTAACTTTAATGAATGGATCCATGTGTGATTTGTATGCCAAGCTAGTGAAGAATTTATTTTTATTTTGTAATATATTAACATTAAGTTCTATGGGAAATGAATTAATGGTCCAAGCCCTATTTATAGGAATGAGGGTAGTGTGTGTATCCATGACAACCACGCACATCTCAGCATCTGTTTGAGTATCATTAGTTGATTTAAGAGTAATTATAGTAACATGGATCATTTTTGGAGTAATTTAGAGCAGATACTAGTGAAAAAGCAAAGAGTTATGGAAAACAAGCATGGTTGTGTACTCTGGCTATGGGAAGCATAAACTGAGATGCGTTGATGGCACTATTTCCTATTTAACTACATACAGATTTTCATATATGACAAAAAAAAGAATTACACATGACTTAGTGAAAAATCAGTCTCTTAATGTTAGTCCCTTGTGTCATGAAATAAATGTGTGAACATTGACCATTTAATTTTGAAACCCCATTCTATCAAGAGAGAGAGAGAGAGAGAGATCACTGTAAAGACCAGGGACTATGAACAAAATGAAACAAATCCATCTGTTTTGTTTAATATAATGGATTTTATTCATGGTAAATCTTTTATACTCTTGTCATATTTAGCTTGGAGTTTCTTTCTAATATTACATATCAATCTGCCTTTTGCATAATTCATCTCCTCTTGATATTTCTCTTTGAGTCTGAATAACAGTGCTCTCTTTTTACATCTATTATGTTTGTATGCTTTCTTTTTGTTATAAAATGTCCTAGCAATAATATGTTCTCAATATCTTCTTTTCAGTTGCATAGCCACACTTGAGTTTACTGATATGGGGCACCCAGAAGCTCATCACAGTTTCACTATATACTCCATAGTCTGATTGTTGCTACAATGTACTGCACTATGACACTATGCATGGAAATTCCTCATGAATGTTACATTTCAAGGTAAACTTCTTTGAATTACTATATTTACACTTTCAGACATTTGTCTGTTAGTGTTGAGAAATGTCTTCTGAAATATCATTTTCCCCAGCCAGTAGTTAACCAGCAATTGCATACTTGATTCGGTATGTGTAGAATTTACTATTCTAAATGTGCCAGGCAACTATGAGCTTCTAACTACCCAGTTTTCATTTTCACCAGTGCAAACATATGACTTTGTCTTGCAAAGAGGAATCACCACCCTGATAACAGAGCACTTTGTATGGCATTTACTGCTTTTAACATGGCCCTCATTATCACAGAAGTGTCCCCACAGTATTTCTGAAAGGCAGCATTAAACTCTGCATGACAACAATGTCTCAGGTCTATTGCAAAATTGTTTCTCATCGACTCGCATTCAATTTTGTTTCTTCCTGGCATCAGATTTGTAAGTGCATTATACTTTTCAATGATATCTCCCATTCTAGGCTCCCATCAGACATGGTATATATTCTCTTGTGTTCTGTGAACACTGCATTCCTGAGCTCTTCAATTGTCTTGATCTGTACCAGCCTGTATGGACTCTTTTCACCGGACCTGACATAAAAATTATGAATGTGTTACCCTTTTTGGAACCTAGCATTTTACCTTTATCATATTTTATGTTGCCGGGTGCTTTTTAAATGCATTCATTTCTTATTAACAACTCTCTGTGTCAAGGTATTAGTTTCCTTGGATAGGTTAGCTCCCCTAGTCCATTTTTGGACAATGAGCTAACAGATCTCATAGTAACAAAATCTGAACTTTAACACTCAAATGGTATTTTTGTTTTATTATATTACAGTTAGGAATCATGCAAAGAGATCTGCCTCTCAGAATATATGGTATTTGTGCACATATTTTGTCTGATATATTGTTTATAATTAAATTGTACCTATTAATCATTGTTTTATTTTTTCTTTACATTACTTTCCTCCATGAATTATGTAATGAAAATTTAGGAAGCCAAATTGATTGATAATGTTTTTTATAACATTGAATAATGATGAATTTCTATTTACCTCTTTTGTTCGGAGTTACCGGCATGCAGATCAGCCTCTAAATCTTTGGTTTGAGTTGACCATAGGAACTTGTATTGCACCGAAATTTCCTGTTTCTCAATATCAAAGTGTGAACTTGGTCTTTTTGTGACAATATTGTACTTTTCCTCTGAAAGTCTTTTATATAGTGTTTTTGTGACATCACTCTCTACAGTTTTCTCACTTGTTACACCCTTGTTATAAGAAATATTTCCTGGTCTGATGTCAAACTAAATTCTTGCATTGGTTTTCCTCTGTACTTTTGACATTTTTGACACAGTAAAATAACTGTGGTTTATGTTTTGAGTTTGAAAGTGTGAGTTCAGTACCTGTTTAGCACTGTTAGAACTACATTCTGCACTGTTTATATTGTTTCTTTACATCAATGGAAGCTAGTATCAGTTTACAGTCAGGCCAGACTTGCATTTGGCCTCAGATTCCAGACCTCTACATTTATCAATTTTTCATGTGACAAGTGATGAAAAATAAAATAAACCTGTTAGGTGCCATAAACACTTCAAGAAAACAAAATCTCCAATTAAGGAAATTTTAGGCAACCAAAATATGATCTTTATAACAGAAATTGATGAAAATAGGGGGTTGTGTAATTTGATACCTCTTATTACATAATGCTTTTAGGTGGATATTTCATGCATGCATATCTGAATAGCAGACACACAGTAAATAAAGAAAAACATGACACAAACTATTACAATTACTGCATTGATTCAGTTATCTACATCTATAATATATGAACATGGTAAACATTCTTGAAATACAACATTCATTCTTATCATCTATAGGCATTACATAAGTGTTCATTATTACCACTTAGTGCACTTAGAATATCACCCAAGTTAGTATAGTACATACTTGGTGCCTAAGGTTGTCAATAAACAAAAATGACAAAAAATGTATGATCGGTTGATCGGTATAGGTATTGGACCACTAATTAGTTTACAGCCAGGGAACCAGTCTACTGGTAGGGGAATATAAAATATAGTGCTAAATCTTTTGAGATGTGCCCATTGGGTAATAAATGGGTTCAATTTTGTTCCATTATTAATTTCACAAACTTCAATCTATGTACTATAGCTGACAAAAAATATTTACTTTTATTTTGATATTCTGTATTTAATTTCCTACTGACAAAATAGCATATATACTCTTGGTGCAAGGCTATGTTATTAGGTGCAGACCAGGGATCCCCCCTGTATAGCATCACGAGACTCAAAAACATGCTGCGAAGCACCTGTTTTTTTAAGGCTGAAAAACATTTCTCTAACTTTAATGAATGGATCCATGTGTGATTTGTATGCCAAGCTAGTGAAGAATTTATTTTTATTTTGTAATATATTAACATTAAGTTCTATGGGAAATGAATTAATGGTCCAATCCCTATATATTGGAATGAGGGTAGTGTGTGTATCCATGACAACCACGCACATCTCAGCATCTGTTTGAGTATCATTAGTTGATTTAAGAGTAATTATAGTAACATGGATCATTTTTGGAGTAATTTAGAGCAGATACTAGTGAAAAAGCAAAGAGTTATGGAAAACACGCATGGTTGTTTACTCTGGCTATGGGAAGCATAAACTGAGATGCGTTGATGGCACTATTTCCTATTTAACTACATACAGATTTTCATATATGATAAAAAAAAGAATTACACATGACTTAGTGAAAAATCAGTCTCTTAATGTTAGTCCCTTGTGTCATGAAAAAAATGTGTGTGAACATTGACCATTTAATTTTGAAACCCCATTCTATCAAGAGAGAGAGAGAGAGATCACTGTAAAGACCAGGGACTATGAACAAAATGAAACAAATCCATCTGTTTTGTTTAATATAATGGATTTTATTCAAGGTAAATCTTTTATACTCTTGTCATATTTAGCTTGGAGTTTCTTTCTAATATTACATATCAATCTGCCTTTTGCATAATTCATCTCCTCTTGATATTTCTCTTTGAGTCTGAATAACAGTGCTCTCTTTTTACATCTATTATGTTTGTATGCTTTCTTTTTGTTATAAAATGTCCTAGCAATAATATGTTCTCAATATCTTCTTTTCAGTTGCATAGCCACACTTGAGTTTACTGATATGGGGCACCCAGAAGCTCAGCACAGTTTCACTATATACTCCATAGTCTGATTGTTGCTACAATGTACTGCACTATGACACTATGCATGGAAATTCCTCATGAATGTTACATTTCAAGGTAAACTTCTTTGAATTACTATATTTACACTTTCAGACATTTGTCTGTTAGTGTTGAGAAATGTCTTCTGAAATATCATTTTCCCCAGCCAGTAGTTAACCAGCAATTGCATACTTGATTCGGTATGTGTAGAATTTACTATTCTAAATGTGCCAGGCAACTATGAGCTTCTAACTACCCAGTTTTCATTTTCACCAGTGCAAACATATGACTTTGTCTTGCAAAGGGGAATCACCACCCTGATAACAGAGCACTTTGTATGGCATTTACTGCTTTTAACATGGCCCTCATTATCACAGAAGTGTCCCCACAGTATTTCTGAAAGGCAGCATTAAACTCTGCATGACAACAATGTCTCAGGTCTATCGCAAAATTGTTTCTCATCGACTCGCATTCAATTTTGTTTCTTCCTGGCATCAGATTTGTAAGTGCATTATACTTTTCAATGATATCTCCCATTCTAGGCTCCCATCAGACATGGTATATATTCTCTTGTGTTCTGTGAACACTGCATTCCTGAGCTCTTCAATTGTCTTGATCTGTACCAGCCTGTATGGACTCTTTTCACCGGACCTGACATAAAAATTATGAATGTGTTACCCTTTTTGGAACCTAGCATTTTACCTTTATCATATTTTATGTTGCCGGGTGCTTTTTAAATGCATTCATTTCTTATTAACAACTCTCTGTGTCAAGGTATTAGTTTCCTTGGATAGGTTAGCTCCCCTAGTCCATTTTTGGACAATGAGCTAACAGATCTCATAGTAACAAAATCTGAACTTTAACACTCAAATGGTATTTTTGTTTTATTATATTACAGTTAGGAATCATGCAAAGAGATCTGCCTCTCAGAATATATGGTATTTGTGCACATATTTTGTCCGATATATTGTTTATAATTAAATTGTACCTATTAATCATTGTTTTATTTTTTCTTTACATTACTTTCCTCCATGAATTATGTAATGAAAATTTAGGAAACCAAATTGATTGATAATGTTTTTTATAACATTGAATAATGATGAATTTCTATTTACCTCTTTTGTTCGGAGTTACCGGCATGCAGATCAGCCTCTAAATCTTTGGTTTGAGTTGACCATAGGAACTTGTATTGCACCGAAATTTCCTGTTTCTCAATATCAAAGTGTGAACTTGGTCTTTTTGTGACAATATTGTACTTTTCCTCTGAAAGTCTTTTATATAGTGTTTTTGTGACATCACTCTCTACAGTTTTCTCACTTGTTACACCCTTGTTATAAGAAATATTTCCTGGTCTGATGTCAAACTAAATTCTTGCATTGGTTTTCCTCTGTACTTTTGACATTTTTGACACAGTAAAATAACTGTGGTTTATGTTTTGAGTTTGAAAGTGTGAGTTCAGTACCTGTTTAGCACTGTTAGAACTACATTCTGCACTGTTTATATTGTTTCTTTACATCAATGGAAGCTAGTATCAGTTTACAGTCAGGCCAGACTTGCATTTGGCCTCAGATTCCAGACCTCTACATTTATCAATTTTTCATGTGACAAGTGATGAAAAATAAAATAAACCTGTTAGGTGCCATAAACACTTCAAGAAAACAAAATCTCCAATTAAGGAAATTTTAGGCAACCAAAATATGATCTTTATAACAGAAATTGATGAAAATAGGGGGTTGTGTAATTTGATACCTCTTATTACATAATGCTTATAGGTGGATATTTCATGCATGCATATCTGAATAGCAGACACACAGTAAATAAAGAAAAACATGACACAAACTATTACAATTACTGCATTGATTCAGTTATCTACATCTATAATATATGAACATGGTAAACATTCTTGAAATACAACATTCATTCTTATCATCTATAGGCATTACATAAGTGTTCATTATTACCATTTAGTGCACTTAGAATATCACCCAAGTTAGTATAGTACATACTTGGTGCCTAAGGTTGTCAATAAACAAAAATGACAAAAAATGTATGATCGGTATAGGTATTGGACCACTAATTAGTTTACAGCCAGGGAACCAGTCTACTGGTAGGGGAATATAAAATATAGTGCTAAATCTTTTGAGATGTGCCCATTGGGTAATAAATGGGTTCAATTTTGTTCCATTATTAATTTCACAAACTTCAATCTATGTACTATAGCTGACAAAAAATATTTACTTTTATTTTGATATTCTGTATTTAATTTCCTACTGACAAAATAGCATATATACTCTTGGTGCAAGGCTATGTTATTAGGTGCAGACCAGGGATCCCCCCTGTATAGCATCACGAGACTCAAAAACATGCTGCGAAGCACCTGTTTTTTTAAGGCTGAAAAACATTTCTCTAACTTTAATGAATGGATCCATGTGTGATTTGTATGCCAAGCTAGTGAAGAATTTATTTTTATTTTGTAATATATTAACATTAAGTTCTATGGGAAATGAATTAATGGTCCAATCCCTATATATAGGAATGAGGGTAGTGTGTGTATCCATGACAACCACGCACATCTCAGCATCTGTTTGAGTATCATTAGTTGATTTAAGAGTAATTATAGTAACATGGATCATTTTTGGAGTAATTTAGAGCAGATACTAGTGAAAAAGCAAAGAGTTATGGAAAACACGCATGGTTGTGTACTCTGGCTATGGGAAGCATAAACTGAGATGCGTTG
Organism: Margaritifera margaritifera; assembly: GCA_029931535.1. Classification (NCBI taxonomy): domain Eukaryota; kingdom Metazoa; phylum Mollusca; class Bivalvia; order Unionida; family Margaritiferidae; genus Margaritifera; species Margaritifera margaritifera. Next base: position 366,322 of record JAQPZY010001446.1, on the reverse strand, counting down.
ATGGCACTATTTCCTATTTAACTACATACAGATTTTCATATATGATAAAAAAAAGAATTACACATGACTTAGTGAAAAATCAGTCTCTTAATGTTAGTCCCTTGTGTCATGAAAAAAATGTGTGTGAACATTGACCATTTAATTTTGAAACCCCATTCTATCAAGAGAGAGAGAGATCACTGTAAAGACCAGGGACTATGAACAAAATGAAACAAATCCATCTGTTTTGTTTAATATAATGGATTTTATTCAAGGTAAATCTTTTATACTCTTGTCATATTTAGCTTGGAGTTTCTTTCTAATATTACATATCAATCTGCCTTTTGCATAATTCATCTCCTCTTGATATTTCTCTTTGAGTCTGAATAACAGTGCTCTCTTTTTACATCTATTATGTTTGTATGCTTTCTTTTTGTTATAAAATGTCCTAGCAATAATATGTTCTCAATATCTTCTTTTCAGTTGCATAGCCACACTTGAGTTTACTGATATGGGGCACCCAGAAGCTCAGCACAGTTTCACTATATACTCCATAGTCTGATTGTTGCTACAATGTACTGCACTATGACACTATGCATGGAAATTCCCCATGAATGTTACATTTCAAGGTAAACTTCTTTGAATTACTATATTTACACTTTCAGACATTTGTCTGTTAGTGTTGAGAAATGTCTTCTGAAATATCATTTTCCCCAGCCAGTAGTTAACCAGCAATTGCATACTTGATTCGGTATGTGTAGAATTTACTATTCTAAATGTGCCAGGCAACTATGAGCTTCTAACTACCCAGTTTTCATTTTCACCAGTGCAAACATATGACTTTGTCTTGCAAAGGGGAATCACCACCCTGATAACAGAGCACTTTGTATGGCATTTACTGCTTTTAACATGGCCCTCATTATCACAGAAGTGTCCCCACAGTATTTCTGAAAGGCAGCATTAAACTCTGCATGACAACAATGTCACAGGTCTATTGCAAAATTGTTTCTCATTGATTTGCATTCAATTTTGTTTCTTCCTGGCATCAGATTTGTAAGTGCATTATACTTTTCAATGATATCTCCCATTCTAGGCTCCCATCAGACATGGGATATGTTCTCTTGTGTTCTGTGAACACTGCATTCCTGAGCTCTTCAATTGTCTTGATCTGTACCAGCCTGTATGGACTCTTTTCACCGGACCTGACATAAAAATTATGAATGTATTACCCTTTTTGGAACCTAGCATTTTACCTTTATCATATTTTATGTTGCCGGGTGCTTATTAAATGCATTCATTTCTTATTAACAACTCTCTGTGTCAAGGTATTAGTTTCCTTGGATAGGTTAGCTCCCCTAGTCCATTTTTGGACAATGAGCTAACAGATCTCATAGTAACAAAATCTGAACTTTAACACTCAAATGGTATTTTTGTTTTATTATATTACAGTTAGGAATCATGCAAAGAGATCTGCCTCTCAGAATATATAGTATTTGTGCACATATTTTGTCTGATACATTGTTTACAATTAAATTGTACCTATTAATCATTGTTTTATTTTTCTTTACATTACTTTCCTCCATGAATTATGTAATGAAAATTTAGGAAACCAAATTGATTGATAATGTTTTTTATAACATTGAATAATGATGAATTTCTATTTACCTCTTTTGTTCGGAGTTACCGGCATGCAGATCAGCCTCTAAATCTTTGGTTAGAGTTGACCATAGGAACTTGTATTGCACCGAAATTTCCTGTTTCTCAATATCAAAGTGTGAACTTGGTCTTTTTGTGACAAATATTGTACTTTTCCTCTGAAAGTCTTTTATATAGTGTTTTTGTGACATCACTCTCTACAGTTTTCTCACTTGTTACACCCTTGTTATGAGGAATATTTCCTGGTCTGATGTCAAACTAAATTCTTGCATTGGTTTTTCTCTGTACTTTTGACATTTTTGACACAGTAAAATAACTGTGGTTTATGTTTTGAGTTTGAAAGTGTGAGTTCAGTACCTGTTTAGCACTGTTAGAACTACATTCTGCACTGTTTATATTGTTTCTTTACATCAATGGAAGCTAGTATCAGTTTACAGTCAGGCCAGACTTGCATTTGGCCTCAGATTCCAGACCTCTACATTTATCAATTTTTCATGTGACAAGTGATGAAAAATAAAATAAACCTGTTAGGTGCCATAAACACTTCAAGAAAACAAAATCTCCAATTAAGGAAATTTTAGGCAACCAAAATATGATCTTTATAACAGAAATTGATGAAAATAGGGGTTTGTGTAATTTGATACCTCTTATTACATAATGCTTATAGGTGGATATTTCATGCATGCATATCTGAATAGCAGACACACAGGAAATAAAAAAAAACATGAGACAAACTATTACAATCACTGCATTGATTCAGTTATCTACATCTATAATATATGAACATGGTAAACATTCTTGAAATACAACATTCATTCTTATCATCTATAGGCATTACATAAGTGTTCATTATTACCATTTATTGCACTTAGAATATCACCCAAGTTAGTATAGTACATACGTGGTGCCTAAGGTTGTCAATAAACAAAAATGACAAAAATGTATGATAGGTATTGGACCACTAATTAGTTTACAGCCAGGGAACCAGTCTACTGGTAGGGGAATAAAAAATACAGTACTAAATCTTTTGAGATGCGCCCATTGGGTAATAAATGGGTTCAATTTTGTTCCATTATTAATTTCACAAACTTCAATCTATGTACTATAGCTGACAAAAAATATTTACTTTTATTTTGATATTCTGTATTTAATATGTACTCTTGGTGCGAGGTATTATGTATTTAATTTCCTACTGACAAAATAGCATATATACTCTTGGTGCGAGGCTATGTTATTTGGTGCAGACCAGGATCCCCCCTGTATAGCATCAGAAGACTCGAAAACATGCTGCGAAGCACCTGTTTTTTAAGGCTGAAAAAAATTCTCCAACTTTAATGAATGGATCCATGTGTGGTTTGTATGCCAAGCTAGTGAAGAATTTATTTTTATTTTGTAATATATTAACATTAAATTCTGTAGGAAATGAGTTAGTGGTCCGATCCCTATAACTGAATGAAATACATATGGTGTGGTATTTTTATTTACTCCAATATATTATCAGTGTAATACAAATTGGTTCATATAAACATGTACATGTACATGTATTAACATGCATGCAATTAAATTATCCAAAAATAAATTATTGATAAAGTGATAACATAATTTTCAGGTTTCTGTATGTAGCAGAGACCTTGAGAGTGATTTAATTTTGTTCTCAGCGATGAGGAGGCTACCTCATTTCAGATAGTTCATGTTCTCCAGAATGCCGGTGTGTGGAGTGCAGCTTTCCGTAAACATGCCAAATTGATCCCATGCTATTCTGGATTCTTGCAATGGAATCCAGAGTTTGAAGAACAATGTGGACTTGAATGAAAGGAAAGGGCAATATGTGACTAATGTGGTTACCACTCAGAAATGTTTGGCCTTATGTGAGGAAATTATCAACAACAAAAAAAGAAACAATTGGAAATAAATAGGATTAATTGAAAGTCAATAGAGGGTTATAAATGGGCATATGCAAGTGTCAGTGGGAAATGCTGACTTAAAGAAATTGCTCTTGTCTGATGGTATTCCTGCTACTTCTACAAAAGGGAATGCAAAAGAACTTATCTTTATAAACTGCATGAAGAATTGCAAGACAAGAAAGTGTACAAAAAGGGGCAATTATTGAATGACAATAAAATGAAAGTGGGAAGGAAGACAATATATATATTAAATTACCCAAAATTACTCATACCAACATATCCTATGTGATACAGAGTTATCTCCAACAACTGAAGCACCTTCCTTGAGCCCTATAGTGTTCTTATCCTGGTTTATGGCATGCTTTCAAGAAGCAGATAGTTACTGTTTATACATGATTTATCATGATATGCAGGTGAAATAGTGAATATTTGGCCAAAACCACATTGTGTTTACATAACCTATTTTGTTGCATGTATGACAATCTCTGAGCTAACTCCACTGATATAAAGCCATCAGGTCATACAACTTTATGTCTGCCATAGCTATATTTAACAAAATTCCCTCTCCAAAACCAACGTGCTATTTTCTGAACATTTCATACATTTTATTGTTAAATGTCCATCAATATTTGACCAAAAATGTTCAGTGTCCATTTGTTTTACTACATCAAACTAGTATAGTTTATAAATGGCACTCATGTGTATGCCTTTCTATGGATACACTGCGAGGCTGTTGTTCACTATAGGTATCATGGCACCAATTATTTTTACATAGACCTCAATGCTAACGTTTGGCGATAATAAATATAATTTCTATCCTACTTCAGCATGTGTGTCACACACTGTCAAAGAGAGCAATGTTAGATTGTCAATTTTACAAGGACAGAACCAGGTACTCCATTGCATTTAAGAGAGATAACTCTGTTGGAACTAAAGAGGGGGAAGAGTTACCCAGTCACAACAGAGGCATTTTCAATGATGTGTATTACATTTTTAAAAAATCATTAAAAAAAAAATACAAAGTACGATTTCTATATGAATTACCATAATCTCACATGCTGCCAAGAGACTCAACTTTTTTTATGCCTGACAGAACAACTCTTACATAATGCACCTCTCCAAGCTAGTTTTGTTGTTTATTACTGAATACAGTGTTCCCTACAGATTATAGTCTACCCACCTGGGCTTGGGTGTCACTTTTGAATCCTGTCAAAAATACAACTTTCTGCTCCTCTATTCCATGGGAATGTAATTAAGTTAAAATAATTTGATGTCATTGAGATTTATAAAAAAAAATCCTCGTTTTGTAACTGTGCATTCGAATTCACAGGGAACAAAAATAATGAAAAAATCCAACTTACACAAAACACATGTTAGCATGTGCCAACTGATCGAACTGAGTTGTAAATTGAGATCACCCTGCAATCTTTCTCTGACTCACTGTATATAAGATAAAATAAATAAAATAGTTTATTGTCTTTCATCAAACAAAAGGATATGACAATGACAACATAATTACTAATTATCTAATGAAAAATATTAACATTGGAAATTTGGATGCGGTCTCCCTCCCTCTTGCTATCACATTTCATCCACCCATCCTTTTACATGGACCACATATAGATGCTTAAGTTTAATTTTACTTTAAATTTATTATAATAGACAAAATTCTTCAGAAGAGTTGCTAGCAAGATTATTGATTAATTGATTGTCAACACATATTTACTTTACCCCAATTAAACTTTGCCTTTTTCAGAAATTTCATATACATAATTAATAATTAAGGGTGTTATATCGTAATCAAACATGCTTAATAAATGGGAAAATAACTTATCTATGTCATTATGGATGTCATATCCAACATGCTCTAAATTAAGATACAAGATTTTTCTCCGGTCTCATACTTCGAACAGTGGCAGAAGAAAATGTTTTTCATCCTCTACTTTATTTGCACAAAAGGGGCAATATCTAGCATGCCTTGGGATAACAGGTTAATGACCAGTTTCAACTGACAATTGGCATATAATGAGCACTGATTCTAAATTGGACACATTTTTTAAGCTGTTTCTTTTCTAAGCCTAATAATATGTATCTTTTGTAGTGCCTATTCTGATGTAACTACACTTGAGGAATTAGGCAAACGAGAGGGTTTTCCTTTTTCACATTTAATTAGATCTTAAACCTTCTAGTTCTACATGCTGACTCCCTGCACTACTTACTTACTTTGAATTAGACTCGTGTGCGGCCATTTGGCCATGTGCGAGTAGTTAATGGGCGCCCGGCGCCCTACTGAATTATTCGTCAAAAGGGTTACCCATTTGACGCCTTAATGTGTGCACAGCACACTATTTAATTATTCATCGAGTGGGCTACCGGGATGTAAGCCCACTCGACGCATTACTGCACACAAAGCGTGCTACTTAATTATTCGTGTCTGGGGGAGGCAAAGGCGGAGTAGGATATGGCGTAGGAGGAGTGGGCTTCAGCGTCGTTAGATGGCTCCATGTGGTCTAGGGTGTGAATTTTGATTTTATTTGCCAAAGATAATTGTTGTCGTCTTGTACGTTAGCTAAAATACCCTTACATTTTGAATAAACAACTCTTTACTTGTGGCTGATGTATGTTGGTTAGTACAGATTAAGATGGATAGATTTTGGTTCAGTCCAAGGAGTGCGCTATTAGGTTATCCTAAAATTTGTAGTCATATGAACCTTTTACTTCTGTTTCGAGATTTATTTGTGCCCAATCGTTGCCCCCTTGTGCGGCTATGCCTGATGGTTTGGGTTATTAACCACCTTAAGCTGTCTGATGTTGTTGGAATGAGTTTCATATTTCAATCTCATGGTACATATGCGTACTTGTTTTTTATTTTCGGGGATTTCGGATATTTTAGTGACCGCTTTGTGCGGTGGGGCCCTGATGGTCTGGACTTAGGGCCATCTTATAGTCTTAAGTTTGTTATTTTGGGGGACCATACGTATGGGCCGTGTTATGTTGGTATCCGGATATTACCATATTGTGTGTTGTGTGGCTGGAGCCTGATGGTCTGGGTTGGGACAACCTTATATTGACTAGGTTGTTTTATGTAGGGTCGTGTATTCACTCTGTTACTCCTTGGACAATTCACCGGGTACCATGACCGAGTTGAGAGGGAAGAATGAAGAATTTAAGGGATGAAGGAATTTTTTTTAAATTATTTTTTTATTCCTGTAGTAGGATATATATATTCATTCATTCACTCATTCATTAATTCTTTCATTCATTCATATTAGTATTGTCATGCATTGGGATAATTTTAGAGGGTTAGTTGAAAGAAATGGAAATGTATGTAATACATGTGTTTAGATGTTCGCTTTGGTTATTGTATGTTTTCGGATTTGGTTATTGTTTATATCAGGGATGAGCTTGCATCCAGAGAACCCTCGTTGAGCTTGCTTATATCCCTTTGTTATATGATAAATATTTGTCTCATGGGGTTGTGTGTAACCTCCCCTTTGTCCATTGATTTAGTTTATTTTAGTGAGTTTTAGTTGGGGACAGTCCAGTGCTGACACTAGGTCGTCTCTTCGACAAGGTGAGCTGGTTGTCCTTTATAGGGGGTCCTATTTATCTTTGTGTATTTCACGCGGGGAGGTTATGGGTGATTGTTTGATTATTGTCCTATGTTTTGTTGAATCCATATTTTGCATGACAGCCAAGTTCGGTGACCCTAGGTCGTCTCCTCGACTTGGCGAATTGGCTGTCCTGCCTTGTGAGGGTTCTGTTTAGAAAGGTTATTATTAATGTTCATTATTCATGTATGCATTGTTACAGCTACATTGTTAAATTTTTATACAGAATTATATTTTCCTAATTGTTTGTTTTATTTTGATGTCAGTTTGTCTTTTTACACTTGCAGTGACAGGGTAACCATCCCTGTGTCGGTACTCCCACGTTGAGGGTGGGAATCTTCCTAGTTTCTCTCCCTGCTCATGTAAAATAAGACCACTAAAACCCTTATAAATAGAAGTATAAATCAAACAACCCCACCAACGCACATAGGAAGAATCTTAGCATGGAAAAACGGAAATGTTAGGGAATTAACATTACAATTTGATGATACCATAACAACCCAGAAAGAAATGTTCCAGGGGTTTCGTTCCGTATGAATCAGTCACTAAATGATCAAAGTCAAGACAACAATGGTACCCTCCCCATGACGTCCACTCCAAACTCCCTAATTGGGGACTACGACTCGGAGTCTGAAATCGAGTTCAAAGACACAAACCGACCCCCCCCCCCCCCTGAGAGTTTCTGCGATCTCAGCGCAGCTTTACCTATGCTAGCGCGCTCCCCAGAACGGAAAGAACCAATTATCATAGCAATAACGCCAATTACCAGAGTTAAGGGGGGGACAGGAAATAAGCCGAATCCCGGAACCCCCCACCTTTCCGCAACTTAATAGCATACACGAAGCGGGGAGCATGGATAACTCCAAATCCAAAACCTACGCTTACTTTAGTTAGTTATTTGAATTTAATTCATGTTCGGCCATTCGGCCATGTACGAATAGTTAATGGGCGCAAAGCGCCCTACTTAATTAGTCGTCATTGGGTTATCGAGCTGCAACCCATTTAACGCATTAATGTGTGCAAAGCACACTATTTAATTCACACCACTGCATCGCTGCATGGTTTCCCCACTATGTGGGGTTCATTGAAGGCGCGATATAGAAGGGTGTGTAAAATTACTTCGACCTGTACATAGGATTAGTGCCGCAATGTTTACAGGTTTGAAAGCAATGCACACAAAGCGTGCTACCAATCGGCCTGTCTGGAGCGAGGCGGACAGCTTGGGTTCGGCACGGGAGACGCGAAGCGGATCGGAAGAACTAAAACGCCAAAATTGTACATGGTCAAATTCTGCCCAGTTAACTAAATCGGGCTGTCCCTAATACCAATTAAGTGTTAGCCACTTGTTTAATTATGACAATACTTCGTTTCAAATTTATTTAACGCGATTCATTCAGGTGAAAAAAATTCAAAAAACAGTACCAATCTTTGAGTAGAAATTACTGATATCATTTTAGTATCACGCACATTTCTAATTTCATAGTATTATTTTTAGACGGTGGTTCGAAATTGATCAAATTTGTCTTTAAGAGAGTATAATCAAAAGGGGTTTTCAAAAAATTCCAAATGGAAAACCCCACTGATTCAGGCAAATTTTGTCAGCATTCATATACAGCATCTCCGGGGGTCTTCTCCCAGTCTGTTGTATACCTCCAACAGCTGTGCCTTGCTGGATTGTGTTGGTCCCCGGTGGTGGCAGGTGGAGGATAGACTGCCGCCAAACAGCTCCCGCTCCTTTTCCCTCTTCACCTTGCCTTTCACTTCCAGCCCTGGACTTCTAGTTGGCTTTTCCTTTGTCTTTGTTGTTGTTTTCGATGGGGGTTAGGTTGGCTGCTATTCTGCAGTACGCCGAATTCAGATGGTCCCCTGACTTCCGTTCCATGCGTAGTAGAGTGATCCTATCAGTTCGTAGCTACTGCACAACCCACTACCCTCCTCATCTCTTGCAGCTGCATAGTTGTTATTCTGCGCTGTGCTGGTTTTCATTACAGATGGTCCCCTGACTTCTTATGTAGAAGAGTGATCCTCTCTGCATAACCCGCACGAGCTGTTTAGACAGAGGCATTCACCCCCAACAGCGGCTCCGGTCTCGGTCTTCTCTCTTCGAATGCTGACGCCTGAATCTGCAAAACCTACGCGAAGAGTGTCAAACAAATAGGGAAGAAAAAATTAACTGAGAACACAGCAAAGACAACAATGGAGATAACTTATGATTGTGCTAACTGCAGACCTTTATCCAAGTCTAGTAAACAAATTAAATGCACAAAACCTAAATTCTATAACCATATTGTAGCCATATATCCACTCTCCACACACACACACACACTCCTTTGTAACATTTAATGTGTATTAGAATTTCCAAAAATATCATATTAAGTGGGAAATTACTTGTAAAATATATCCTTATGAGCTAATTAATTCCAAATTACACTGTAACTACTTAAACTCTATTTTAAGCACTTTACACCTACTAAAGAGCTAAAAATTTCACAACAAATGGTCACAAAACAAACTGCTTAGCTATAAAGGGAAACTTGCTATCATTGATTTATTGCAAGTTTACAAACACAGCTACCCCACCAATAATGGGTTCCTTTGTTTCAACTGCCTGACATTTGAATTTAACACACACACACACACCTACTTTGCTAGAGTGGCTACAGATAACACCATATTTAATTGTAATCACATCACTATAATTAACAGTAAATCCAGATTTACCCATCTATTATAGAAAAACAATAATTACATTTATCAAGAGAATTTAGAGAATTATATACATATGTAACTTCTCATCTAAGACATAGATAACTATAATACCACCTGAAATAATTCAATTTGGCACTATAATATATCTCTCAAATTCAAAACTGTTCTTGATTTTGCTATAGACAGATGATTTCGGGACTTTTATTTATACTGTTTTTCGACCATACATCGCATTATCTGTTGAGAATGTACTACAGAGTTTTCTAAAACATGTTCAAATCCTAAATATTTGATAATAGTTTTGAGAGCCTTGAACCATAAATAAGTGTCGCTGTTTGTGTTTTCTTGTAAACATGTGTATGCATGGGAGTCCTGGGGGAGTTCTAATAGATGTAAACAGTATTTTATTGTTTGTACAATGATGCATATGTCTCGGGGATATTCCCACGACTATCCTCTTCTGGCCAGATTGTTACAAAACTGCTGCTAAATTTATTACATGTAATGCCAAAGTAATTTTTGAGTTTTGAAATTTCTGATAAATAGTTTAAAGGAGTCAAGCTAGACTTTAATTTTAGGGGGAAGTAACTTCTCCTTTTGGAGAGAATAGGGAGAAGTGAGCGCAGAAGAGGGAGAATGTATATATATATATATATATATATATATATATATATATAGTTACGATCTACAGGTCTTAAAATAATGTAACAGAAAGATAGTGAAAACAACAATGTAAGTAAATTCAATAAGCAATTTATTTCGAGACAATTAAAGTGAAAATTCAAAAGACGCTTACAGTAACGTGAAATAAATAAAGTCCAAAATAATCCAATAATCCTAAGTATCCAAATCACAAGTCCTAGATATAGAATGTTCCGAATTAATTCCAGTAGCCTTGAATGACTGTGCCAGTTGTCTTGAATGTCCTGATATGCCTGAATGATGTAATCCAGAATATCTTGGAATGAATTTACATAAATCTAAAATTCCAGTATTAATCCAAAATGAGAATGGGCACCTTTGGTAATTCCAATGAATATTTCAAATAAATAATTCCTCTCTCCGAATTTGCTCTGATTTTCACAACTGTAACATCTGACTACTAAAATAAATTCCTTAATAGACTGTTCTTAATAATATGAAGTTTAGTATAGGAATGAAATCTTCTTTACCAAACCTGTATAAATATAAAGATAAGTCACCTGACAGAATATTCTAGAATTTGAGTAACTCTAATGGAAATTTCCTGTGCGTACCTGACTTTTCTCACATCAAGACATGGAAAATTCCAATCTAATTGTTAAATGCTATGTAAACAAGACTGACCTTAAACTCAAATGCAGTAAATATGTTGTTTAGAAAATAACCACTAAAGTACAACTTACCTCATGGACACATATTATAAATTAAATATACATAACAATATGTGTGCGTGCGTGCGCGCGAGCGTTCTGGTTCTCTTATTTGGACTGTGTCCTGTATTTCTTATTATGCATATTTGCATTGCACATTGGTTTTAAATGATACTTTGTTTTCAAGTACAAAATTCGCTAAGTTGTATGTATATTATAAACACATTTTGTAAGTGTATGAATGTATCATACTCATATGCAGTGTATTCATACTTGAAAGTGTGTATGTTTAGATGGAGAGAAATATGCAACGTATTTTGGCCATATGACTTCAAAAAAGCACAGCAGAAACTTTACCTTGTTATTTTAATTTTAACTGACAGAAGCACCTAGATTACAGTATTGTAATAAAAAATAGGTCAAAATACTTAAGCAACTGCCACTTAAAGAGCAAATTAAGTTTGAGTAGTCTCTTCACTAGAAAACGGTAGTCGAGAACAGTTCTAAATGTTTGAAACAACCCCTATAATACACACATGAGAGTACATGTGCATGTATCTTCAACATTATAGTGTTCATGCATTCAAACCACAGTGGTCAACGATGAGTAATCGCAACTTAACAACTGATTCTAAAGTAAATGTGAATCTTTTGACTTTATTATTTTGCTTGAGTTTATAAAAGTATAAAAATTGAATTGCTTTGTTCTAGTGGCAGCTGACTAACTATTTATACCTATTTATAATTACAGTGATGCAATCCGTGAAACGATGAAATGAAACATAAAGTAACTGAATCGGCACACAGCTATATACAAATATGAAAATATGGCGCGACGCATGCCATGTTTTATGTGCATTCTATTTTTAGAAACCTGTATTTTCTTCATCACAGGGGCTCATATTGTTGCTTACAATTTAACTATCAGTCATACAAGGAATGCCAGACCATTTTCCCACGCTACTGTTCTACGCCTACTGATAACCTAATTTTCAGTCGACCAATATGGGGGCAGGATTCCATTCAGTGCGTTGTACCTGCATATTAAGCGGGCGCGATCATAGCCATGTCGATCGGTAGCGTGGGAAAATGGTCTGGCATTCCTTTGAAAGTGCGGTAGTAAGTCCAGCTTTGTGTAGGCACAAAAAGTCGAATGCCAGAGCTAAACATCGGTACCAAATTTATTACGCTATGCGAAGTGTAGCTTGAAATATCAGCATCGATTCTTAAATAGGTCGCGAGAGAAAGGAGAGAAGTGTCGTCCCTTGTAGTTTTTCATATAGTACATGAATGACTGATAGGTAAATTGTAAGCAACAATACGAGCCCAATGTTCTTCACACGATCACTCACTTTCTAGCTTTGTTGCAACAATCCCAAGATAGGATTGAAAATTTATGGTTTAATATTTGTCTACGTACTCTTAATAACGTCGTGTAATAGATATTTTTTTCTTTGCTACTTTATCTCGTATTTTCACAAAAATGAGTGCTGTAAGAAAACAACCTTAACCTTAAGTTACAGCGCTTATCGTCCATTCCACGACATAGCATTGTCCCATACGTTTCTGACCAACAAATTTGTATTTGTAAGCTAAATCTTTTATCACATAATAGTTACACTTTGCTTTCTACGAATTGTATAATTTCCTTAATGTATGTGCCCAACGAATTACGAAAACAGTCTAATGAAGACGTACTTCCAAGACACAGCAATGTCCGCCATTGTTACCACTTAGCAGGTTCACTTACGGTTTCAAACTGATTTTATGAAGAAAATAATGCAAGCACGGCAGTTAAAATTTTCAAAATATACATTCTCCGATTCTATTCTTAAAACACAAATTGTTATTTACATATAGATGATTTAGTTTCGAAACGAGTTGCCAAGTTTTCATCATCAAATGATAAATTGCGGAAATCGGACAGCGATATCTTGCGGGGGGATAGAGTTAATGGTCAGTCAGCTATTAAAACGCACGACTGTGGCTGTGAATGTATAAGAGTTTGTTTTGTTGGCGCAGTCGATATGAACACCTGTTAAGACAACATGCAATATATTTCGCCTGGGGCTTAACACTAACTCCTTGGCTGGGTTGAGGGAGCATCTAAAAAGTCATAAACTACTGTCACTCTATGTAGATGTAAAATAAAAATGACAGGGCCAAGTAATTTTCGCTTTCCTAATAGAAGAAGGCGAAGTTTACATTTTTTCGCCGACTTAGTCTCCCGCTTCGCCTGGTAGCGCGACCCCTGTAGTTAGTCATATACATTTTTATTAAATTAAAATATCTTGTGATTCATAGTTCTGTATTCTTGCGTGTTATTAAATGAAATTCAAAATATGATTAAAATAAACGAATGCTAGTAAACTATGAGTTTTATTTCATCAGTTATGTTGTTGAATTTAATTACAATGATTGACTGTTTCTTTTCTTAAATTCGAAATTATAAGGATTGACTGTTTATTTTTTTTACATTCAAGAAGCTTGAACCGAAAAAAGCTGTGTATGGTTCACTTCGCGGATCATACAATTTGCACAGCTTTTTTTCGGTTCATATTGAATTTAAAACAATAAACAGTCAATTATATATATATATATATATATATATATATATATATATATATATATATATATATATATATATATATAACGGTAACTAAGTTCACACGAGAATATATCTACAACAAGGTTGAATTACACATGATACTTCCATTAAATACTACATATAACATTCACAATTCATATCAGGTTGTCAATTCTGCTAAAATTACAACTATAAACTGAAAGCAAACGCTGTTAAATTTGATAGCATTGTGCATTGCGAAAACTGACTGACAATGGAAATCTGAAGAAGAAAAAAAAAATTGTAAATTCCAGAAGCAAAATTCGCCAATAGTCTATCAAGCACAGATGATAGAAAGAAAGAAAGAGGAATAAATATTGTCATTACATACCAAAACAGCTGAAAGATAATGTAGTGAAGGAGATGTCGTCTTGATAAGGCATAACGATATGTGCCGATACTGATACAGACGACGATCATCATCGATTATATCATCTGCCTAAGCACGTGCATTTAATCTTGTGTGTGTGTGTGTGTGTGTGTGTTTCAGCAGTCATACTCTAGCTGCGGCCTATAGGCTAAAAAACAAAACAACAAAGGCAAATGTCGTACATGAAGAAGGACTTTTACACTTGACCGTAATAAATGCGTACATTTACTTTTCACTTCCTGTCTTAGACATAGCACATCTCAACCTCGTCGGACTGTCATTACTTTTTGCTTTTTATTTTAATTTTATTTTATTTTATAATTATTTATAACTGATTTGGATGGAGTACTTTTGTCTTACTATTTTGTTGACTCATTTTTCCCGCCATTTTCCTTCTTTTAAATCATTCCGCGAAAAATCGAATTAATCTTAGGAGAGTACGAGGTAGGTACTTTTTAAAATTATATACTTTCTTCGTAGTTCATTTGTTGTCCGTGTTTTGTGGAGAGATGTCAATACTCTGCAGTTAAATTTAGTGTGAATATTTTCAAAAAAAATGTTAAAAGTTGAATCACATAGGATGTGTTAACTAAAAGTTACCATGCTGTAAACACAGCAAGGTCAAGGGGGGGGGGGGGGGTATCATACATTGTAGTCTGTTCGCAGAAAACATCGTCAGTTAGGTAAAAGGTACAAAGCAGTTTCTATTTACACGCAATAAAAGTTGTATACTCACCAAGAATGATTGAATTAGACCAGGACAATAGAATATTCCGATAATCACTTCAATGAATACTGTGCTTTCTTTGTTTCACATGTAAAACTCGACTTGTATTGTTTTACCCAACCTTTATGTACGAAGTAGGTATCAATATACGTAGAATACACATTCAGGCCTATTGGCAAATAATAAGCTTTTGAATAAAACAGAGAATTTAAACGGTCAACTTTAGGTTAAGAATAGTATACATGTAAGCAGGAAATATGATCACGAGGTACTTCAATGGGCACAGGTTGACCTATTTAGTCGTCAAAGGACTGTTTTTGGTAACAGGGGATAACCGGCATCTAATGTAAACAACTATTAGCTTTCCAAAAGGTTGACGGTAGTGTTATACAGTCGACAAACACTTCATCGAGTTTCTAAGAGAATGCATAATCACCGCTTTCATGTAAAAAAAACAAGAAAAATGGTATGGATCCTCAGTTTTCCCTTAATGTTTCAATACATTTTAATACAGATAATCACTCTTTACGTGATTTTTCGTTCATGCCGATCAATATTGTGCATGGAGGGATGAAGAGACTGATTAAAGAAAGTTACTGGATTCGTCGGTTAGATACTTTGTATCCCAATGACCATAATACTAAGGCATTATATATATATATATATATATATATATATATATATATATATATATATATATATATATATATATATATATATATATATATATATATATAAACAGTCCCATTAGTTTAACGTTGTTGCTACGGATCAATAACCAGCCTTATTGACCAGAGTTAAGTAAAAAATATTCACCGCTTCCTTTATATGGTAAATACGTGCCCGCATTCGATGAACTACTCAAAGCTAAATTTTAAAAAATGGCCATGGAAACGTCGAACGCTATCCACGTCATAAATCTGATGGCCACTAGAAGCCGACAATGACTGTAACCTTTTCTACCTGACACCAGCGTTGGAGAATCTGTAGATCTTGTTATCATCCAAAGAAAAAAACTATCATCCAAATTTAATAACGAAAACGCGAATATATCCAAAGACTTAAATTTAAAGGAAAACAAAATAAATAAATATAATTTATAAAAATACTGAAAATGGACGGTTAGCGATCGCTAATTGCGTGAGAGAGAGAGAGAGAGAGAGAGAGAGAGAGAGAGAGACTGAGTGGGGCAAACTGACCTTTGTTACAATTTATCAGTCAACAACTTCTCTGTCATGTAACTGCACTTTTATCCTCTCTGAATAGCATCGTTTTGTCCTGTACTATGAATTTAATGAAATACAAGCGACTCCAAAAGAATCTCTATTTTTTTTTTAAATCGACATACAGCGCAACACATCTCATTCAATACATGCTGAAACGGGGTAGTCTGTTTACAAATTCTTTGACGCCGCCATGACCTGTGGAAGAGTCGATTGCTTTTAAAGGAGTGATCAGTTTTCCTCTTCCTCAATCTTCATTCATAATGTAGTTGCCTCCCTTGCGATTTCTTGGCAGTTGCATCTATATATGTACTTAAACTATATGTCAGACGTTATGCTTCTCGCAAGAAGTCTTTTTCTTTGTATCGAAATATATATTTTATTGCTCCTCAGACAAATCATAGCATAAACAGACATTAAGTAGAAGTTTAAAATAGTTTATCATTTGTTTTTATTTGGGTTTTTTAAGGATATATTTCATTTCAAATCAACATCCACAAGCAGTTACCTATTTTCGAGGCCATACATTTCCACTGCATCCTTTACAGAAATATTTTGATAGTATAATAATTTAGCATTAAGACAACTTATTACAGAACTTGCGCTAAATGGTAGCATGATAATGAAAAATATGCATTGACACAAATCAGTATATCCTTTGATCTCGACTATACTTCACCTGTATGCCATCAGCTTTGATGTTTACTATTTGCCTTCTGACGTTATTTTTGCAGAGACTATAAAGTAAATGAAATACAAGTGAAAAATAAATCAGCACTCGGATAGTGACCTTGTACATTCGTGATAGAGACATTCAAGTTTAAAATTGTGATCATAATGATACTGCTGACAAATTTTAAATGGTGACCAGAATATGTTTCGGCTCATACAACTGTTATGGCTAGATACGGATTTCTTCAGTGTATTTAAAATAAAGATTCCATTGACCCTATTATAGTACAGTTTTCCCTGACTAGTTAATTTTTATAGTAATAATTACTTTCCAGATGCTTCTTGATCACATGTGGCTATGACTGTGGATGTTTTGTTTTGTTAATACTAGTGCAAGTATCCAAAGAAGGCCTGCAGTAAGGAGGGTTTAAAAAAAAAAAAAAAGCAATTCAATACTTCAGAACCCGAAGGACATCATGTTGGTATTTAAACTTGCAAAACTTACTTGATAACATGTTGGATCCATGATCATCTGTTGTTTTGTGAACTTTTCATGACCCTTTTTTTCACATTTTTATCTAAACATTATAGGAATGTTGGGATGTGTATACACTGGTAATAGTCTGGAGAGAATTCAAAGGACAAATCATTACAGACTGGCTTAAATTCACTGCATTTAAAACTTGTTTCAGGTCAGTTGTTCAAAGAAGCAATGATTCTTAAAGAAAATGTTATCCTAATGTAAGATTATGTTGTCGTTTGTAAAGACTAATTGGATTTTCTCTAGTCCCTGTCATGACCTAATTTCCTCGTATGATATGAAATCAGTCTTGAGTCACAACCTTAAGCACTCAGCCACTGTGTGTTCCCTTTAGGTTTAGTACACTGTAACTATATGATATGTTTCTTACTGTAGGGATGGTGAAATGCCTTATAAGCAAATTGTCCTTTGGCATAGTTGCACAGATTTTGTTAGAAATTACTTATCAATGGTCATTTAAAAATTTGTTGAACTATGAGACTGAATTGAAGTGAGGCATATTACATTATGATGATAATGTGGCAAAAGAGGAAATGCCACATTCAAAACATGTAATTGTGATAAGCAATTGAAAAGTGGCGGCCATGTTTTAGTGTTTACTTCCATGTTTATGTTCAGATTTAAGATGAAAATCCAGTTGTTATTCATTTATTGTCCAAGATAAAGTTCATGATAAACTCATAATATAAATGATATCTGTCAATGTTACCCATAATAGACTTGTAATTGTAATAAGTAGCAAGAAATCTTGACATGTTGTTGCATAATTATTGAAAATATTATGAAATGTTTGTGAGCAAAGCATTGTCATTTATTGAGCAGGTGTTGATAATTACCTAACTAGCTCAAGCTGGCAAACATTTGTTAATCTAATTAAATTTCTCTAGTATGATTTTGTGTTTTACTTTTTATACCAAATGAAAAAGTTTTTTTCTCTGCATTGTGCTTGCTAGGTTAGTAAAAGATGAAACTGGTCATATCTTCACAGAGTGAATGGTCATGACATTTATAGTACATAATACATGATACAAAAATATTAGGCTTTTCTTCAAATTAGGTCACTCTGACTAGTATTTTGGTTCTCTAGTGGAAAGAATGAGATGGAACTTTCCAACTTTATTAACTCAGATATGTTGGTACATACCAGTACATGTATGAAAATGTCATATTTTTGTTTTAGTCCATGCTAAAGTCAGCTCCTTTGAAGTCTTGAAATAACCATTAAAAGTGGGTGTTACTCAGTTTTGCTTAATTAAGGCTGTATAAGGATACACCCCAATAATTATTTATAGGCTACAGAATCAGTCTAGATGTGGTGGTATATTGAAGGTAACATTTAAAACTTGGGATGAGTGCCGTTGGTGAATACTGTGATGCAAGGTACAGTAGGTTTAGAGTCTTTATGATGAAATTAGAAAGAGTCTAAATGAAAATTATGAAGTTAATTGTTTCATTAGGTTCATTTTTATTACTTTTAATCAAAATGTATGCATCCCATATAACATGTGAAAATGGGGAATTACCTTTCTGCAAACTAATGGTGTAACAGTACACCTCAGTTTAGTTTTGAATAAAAAGCAGTAAAGTATTTATTGTTGATGACTTAAAAGGGTGAGTCAAGGCTTGTTGTATCATAGTTTATATACAATATATGTCAGATTTACCAGAATAACATATTCATTTTCAGAAACATTTAGACACATTTAGATTGTGGTCTATGGCTCAATAAGTACATGTGACTATATGAGAAAAATATTCTTAAAGGATGCATTTCACACACACACACACACACACACACACACACATATATATATATATATATATATATATATATATATATATATAAGGGTACAGAATAATCAAAGTACAAATATTGATATAAAATATTTATTCTGTTCTTCTTTTGAAGTTTGAACATTTGTTCAGGAAATCAGCTAAGTTTGGTTTTAAAATATGATAACTGTGTTCTCTACTAAAGCAGATGAGAGAAAAATGAATTATCTGAGCATTGCAAAATAAACTGTACTCCCTCCAAACATTTAACATTTAACGGAGCACATGATAATGGAGTTGGCTTTTGACTGAGGTGTATAATACATTTAATATAGTAATTTTCACACATGCACACATATATATGCAGGTTACATGTTGGAAAACAATATTGTACATTCATAAACCTACCATAAATCAGGTATATCAAACAGTTATAGTATATTAAAACCTGTTGCAGTTTCTTTTCAGCATTATATGAATTCAAAGGGAGTGGCATTCTATTAATAGATGTTTGGAAATCATGAAATGACCAAGTTGGACATCCAGTCTGAAGTCTTTTAATTTACAACCAACTATACCTGGAGTAGCAATAGAATACTTTTGTAATAGATGGATGACAGACAATATGCCATTTAATAAGTGTTTTATTGGTCCATGACCATTAGAGCTAAAAATCTGGAAGAAATCTATTACTATCATCATTAAATTGTAACTTGTATTATTGTCATGTTAGAAAACTCGGCTTTTAGACTGCATGTTAATTTGCTTTTTTTCTGACCCTCTCCCTCATATGTATGTTTCAACTGAAAAATATTTTAGTTACATATCATTAATCAAATTATGTTTAATTTTCACAAAATTATTCATAAACTATATAATAAATATTTTTATTTAAAATAAATTATATGGTATGAATAAATTGTAAAATATATATATATATATATATATATATATATATATTGTGCATAAAATATATAATAAGTTATATCTAATATCTAATCATTGCTTGGTAAGCCTGGGAGCAAGCTATATTGAGCGGAGATAAAAATAAAATTTGTTTTTTATATTCAATTTTATTGAAATATAGCCATAAGGCATATACAATAGATACCAAGGCTTATGAACAGACAGACAAATGGATGAACAGAGGTGAAATCAATATTTGAACACTATTTTATAATGTGTGTGGATAAAGCAAAATTACTATGGAATACAAAATAACTTATAAATGTAAATATATAAAATAATATTTGGAATTAAAGATTGCAAAATTTGCACAAGTGAAATAATTGCAATTTCTATTCATCTTTATTTTCTTGGGATGTAGTTTATGTTGTACACCAGTCTGTATTGCAATGTTTTAACATACTGCATATGTTCAGAATTTCCAGGTCTTATTTGTAGATTAAATGTAAAAAAAAAGAAAAAATGTTAAACCATTGAACCTTGAACCCTCTCTCTGACAGTGACAATCATTTTTACCTGGGCAAAAAGTATTTTTAGCTTTTCCCCCCATCAAGACATTATATTTTTCCACTACTGATAGCATGAATTTTTGTCCATACCAGTGCCAAATTCATAATATTTATAGACACACTTGCAAAAGTATGCTACCTTTAAAATGAAAACAATGCACAAATGGATAGAATTGTTATCGAAGATCTGGGGGAGGCACATAATTCTCCAATGAACCAACAGGGTTATTCACAATTAAATTAGGAGGCACAATTTTTATCTTTCATATATTTCAATAATGAATGCTTTACCTACCTTACAAAAAGAATATGAATTTATTATTGGATTATAACTATGTAAATAAAGGCAAACATTGACAACAATGAACTTGTGTAATAAAAATAAAGGTGATATACAACTGATGTAATGTTATTTTGGGCACTTAAATATGGGTGTTGAAAATAAATATATGGATTCAAATAAATAAATTATTTGCCTTTTAAAAAAATCACATAATACACTGAAGTCAAGCTATTCAGCAGTCATTTAAAATAGTGTTTAAGATAACATTTGGAACAAGTGAAATAGATCAGCCAGACAATTTTCATATTTATTATTATTATTATTATTATTCAAAGCTGTTTACTGTGCATTTCTTTATATTCAAAGGTTGATTACATTCATATTTAGGCAATTTTTTTTCTTTGGTTGGCTTTTTGTTGTTGACATTGAGATTCAAGTGAAAGTAGAACGCAAATTAAATAAAACTAGATGCAGATAATGTTTGTTTACCAGCAGCACGCGACGGTTCCCACAAGGTTCAAAGCTACATATCAAAATGGACTCTTCCACAACTCCAGGACGAACATGACGGATTACACGTACGCTGACCTCAGCATGTATCAAATGATTAGTGTTGCGATGTACGTCGATAAAACTTATGTTTATCTCATTCGTGCACGAAGCAAATTCGGTAATTTTAGCTACATTTGGAGACGCTGACGTGAAAATTAAATGAGAAACGGGTATCATTCGCGATTCTGTGCGGAACGGACGATAGTAAAGTTGCGTATATTACTGCGCGGTGTTCAGGTTTCATTCATAGCATTTCATAAAATGAACGACATGCAAAATGTTCAATAAAACGTTGAAATAATTTGTTTGTTTCATTTGTCTTATTCCTATAATATAACAGAATTAATTATAATATGCTTGTTTGTAAGTATATAATAAAAAGGTTATTGACTGAGTATTGAAAAATATTGGGACCTTGTTCATGTGGTGTAGAATGCCATCGCAAGCTCGGGCATCCTTCACCACATGCCCTCGGGACCAACATTTTTCAATACTCAGTCAATAACCTGTACGTATATTACTGCGCGCTGTTCAGGTTTCATTAATAAAATATAGGTTACTAGCTGAATATTGAAAAATATTGGTCCCGAGGTCAATGTGACGAAGGATGCCTGAGTTTGCGAGAGCATTCTATGCACCAGCAAAGCAGGGGGCACAAAAAAAAGACATATTATTTTACGGTTTAGTGTTGTTTTTATTTTGAATTACTGGGGGGGGGGGGGGCACCATAATCTTTGCAGTGCTTAGAGCCTCGAAAGGTCTTAATCCGGACCTGTTCACACCTCTAGGTTGACCTCGTCCTAAAATGTCCACGTACTTTAACATTGAGTTTTGCCATATGTGTTTCTCGGAGAGTGTAAATAATGACCTTCCAAAGGTATATGGATGTATAAAGATCCAAAATAAAGTGAATAGTCGCCATTTAAAGGTATGTGAAGTCAAATTCTAAAAAACGATACCCGTTGCTGAAATAGTCGGTACTGAACGCGTACATGACCTGTATGACTTTTCCTTTATAGCTACGGCTATAAACAGAAATTGCTACGGAAACGTCGAACGCTGAACACGTCATAAATCTGATGGCCACTAGAAGCCGACAAGGACTGTAACCTTTTCTACCTGACATCAGTGCTGAAGAATTAGTAGATCTAATTCTCATCTATAGAAAAAAAATCTATCATCCAAATTAAATAACGAAAACACGAATACATCCAAAAACTTAAAGTGAAAGAAGAACAAAATAAACAAATAAATATGATTTATAAAAATACTGAAAATGGACAGCTAGTGATCGCTAGTTGGTTCTGTTAGTAAGAGAGAGAGAGAGAGAGAGAGAGAGAGAGAGAGACGGCGCGAGTGAGTCAAACTGACCTTTGATACAATGTATCAGTCAATATCTTCTCTGTCACGTAAATAGTGCACTTTTATCCACTCTGAATAGCATTGCTTTATCATGTACTAGAAATTTAATGAAACACAAGCAGCTCCAAATGAATCTGTATCCTTTTTTGCAGTATTATCCTAGACCGATGGGCCGCAATAC
This sequence comes from Margaritifera margaritifera, assembly GCA_029931535.1. NCBI lineage: Eukaryota > Metazoa > Mollusca > Bivalvia > Unionida > Margaritiferidae > Margaritifera > Margaritifera margaritifera. The sequence goes on along the minus strand of JAQPZY010001446.1, from coordinate 343,326 downwards.
CCTGGCAACGATCATGACGCACTGCGCTCATCTTGCCATAATGGTATCTTCAATTTTCATCGATGTATTGCGTCCCCGTCCCCCACCCCCATATAAATATTTCGTTGTGTTTATTTGGCTACATGAAATTCCATCCTCTTTAACAACCTTATTTTCATTAACTGCGGAATGAGAATCATCCTTTTACGCGCGCGCTTCCAAGGCAGTAAAGTGGCGCATATTATTGCGCGGTGTCCAGGTTTCATTCATAAAATGAACATGTAAAATGTTCAATAAAACGTTGAAATAATTTTTTATTTCAATTGTTATTCCTCTAATATAACAGAATGAATAATATGTTTGTAAATATATGATTAAAAGGTTATTGACTGAGTATTGAAAATTATCAAATCCAGCAATAAGGCCTTTTTTTTTTTTTCATTTTGTTTTTATCTGCTGTTTTACCTTGAATTGGGAATGATGGTTATGCTACTACTGATATTTTATGTGCGAATATACACAAAACAGAGCAGAAAATAAACGGTAAACCGCTGACATTATCGCGCGAGATGCAGTAATAAATCAGCTACTTCAATCTGTTATACAAATTACTAGACAATACGTTTCAGCATAAAATAAAAAGAATATTTGCTTGCTCCGAGTGAATAACGGATATATTTCATCTCGTGGGTGAAACACTTAAGTATTTTCACCCACTCGATGAAATATCTCCGTTATTCACTCGTTTCAAACAAATATCCTCTCTTTAGTATTAAATTTTAGAACAACAAATAATATTTAATTTGAGATGAGTACATATGACCACATTGACTTTAGAAGTAGTTCATCTAATGCCGGCATGTATTTAACATATAAGGAAGCGGTGAATATTTATAAGGAAGCGGTGAATATTTTTACTTAACTCTGGTCAATACCAATGGTATTGACCCGTAGCAACAATGTTAAACTTGTGTAAATGTATGTGTGTGTGTGTGTGTGTGTGTGTGTGTGTGTGTGTGTGTGTGTGTACATACATACTTACACAGAGAGAGAGCTTGAAAGGGTAAATAACTTTAAAGGGCAAAAAGACACCTCATCAAGCAATTATTCCAAACACACTTAGATTCGATTTACTTCCCATTTATCAATATCATTGTTATAAAGAATGAGCAAATGCACCCAATTGTTAGGAACCCATAAAGAGTGTTTGTTTGGTGGATTGAGTTTATCGACATGCGAATTAGATTCACATTTTTCCCAAAGCGTAGCGTCGCGAGTCAAATTTTCCTTTTATGGAAGAATCGTGCATTATTATATCGAGACTAACATTGCGCTAAAATGCAGACGGTAAGCTGAATGCCAGCCCAGTTATTTAGCACATGCCGAAAAATCCCAACTAAAGCTAAAACTAGATCCTCGTCATGTTTCTCGCTCACGTGATTTTGTCTCACTGCTACGTTGCTGGCGTTGAGAACTATTTGACATTCTTTCTCACAATTGTGACACATAACATGGGAAGATGACAGTCTTAGGGTCCACAAGGCGACAATCAGGTTAGAAATTATAAATTGATGAATGAAATGACTAAGTTTTGTGTATTTTTTTTATATCCATGATCCTTTCGATTCTTAAAATTGGGGGGGGGGGAGGCGGGTACTGGGGTACAAACAAATGGAAGGGTAAGCGAATACTAGTCAGAAATATAAATACATGCATAGACTTCATTTTTCGATCATTTGGTTAAAATCGTTTTTATAAAAAAAAAACCGCTTTTAGCTGAATGTTTTCTCTCTCTAAAATAAAAAGAAAAACCCACAACAGAGGGGAGTAAGGGGTTGTCCATAAAGGACGTCGCAGATAATACCTGTTTTCCCACCCCCCTCCCCTTGTCCGCTTTTGTCCGCATGTGGCTTCCCCCCCCCCCCCCCGGGGGCTGCGGATGTCCCCATCTAGCATTATACACTGCTCTATGGTCTGGCAGTGTAATAGCTGGTGCATCTTACTTGGCTATTTGTATACTCGCTCAGGTCCGCAGGGCCGATATGTGGGCCATGTAATCAACCTCAGGCACTGGGAGCCAGACCTATGTATTAATGCCAACCCATTCATATATATTCTGTGGCATGAATCGTACAAATTGAAATTAACAAATAATTTATACAGTACAGCTCACGTGATTTTTCGGAACCCCACGCATCGCGGTGGGGTACTTAATCCCCTCCACTCTAGCTCCACGATAGCACTCCGCGGTGGAGGCATAAATTGGCATAAATACCTACAAATCACCACCGCGTTTCGGCAGGCATGCCGATATAAACTCCACCGTGGAGGGGCTAGTCGACATTACTGATTGACATCTGAACAGCCAATGAATGAAGACCACCTATGGAAAGACTGAGACGTCAAGAGTGATTTACAACTGGATACCATCTGAAGAATCAGTCATTTTTATTTCGATCATATATTTGGACAATAAAAAAATAATTTCAAAAGTCTTGTATATTCAATACACATTACTGTTTATAAAAGGTTGATCGACTTCTTTTGCAATAAGTTTATGATTTTAATTTATTTCAAAGAAATATGAACAAACTTATGCACTGACTTGACGAGAAGTACACATTGCTGAGCCTCTCAAACAGAATAAATTTATCATTTTGTTCCAAAGGAAAGTAATTCTCTGAGATATGGACAATTAAAATCCAAATTGACGTCCGCTTCTGCTTACCCCCCCCCCCCAACAACAAACCTAAAACACTGAATTTACACTGAAATGCAAACCGCGTGCTTAGTCTTTAAGCAGTAATAGTAGAGTCACGAGGCTGAATATTATGACTGCATGTGTGCTGTAAGGGACTGACCATTTAATATACGGGGTTTATATGTTGTTTTTTTTCGACCGGGATATTTTTTGTTCTTTCATCACAGTATTAATTTATTTTAAGTGAAATATGGAACGGATTAACGTCTGTTACAAAAATCAGAGAAAGACAATTGTTTTCATGCATTCCCCCCCCCACCCCACCCCTACGGTTGGAAAATTCAATGGTCTCTCCCTAATAAAGACTTGACTTCAGCGGATGTTCTACAGAAATCAAGGCAGTGACCATTGTGAACACTGTTGTAAAATATTAACAAGGGTTTGCATCAAAGGATGATGTAAGTTTCAGCTTGGGAACAGTCTGTTTTTATGACACGAAGCCATCTGATTTGGCGCGTTGTACTTTACAGCCGCAATTATGGTCTGGTCCCACCATTAACAACGGAAGTTTGATAATTGTTAGTAATTAATCTGAACTCGGCTTATTACCGAAATGAAAAATAATATGGAAAATTCTAAAGTCTGAGATGTTCTGAGATTTTAATTTCCAACAAGTTTAGAGCATTTTGCATGGATGTATTGTCTTCACGTGTATCCTATTATTTGCTCATTTTTGTAAGAGGAAAGTATAAAAAAGATTTTTTTTATCATCATAGAAAAATAGTAAATCATATGGAAATGATATGTCAGTAACCCAATCGTAATATTGATCTATTTCTTATAATTATTTGTACGCAGATATTAATGTATGCAGCTTTATCTTTGTGACTTTGGAGCGGTTGCTTATTGAGACAAGAAATAAACTAATTTCTTTGAATAGTGTTTGGCATGTTTCTGTATATGGTATATTGCTTTGCAGCTACAGTTACTTTGGTCAAATGGATAAGAGTGTGTGTTACACACACATATTTGATATTGGAGCACGAGGTCGTGAGTTTCCAACCACCGACGGGAAAATTTGTTTCTTTTTTTCCCCCTCTATTACGCTATAATGTCTAGTACAGTATTACTTTTCTTACCACTTGCAAACTTTTCCACATTTCAGTTTACGATAACTTGTGCAGTAGTGATTTGGATTCCATATTTTATGCTAAAATTATTCATCTTATTTTTCTGTATTATGCAATAGGAAAACGAAAAGAAAAGAAAAAGTTAAACATTAATTTCATCGGATGCGCAAGTTTGTCAGATCTATGGCAAAGAAAACAAACCCGCAGAAGCGCTGCTGTTGTACTTTTAGGTTTACAGTTAGCACATGAAATTAACACGTCAATATCAGCAGTGCTGATGGCTTCACTTGTGCTAGGTTACTTGCACATGTCGACTACATGTATCTAGGATGACCTTTTGCGGCCATTTGTGATTTTTAAAAAAAAAACGCTACTTTGGTAATTAATGCAAATTAGTACAGTTTAAAATAAAATAACGATGTGAAATCTTAATAATGCTTTATTTAAGCGATTGGATGTCAGGAAAAAATGTACAATATGTGAATGAGTACTCATGCATGGAATAACCATCGGAACTTGTGCGATTTTGTTTCACTTCAGTCAGGTATAACTGCAGTTTTGTTATTAATTTGTTTGATGTTTATCGTTCTTTTCATTGCAGGTAGTACAATATCACTTACTTTCATATGATCATTACAATTTTGTATTGCGTTTACTGAAAAAGAAATAAGGATATGAATGCATGTTTAGATTCCGATAAGATAGTATTGAAGAAAAAAAAAAGTAAATTTTGCGCAAAATGTAGTATTAATACAGTTTGCGAGGCATTGCCATTACATTATCATCATCTAAAATATGATTTGGCACTATGTATCATACATTATCTTCGTTAGAACAAGGAAATATTTATAATTAACTGAATTACTACGTTTTTTTCAGTATAAAAAAGTTAGCAATTGCTCCCAAGAGGGATAACGATGTAGATAAATCGGTGCCCCCCCGTCTCAACCTCTGCTTGCATGGGTGATAAACAGTAAACCACGCCCATATTATCGAAACTACGTCCACTCCGCTGTGGTGATCGGATGCGACTCCGCGAGGGAGCGTGGTGTGCAGGGCAATTCTCCGCGAGGGAGCGTGGAGTGATGGTGGAGGGGTTTTTCTTAATCCTCTCCACTCACTCTCCACCCCCACCGCGATGCGTGGGGTTCCGAAAAATCACGTGAGCTGTACTGTACTTAGGGATCACCCATAAAGGACGTCCGCAAAACATACTGGAATACACGTAGTAGGCCTAAAGCAGCTGTTCAACACAGAATATCATAACAAAAAATACTAGCTTGCGGACGTCCGTAAGGTCCTTTACACCCCCTCCCCCCTTGTCCGCATTTGAACAAACCCCCCCTCCCCCCATCTTTGCGGACGTCCTTTATGGATGATCCCTAAGCAAATTATTATGGCATGTAATCTTCGACACAGAAAAATACATCGTACAATCCAGCGCGAGAAATTTCGGCATATCGAAAATAACAAGTTATACATTGCCAGTTCAGTATATTAATTACACGAGATACTGTCTTTGAAATATAAGTTCCTTTTTATGATTTATTACAATGTCTTTGTTTGAAAGCGAGCTACATAATTTAAATTCACTGATTTACGACAATCATAAAATCTATTAGTTGTAGCTAAATATATATTTTATATTGATTAAAATACACCGGCACATTTTATTCAAATCAAAGCAGTTCAGACTGAAACATTATCATTCCATGATAAGGCTCTTTTTCTTTCTCACAGAAACTAACATTCCACATTCCACATTAACAAAGACGATGGACACAATAGCACTCCAATGATATATAATAAAAAAAAGGTTTCTGACAGCGTATGCTGAACCTTGTAAGACACCTTCACGTAAACATTAATCATAGAAATGCCATTGACATGCTCTCTAAAAACGTCAGCGAGTGAACATACCCATCACTTTTATTTTGTAACTATATACATAGTCTGTTACACGTCTATGAATGATGAATCGTACCCACCTCCTGTCTTCGAAAGTATTTTCCTGGCACAATTACAATCTGGCTGAGGATTATTTAATATCTTCATACCTTACAAATTTCAAACCAAACCTTGTTCTGTCGGCGCAAACATTTGTAATTTGGAAAAAATAAAGTCGCCAACGGCGGTACAATCTTAAAGAAATACTAGTAGACGGCGCAGTCCAATATACATCATGAGTTGCGTGGTTATGACGCGGATGCTCGCGCAGATAAAAATGAAAGTCGATACATCTATACTGTATACAACGGGCAAGATAACAACCGCTATAACCGGATAAATTAAAAGGGTACGAATCTACAGGGACAAAATTATCTAAATCATAAATATGCCATTCTCTAAATCATAAATGTCATATAAGTAGATTATAGATTTTTACCATTTTTATATTGTATGCTAAACATTCCACAATAATGCAGTATGAACAGAAGTGACTTAATTCATATTTGGATGGCATTCCAGCAATTTGATTGACATTACAAAAGAATATATAATGTAGACATTATTATTATTATTATTATTATTGCAAATGCATATAAAAATAATTCCTAAATATAAGTTTGAACGTCTAATAAATATAAATTATTACTATTAAAATTATTTCCTGATTTCAAAATCCAATTAAATTTCCTAATTTTAAATTTATGATAAAAATATCAGCCGTTATTTTACAATATTTATTTCTATTTTTATTTGTATTCATGATTGATTTGGTAAAAAAAGTTATTGTCATCTGAATATTTTAATTATTACTTTGCTTTTGTATGCATATGTATATGGTTCTTTCTCTTTTCTATAATAATAATAATAATAATAATAATAATAATAATCTGTGATACCCGCACATACTAGGCACTATATAGCCAAGATTGTGTTGATGTGCCGTTATGCATACATACATACATACATACATACATACATACATACATACATACATACATACATACATACATACATACATACATACATACATACATACATACATACATACATACATACATATAGCTCGTGACCACTTAGATTTTTTGCATGTTATGTGCATATACTATCCCAACTAGAATCATTTAACTTGATGAGGGCATGCATCGTGATGAACATTACTCCCACATTGCAGAAGTTAGTCATTATGTCCCATCTTGCGAGTTTTATCTTGCCTTGCTCTTGATGACATTACTATAACCATGGATGCGGTTTATAATGTTTTAGTAGGTCTAAATCCATCGAAAGCATGTGATCCTGACTTACTGCATCCAAAATGACTTTAAAAAAAATTGCACAATCAATTAAGTATCTACTGTGTCACATATTTAATATCTTCTTGCAAGATTCAGTGTTTCCAAATCATTGGAAATTAGCAAATGTAGTGCCTGTGTGCCGCTGTGTAAAACTATCGTCCTGTATCTTGATTTTGTACTTTGAAAAGTGTGTATATAAATATTTACATAACTACATTGTGTAATACGATATCTGGTTTTTCACCCACTGATTCGACAACACATCAGTTGACAGACATAATCAGTACAATTTATTTTGGGCAGGACCAAGGCAAGGGTGGTAGGGCCATTTACTTTGATATTAACAAGGCTTTTGACAGAGTGTGGCCTATAATATTGCTCTCAAAACAAAACAACAACAAAATATATTGATATTCATGGAAATTTGTTGTCGTGGTTTGAAAGTTTCTTATCGTCAAGAAAATAATGAGTTAATATAAATTCTAAATCATCAGAGTTCCGACTCATCGGTGCAGGTGTGACATATCTAAAGCTTTTGATAGAGTGTGGCAGAGGGGATTAATATTTAAATTGAAAAGCTATGGAATTAATGGAAATCTATTGGCATGGATAGATGATTACTTAGCTAACAGGACTCAGGAGAGTCATGGTTGGAAATGAATCATCAAATCTTGGACAAATCACTGCATGAGTATCTCAGCGATCAGTATTAGGACCCTTTCTTTTTCTTGTATACATTCATGATAAAGAGGAAAGTTTAAAATCACTGATTAAATCACTTACAGACGATTCTTCTTTACAATACATATCGCTTGATCCACTTTTCATTAAAAGCGTATTTAACGACGATCTTCAAAAACTATCTGACTGGGCAAATCTCTGGCTTGTTAATTTTAATTCATCCAAAACAGAGTGTGTACTTTTCACCAACAGACAGCTGGAATACTCGGGTGAAAAGATTCGTTTCGTTACATCACATCGACATCTGAGAATTTTTGTATCATCCAATTGCTCTTTGAGCAACCATATTGAATCTATAATTCATTCTATATCTCTGCGTATTGGACGACTGAGGAAGTTTATCAAAACTAAACATGAATAAAATTTATTTAACCTACATTCTCCCAATTCTGGAATATGCATCTGAAATGTGGTCTCCCTGTACTAACTCAGATTCCGAAAAACTTGAAAAATTACGGCTTGAAGCAGCCAGAATAGTTTCCGGATTACCAAAATTAAGCAATATATTTTGAAACTGGATGGCCTACCCTTGCGGAAAGGCGAAACATATCTCTGCAGTTTTTACAAAATTAGCAACAACCAGTCTCCAGATTGTATAACTGATTTACTCCCACCTTGTTTGCGAGACACAGATCCTTATAATCTGAGAAACGAGAATATCATTCATTATCAGTGTTGAACCTCTTTATTCCAAAAATCGTATATACCAACACTTATCGATTAGTGGAACGATCTGCTACAATCACAAGAAATTGTTCATCTATACTAACCTTGAAAAAAGAAATTACTGAGCGCAAAATATCTGCTCCAATTTACTGGGCATTTGCTACTAGGCAAGCTTCTGTGCTTTTTAAGCCGGTTAACACACAAATGTAGTTCGCTGAATTATAATGTATTTAGATGTAATCTCATCGCCAATCCTTCCTGTAGAAAACTTCCATCATTTTTGTTTCGAATGCAGACCGTTTAATCTAGATAAGACTGAATCAATGGTAATATCACGAAAAGGGAACCAGAACCACCATCCTCTATTATACACAGGCGAAACAAGCAAGCAAGAAGGTACTCTACACAAACATTTGGATGTTATCTCAGCCAGCGATGCAACTTGGCATGCGCTTATTAAATATATTTCTGATAAAGCCTGGGAGGGAAAAAATGTGCAACTCATACATTGCAAAAGCAAAAGCAAATAATAGATGTATTTCTTTTCTTCACTATCACAATGAAGTCAAGTCCATAAGGGCGAGTCCTGCTGTGCTGATGGTTACAATGTAATTTAGCATCCTCTGAGATAGTTGTTCCTTCAACACACTCTTGGTCCTGTTCATGGTTTAAAAGAACCTTTTATAGTTTGAAAATATTGGAACAAAAAGTTTATTAATGGATGTAAGAAAAGATACAAAAAACTACCAAGGACGAATATTCTTCAAGGGTCAAGAGAGTCATGTGTTTTTAAATAATAACAGTAGAAGAACTAATATAACATATTCGTTCCATTATGTATGTTTGTTACGGTTTAATTCCTTCAATGTCAGAGAGCCAAAATTGTGTTAAAAAGTTTAGTGTTTTATTTACCTGTTGTAGACACGATAAGCGCTAGTTGCTTCTCATTTTTTTAAAATAATTTAAATATAAAGGAAGGAAGAAGACATAAAGTTTTCTTTATATATTTTCAAAACGGGTAAAATTTGATGATAAAAATTGTTCCTTTTCTTATTTGGATTGACAGATAAAGAGATTTGCAGTTAATTTGTAAAAAAAAAATTTTTTTTTTTTTTTTTTTGGACGAAACTATTTATTTTTCTTGCTTAGTATACTATTTAAATATAAGAGCAACTAATGCAATTTTCATTCATGAAATTTTACTCGTTACATGTTTCTTCCGGAAAATAACAACAATTATAACAACAACAACAACTACTACTACAATAAAACCAAAGTAATAGATTCCAATAGTGCCCTAGGAATTTTATGTGATACCACCCACGCACTCACTTCCACCGTCACCTAAAAATCAGCAATATAAATACTTACTAGCCGATCCCACAATTTCCATCAAAGGATAGGAATTCTGCCAGTGTTGTAACATTCCATTACTTTCATTTCTCGTGATCTTTCTTTTCATTCATGGGCGAAATCCCACTATCTGAATCTGAATCCGCAAACTGGGCAGCTGATCTTTTTTTTATATCTATACAGCCCGGTCAACAGGGAGCAAGCCAAGCAATGGGTTATTTTACGTCCATTTTGATGGTGGTGGCTCAAATTTAATGAATGAGCACTAGCTTAAAAAGTAATATGCACCATACCTGCTTAGCTGGCAAGTGAAAACGACTGAAATATAACCAACCCGTGGACTCGATCATCGCAGGCCAATCACGTGAGTATGAAATTTCTGAAGATTAACCAGCAATGGTATTCCGAATTTCCTCTGAACTTTCCCACCCCATTTTGGATACTTTGACATTTATGTTCGGGTGGGAGAGGTCAGAGGTAACTCGGACTAGCGCACCGCTAAATGAGTGGCTAATTATCCCAAGTTGTTTTAATTACATACTCAAGAGGCTGTAAGAAAAGGTGTCATTCAAGTGATAGGGCGTGGAATTAGGTGACAGAATGTTTATTTAACAATATTTTTTAAAGCAATGTGGCAAGCATAAAAGCATAAAGAACAACAAATTTACAACAGGACATTGTGGCTGTTATACTGTGGTGCGAAAGGAACAAAATGCAATTAAACACTGAAAAAAAATAACTATACGACAATTGTATCAAGGCAAAGAATAAAGAAATTAGATGATATCAATGTATTTGTTCAGAGAACTAAATTAAATAACATAGAAAATCAACAACTTTTAGATGTGATTATTGACAGGCATTGATCGTGGAAAAAATCAAATAAAACGCATGTGTACTGCAGTATACTCCAGAACAGCCTTATTGAATAGACTGTTTTAGTATGTGCAAGAATCTAATATATATATATATAGAGAGAGAGAGTTTGTTTGATTATGGTTGCACCATATTTTGAGTTACATAAACATCTTGGTTTAATTTTTAGTAGTTTTGGCAACTGGACCAAACATTGATAACATATTTATGCCGACCTCAAAAATGATAACTGCCTTGAAAATATTTACATTTAAATTTAGCCGAAAGACCTTAGAAAGGATATATTTTACATACATCTGCCCCTTACTATAATACGCTGATGTTGTATGTGATGGTTGTTAGGCGGAAAACTCTCTTAAATTAGAAAAATTACAATTAGAAGCAGGGAGAATTATAACTGGGCTCACTAGAATTGTCTCATGTCATAAGATTTATGAAGAAACTGGTTGGTCTACCTTGGCAGATAGACGAAAGTTTCACAAACTATGTTACTTTCTTAAAATAGTATACAGTGTCTCTCCTACTTATCTTGCTGACCTTCTACCACCACTGGTTGGTGAGACAAACAGGTATAATCTTAGAAATAGGAATAATTTTAATCGAATTAATGCCAGACTAGAAATAAGTAGAAACTCATTCCTACACTCTTCTATTCGTGTTTAGAACTCACTCCCAGATTCAGTAAAAGGTGAAAGTAACTATTCTATGTTCAGAAGTATAATAGAGACTAAGACAACACATGTGCCTGCCCATTTTTTCGTTGGTAACAGGAAATTATCTATTCTGCATACTAGATTGTTGATTGTAGGGGAAGGGCTTATTCTAAGTTGTGAGAACTTGTAGCCCGACCCCATTTGTTAACATTTATGGCAATAAAATACGTTTAAACTAAAGTAAACCATATGGGGGAATTGCAGTGCTACTGATCTTAATCAGATAATCAACCTTCAATAACGAGCCGCTAGAATTATTACAAGATAAGACTATCCATCATCACATTTATTCGTTAATTTACAGTGGTTACCTTTTAATTATAGAGTTAAGTACTTTAAAGCTATTTTGACATACTAATCTTTTCATAACATGGCTCCACAATATATCAGTGATTTCCTAATTCCAGCTTCCAATATCAGTTCACACCGTCTACGGTCTATTTCGAACTCGAATCTTCTTTTGCCTAAATTCAAAACGACACTGTACAAGACATATTTTACATATTCCGCATCAGTGTTGTGGAATATCATTCCCAATGATATTAAACAAACACCAACACTCCCTTCTTTTAAGAATGCGCTTCACTAATTTTTTCTTTCTGATTATGCCATAGCTCAAAACAAATTGAAATACCTAATTTGGATAGCCCCACTACTTTCCCATCTCCCAAACCGACATGTATATCTTATATATCTTGTAATCTAATATGTGTATGTATATTTTATGATTACATGTGTGTCAGACACTGTGTTAAGTAAGAGTTTTATTTGTACATATACGTCGCATTTATAGTTTTAATATTCTATTTTTGAGGACTACATGTAAGATTGGTTGATTCAGAACCAAATGTATTATCCTCAGAAAATAAAGATATTATTATTATTATTATTATTATTATTATTATTATTATATCGGCGGGTTCAAAAGCATCGCGGGTTTAAATAATGGCCTATCGGGACCGCAATAGTAAATGGCCCTGGGAAGAACACTACTATAAAGAACACTATTATATATTATTTCTACTTTTTGTTTACAACCACTAGTACAAGCATCCAGATTAATGCTGTTATATTTTGTCACTTATCGAAGAGACAGTGTTCTAATAAGTTAATGCTTTCTACCGAGTCCCCGAAATCCTATATGTATACCTGCATTTCACAAAGTTTCTATAAGAAAAGATGGTTTAAAAAAGCACAAAAAACACGGAAATCGTGCAATTCATGTAATATGAAACAAGGAAAAGTGACATGAAAGTCACATGAGATTTTAAACATATTTTGACTCAAACACCCGATGCTTGATAATAGAGTCATTATTTAATACATTTCAAAATCTGATCCCTTTATTACTTTCTTTTGTAGCGGTGGTGCTGTTACGACGAAAGAAGTACGTTGACACCATAATTACACATGAATCAAGCACCAGGTTAGTATGATAATGAACATGGACACAGATATTTAAAAAAAAAAAAAAAAAAGACAAACGTAAAAACGAATAAACAATATAAAAAAAAATCCACGGGTAAATCCACGTGCCATATCCTAATTCTAAATTAATAGATCAACTTGTCTCAGTCATTTCTCTCTCTCTCTCTCACACACACACAAACACACACAAAACAACACACACGCACACACACATAATCGCTGTATACCATAAATTATGTATTAGTGGGATGTAAATGTTTCCAAATGTTATTTCATGTGAACTCCAGCGATGGGCATCAATACTTTGATTTATTTGACGTTGACATATACATATCGGCGTTTAGGTGAAAATTTTAGACTGACTTTTAGACGTCTTGTTTTGATGCGAAAGCCTTATAGGGGTCAGTACCTGAGGAATTAAAACGATAAATTTACTTGCGATGCATTAGATGCTTTAGATTTACATAAACTGAGTACAATAAAGACAACACGGTAAGGGGAATCAACTCCACAATTCAATTCAATAAAGTTGAATATCCAGTCCCCAAGTGCACATGTGTTGGAGAAGAAGTTGTTTAACGTTTTCATTCTAGTTTTAGTAACGGCAGCCACATTTTATTGCAGATCGGCATCATTTATACTAATTTAAAAGCATGAATATTTAATGTCAGATTTGGTCAAATTCTGTTCAGCGGGGCGGCCGTGCACAGTACTCTTGTTAGTGGATTGCGGTGAAACTTAGTACACATTACGGTCATTATCAGAAAATATGTATTTGACCAGTCATTGTACTGACGCTATTTTCGGAAGAATTATCCACTTTATTGTCAATAGACTCGTCTCCATCATGGTGGTAGGAGTGGGATGCAGGAGAGGCGGGGGTATATTTACGTGAGCAAATTGTTTACCATTTCTCTACTCCATTTGTATTCAGATTGATTAAATTTGCAAGGCCTTGATGACCTTTGAAATCATGTGCAAATTGTCAAGCGGTTTTAGATAAGAATTTGTAAATAACAATTGTAAACGGACCACGCACGATGGATGAAGGACCATACAATAAGCCCACTTGGCCTTACGGCTTACGGTCAGGTAAGCTGAAGGAAAAACCTATTAGCGAACATAGTAATCAATTGGGAATTACTGCGGTAAGGACGGATGATATTTTATATGAAACCACTCCTGGGAAAGATTTGGAGACTGGTGGTTACACATTATAGGCTATATCATGATTCATGCCGAGGAAATAGGAGCTAAGTGCCTTTCCCAAGGAGACACAGATGCAACCGATGAGGGCTGGCCTGGGCGGGTATTAAACCCGCGACCCTTGGAGTACGAGTCCGACGCTCTACCAACTAAGCTAGCACTGCTCCCTAAAAATGTGAGGGTCAAATAAGGTATAAATTGTCTCTAAAAACTTTCTTGAAAGAGACCAGTACTCGTGAAGGATTTTGATCGACGGACCCAAACATTTGTGACCTTGATTGACTTGATCTAGGACTGTATAAACACTATTATTGCCTACGAACAAGCATTTGATTAACGGCTGTTAGACAGGCTTGAGGTTAAGGTAATTAAGAGCCACCTTGATCTTTCAACCCCATAGAAGAGCGATATGGGTACACCGGTTTTCTCAACTTCAGGGTCTCTAGACGCAAACACAAGCGTTTTGACAGACATTTGCCTTGAGCAACGAGAACTTATGAAATCCTAAAAAATATTTCTATATTGAATTATCAATAACCTTATAGGGGTCATACACTCTATGCTATGTGCAAACGTTTGCCGAAACACAAGGGTTGAGTTTTAGCCCCGGGGTTTAACAGTTGTAATTCCGATGTTTGAGTACAGCTTATGTCACAAAATTACACGCGTCAAAATGGGTAGAATCTTCCTGACCATGTAGGAATTTTATTATTTTATTCCAGGAATATCCCAGATAAACGTAACATATCGAACAGGGGAATTACGTGAGACAGCAGATTACATCTACAATACTGCTGACATTGTTGGTAAAGGGTCCAGAGCCATCGTATTTTTTGGAAGGACAAAGGTATTTCCGTTAAAACAATTGCTCAGTTAAAATTGGGTACATATAAATACAAAATACAAATTTAAATTTGCACTTAGATTAACGATAATGATATCAAAACGATTTTAGTATGTTCATTGACATCTCAGGTTTTAGTATTTGAAATAAAATGCAAATTAATTATGTAATTTTGCAGTTTGAAAACCTTTAATGTTCTCTTCCTTTTAGAAATCCTGTTCGACTTGGCACACAATTTATTTAATTCCCTATTATATCAAAAGATATTTCACTTCATAGAAAATGCAAATCATGTAAAAGGCTGCTTTTGGCTCATGTGACTTGGCGGTTTGGCCCCCTCCCCCCTCTCCCCCAGGGGCTGTTTTAAGTACTGTTTGCTCCAGCCAACCCATCCCCATTAAGCCACTTGATTTTATCATACGGATGTATAATTCACTTGCCTTATACTGATAGTCCTAATAGAAATTCATTTGGCTATACAAACAGAACTGCTAATTTTGAATGATGTAGGTTATCTAAATGTAAGTCTTTTGTACATACTATGAATTTCAACAGGTAACTGTCATTTCTTCTCTTTGTGAAGCATGTAACTGCAAGTCCATGTTATTAATGCTTGTTAATGGATCGCTTACTGAAGCCAATGCGGGGCGTTTACAGGACATTACCAGTAGTTTTATCAATACCTGTGTCTGAAGTAGACGCTTTAATTAATCTTATATTTAATGCTTACCTTAAACCGGCAGCAACGAAAACAGTTTTCGACATTCAGCTTGCTAAGGAGTGGGATTTCTTATTTAAAGAAATATGGGAAAAGAGTATAACACTTCACGCAGACATGGCGTTTCAAGGCAAAAACAAGTGTGCTTGGTTGAAACTAGGAAGTAAAGAGCTCTGGGGGAAAAACTGTGTTGGTGAGTATTGTGTTTAGAAGAGGATGTAGAGTCTACCCATGCTGGAAGTGTGGTACTAGAACGTGGACCGATTATAGGACATGTGCGAGCTGTGGTGGTAATCATGCAGCAAGAGACACGAAGAGAGTAGAAAACACAAAGGAGATATTTTAGTAAAGTTATTTGTGAGCTTAAGTCAAGGTAAAAAAAATCAGTTAGAGAACAGGGATTATAGGTATAAAGCTTAACCTAAGCACAACAAAATAAAATCCATTTTGAGAATTGGGTCGATAAGTAGTATAACGCTTGACATAGCGCAGTACTAGGTCTGATATCATGCGTTTGTGCGACCTGCTCCAAAGAGGGCAGATAACCCAGAGTGAATATGACGCGTTGGTTGCACTATATGCGAACAGGGTTCTTAAGCCAGTTCCGACCCCCAGACCGTGGGCGCGACGAGCGCTTGACGCGCGGCCAGCACCCCCCAAGGTGGCAAGCAAGTGCCTCAACCTGAGCCAGAGCATGACGCATGGCCAGAACAGCATAAGACTGAGCTTATCGATGACGTCCTAAAGAGAATTCGCGTGGAGTATTCATTAGCCAAGCCGAAGAGGCCTAATCCAGCACCCCGCCGAATTGGCAAGCAATGTGTGCACGCTAGGCAACGGCAACTGCCGTTGTGAAAGACTATCGTGCCAACGTACCTTCAAAGCATGAGCTCGAAGCCGACGCCTTGGCATTTCTTAATGTTATTGTGCCTTGTGTATACGATATTCTCTCGAGGGAGCTCAGGAATCTTGATGACCTTAATTTAGCCTCGTCCTAACGACACAGCTGGAGAAAGCGATGCCTCATCTAGAAAACTTTTACGATAAAGATGCTGAGATGACAACCACAACAGTGACGACCTGGTTTAGTACCGACGCCGCAGTCGTTCTGCACAGCGATGAGATCGAGCAGCTGGTTACTCAAACTAATGACCTCATACTTCATCGAAAATTACATGCGTGAGGGGTCTGGATGTGCATTACCTGCTGCCAAGCACTTGACCTCAGAGTGTCGCAGTACCGTCCGGAGCCGATGTTACACCGGGGTGAGAACTCTATGGCTACCTTTATTTGGTACCTGGAAGCAGAGCCAGAAGATATCCGAAATGCACTTCGAACTTCCGCGGAGATCGTGTTGAACAAAGACGAATAGAGGAATTTTCAGAAAGTGGTAGACTGCCATATCCGTGGCGGAGAGCTGGGGGCGGAAAGGGTGAGAGACAACTGCCATATTACCGGACAATACTGCGGAGCCACCCATCAAGCATGCAATCTCAAGCTGTACATCTACCCAGAACAAAATAAAGGTGCCTGTTGTGATTCATAATTCGCGCGACTATGATTGCCACCTGATTACTGGAACAGCCTCGACAGAAGAAATTAGTGCCATTACAAACAGCATGGAAATTTACATGGCGTTCTCACTTGGAAAGCTGCAGTTTACTGACAGCCTGCAATTCATGAACAGCAGTCTTAAAAAGTTGACAGACAACCTAGCCAAGTCAGGAAAGGAGGCATTTCGAACGACAGTGCAGCATTCAGCGCTTAGTGCTGACATTGACTTGCTAACCTGAAACGGCATCTACCCGTACGAATACACGTGTAGCTGGAAGTGGTTTGAAGAAACCCAGCTTCTACCGATGGAGGCCTTTTCTAGCCAACCGTTTAGAGAAGGGATCGAAGCAAAAGACTGCCAGCACGCGTAGAGCGCGTGGAAGGCATTCGGAGACCAAAACCTCAGAGACTACCACGATCTATACCTGAATACAGATTTACTTCTGCTGGCGGACGTGTTCGTGGCATTTCGGAACACTGCACCAAAAAACTACAGTTCTCTGGGGATGAGATGAGACGTCATCATGAAAAAGATTGGTTCTAAGTTCGAGCAGTTGACAAACATTGACATGCACCTATTTATTGAGAAGGGTATCCATGGTGGCATTTCAACGGTGAGCCAGTGTCACGCGAAAGCGAATAACTCGATCTGTGGTGACTACGACAGTGAAAAACCAAATTGCCGGACAACCTTCTTTTGTACCAACAACCTCTGTGGATGGGCCACGATGCCGAGTCTGCAAACTGGTGGTTTTAAGTGGGTCGACCTACTAGATCACGGATGATTAACCAAAGGGCTATATTCTTGATTTTGACCTCGAATACCCGGAGGAGCCTCGTGATGCGCACAGCGACAACCCGCTGGCACCAGAGGCACTGCGCGTTCTTGAAAGTTTTCTGAGTGACTACCTACGTGGCTTAGTGAATGAACTGGGGGGGGGGGGTCGGTCCAAGCTGGTAACAGCTTGCAAAAAAAAGGAGCGCTAAGTAGTTTATTACCAGGATCTCAAGCTCTACACCAGTCTTGTAATGCGCGTCACCAAGGTCCACCGAGCACTGGAGTTCGACCAAAGCCCGTGGGTGCTCAACACTGATCTCAGGACCAAGGCGATGACTGACCTTGAAAAATACTTTGTCAAACTTATGAACTATTCCGTCTTCTGAAAACATATGAAAAATCTGCGAAAGTGGATGCGGATGGACCTCGTGCGGCCCGAGGGTGAGGAGGACAAGCTGCGCCGCCTGATTGCCGACCCTGGGTGTTTCAAAGGCTGTCGTGAAACACGGCCTGCGATAGGAACTGTAACTAGATGCTCTACGCCAGGGGTGGCCAGACTTTAGTGACATGGGATCTACTTTTTACCGAGTCATACCAACACGGTCTACCAGCATGCCCCAAGACAAGACATCGAAACATGTTGCAAAATATTGAATTTCTTTTAATAATCAAATAATGTGGCTATGAATATATCAAACACTCTTACATACTTTTTTTTTTACAAAATCTATTAATAAACGTACATATATCAGGGATGGCCATACTTTAGTGATATGGGATATATTTTGGTACCTAGTCATTCCAACACGGTGCGGTCTACCAGAAACTACTTTGGGATCGACCGGTCAACCGCGATCGACGTATTGGCCACCCCTTCTCTAACCGAGAGGAAAGAGTCTCATCACCAAATGGCGGATATGGACAGCGACCACAACAAAATGGGGAGTATCAAATCAACAAAACGAGCCTTGGTCCGCTGGATGCTAAACAACGGATCGCCGCAGACAACATCACAACGCGGGCATATGGTCACTACGTCAACAAGTACTTGGCTTCATTGAACGATGCGATAGGTAAAAACAGCGGAGGTTGGTAGCTGAGTGTTTTCAGACCCAATCTATAGTTCCTCTGCAACGAAGCTTCTGAGTGGAGCACTAGTAAGAAAGATGGTATATAGATGGTTGGCCTGGGATGTAAAAACTATCAAACAAAGGTGAACACCTTGGGCGACTATACAGGTTGGTGGTGCCGCGTTGACCTCATTCCAGCTGTACAGGCGCATATAAGTACTGCACCTGGGCGTTTTAGCCCAGGAGTTTATATTGCGCTGCTGTAGCATGCATGACCCGCACAGTTGGCACTTGCGCCGCCGTCCCGAATGGCATCAATAGGTCTCGCCTGTACGAGGCGTTACCTCACCGTTCATGGCCGCCACAACGGCATACAGCCGCCAAACCCACTCATTGGTACGCCTTTCAGTCTCGCTTTCGGCAAACAACATCTCCTGGGAGTACTTGTGACCCAAAGCCGCTCGGCCAGAGTACGGTTGAACTTCATTGCAATGCCCTGCGCTCGGTGGACGCTGACTTCGCCCCGCTTCACACGCACGTGGTGTTTGGCCAGGAGGTGCGACACGGCATCAATAAACTCCCGGCCATGTTAACCTGCAGCGGTTTGGGACACTTTGCGGACCTGCTTGTAGATATGTGCCAACGCATCGGCGAATTTTGCGTGGTGCGGGTAGGTAAATATGCCACATGGCCTGCTTTTTTAGCCATTCCCTGGCAACATCTTCGGAGGCTCTGGCGGCTTCTTCCAGCTGTTTGATAGCTGACATGTCCCTCCAGTTACCTTGGGGCTGTAGTATATTGCCGCAAGCTTAGTATCCCTTATGTTTTCACAGCTGTTACCATGGTTTGTCGTTCCGACAGCTTTTGGTGTGCAGACAATCCGCTCCAATTTGTCATCATAAAAATAAAAATACTTGCCCGCTCCACTGTATGCCACGTAGCCCACGGCGGCGAGCCCTCCGACGACAAACATCATCTCGTATTTTTGTTGTTCGGGCGAGGGCGTGTAGAAGTCAGAAAGCTTGGGCTCGTCACCAAGCCCGCTTGCGTTGCCGCTGCGTGTCTTTTCGTTAATCACCAGTTCGTACGCACGAGCAGATTCTTCGACGTCTTGGTAAGCCTGTTCAGCCAGCTGTTTATCTTGCTTTCTTTCATTGAGATAATCGAGACACTCATTGCGCTTACGTTGATACTTGGCCTGAGAGAAGAGGAAGTTTGGGCAAGATAATTGCTGTACCAGCCATGAGAGAAGCAGAGGCCATTAGGCAGCAGTGATGATATTAGCCCAAATGATGCCCTGTTTAATTAGCATGTCCTGTGTCCAAATGCTCAGCGCTGTAATGGTAACGGCCTTTGCAGCGTCTTCCAAATCTAGGCGGCCATGGTCAGCCTGTGTCATTCTTAATAAGTGTTTGGCAATCATTGTATACCCAACCTCGAGAGTGCCGATTACTGCTCAATGGTAAAAGAGGTTTCCGAGGTCTTTGGCGTATGGTGGTGTTTCGCGTACTTGCAAGACCACTATTCCATATAAAGGATCGGGCGTGTGTCTAACAGTGGCTGCTGGCGCATGCGCCTGTGGTGTGCCGCAAAATAAGGCGTACACTAGGCCAGTCGCCAAAGATAGGCAGACGCAGGGAACATAAGATAGTGATGTGCTATCTTGCGTTGCGCTTGCTGATGTCCCAGCTACTGCTGTTCCCGTTGTCCTGTGCTGTTCCCGTCGTTCCGAATGAGCGGCATGAGTGTCAGTGTTTTTCTCAGCCCGGCATTGTTTAATCATAGCAGCAAGTCTTTTACCAGAAGCAATTCTACCTGGGCTTTAACCTTAGTGATCTGCCTTACTTCCTGATGCACTTGTGCGGGTACCGCTGGCTGTTCCGACATCAGTACCGCTGACTGGTGGTTCCGCTGTCGAATTTTTTTTTTTTTTTTTTTTTTTTTTTTTATGACTCTCCTGTTTGTTTTCAAAAATGGCGATATGTTATCATGCCAGCTGCAGTTGCCGCTAGTGTAAAGGTGGCTGCTGGTGCTCGTCAAAGAGGCCTGGATGAACAGTCCTCTTTTAAGTCACTAGCAAGGTGCTAGCGGCTGTCAGTGGGGTAAAAAGTGGCTCACAACTGTCGTGTATAGGCCAAGCAGAGACTCCCCAAGTGAAACAGTCATTCTGGACCCATGTTTAGCCTCGTATATGGCATAGGCTTTTGCAACCTCTTCTTCGCTCATCGCCTTTAGGTCTACAAAGGTTTGAGTCCAACCTGATTATTCTTTCGCCACTCCAAAAGCCACTAGCTCAGACAGGCAGTCACAGTCATATTTAGCTGTTTCAGATGCTGCTGTTCCGACAGTGCGGGCCGGTGTTGTGTCTTCTGGATTGGCCGCTAACCTATGTAGTAGCTCCTCAATATGAAGGTCATTCACTGCTTCTGCCACGGCTCTTATGAAGTTTTGGGTATGGATTGCTGATCGCCTAACTCTTAGTACGTAGCCTAAGGCCACAACTGTTATGGTGTGCCGGACAATGCACAAAATATAAAGCCACCGCATCACGTGCGCTCTTGAGCAAGTCGCTCAAGTCACACAAGTGGAAACTGGTAGGTCTGTGCGCAGATGGAGCTTGCCAAAAATGTCGTTTTTAAGAAACTCAGGCCTCTGCTCGATGCGAGACATCAATGATATTGTTTTCTTTCTATGTTTCCCTAAATGAGTCTTCGTCTGTGCAATATAAGAGGGCTACCCACGAGGTCCGCTCGTGGAAATCACACAGAACGGCGTTGTACTTTTGTGTTATGACCCACACACTGGTAGCGGCATAGCAGCTTACATAGGTGAGCTTAGTAAGGGCAATTTCCTTATGCCGGACGCCAGAAAGAAAGGCGCAATCGTCGAGCAGAAAAAGCGCAGTGGTTTCCTCGAACATTTTAGCGAGCGCAAAATGGAGGGCATCCAGATCATGTGCATCAGGGTTGACCAGACATACTCCCGAATCTCTTTTGGCTTGGGCCCACAGCCTATCGCACGCCTTGTTGAGTTGCACAGTAGGGCAGATGATGACAATAATATCAAAGTGGCCCTTAAATGCAGATTCGAGAAGTTTGCATGCAAACACGCTCTTTCCACAGCCGTGGCAGCCAACGATCATGGAGCAGTTATAAAAAAAAAACCCGCTCATGTTACCACATGTCTGAAGGAAACTGGCCATTTTGCATGTTGAACTGAGCGTCCCTCATGATCCATATGTATCTATCTACCTATATTTACGCTGATGCAGTCACACTTGACTATTAAACAACGGGCGGTGCTCCGTCAAGAACATGGAAATAAGGTAGCGGTAGGACAGACAGAAGAGTAATAATAGGAAAGGTAGAAATAAGTGAAAGAGTGTCAATCTACGTTTTCATCCCTTCATACTCAGACTAATTCGGCCACCGTGGCGGCGAGGAGATAAATGAACTTCAACTGGCACAGCTGTGAAAATCACTGGGTCTTACTTGTAGCTGACGATTACATTAGAAGTTGATGGTGGAAAGCTCCTGCTTGTGAGATACCAAGTCAGGAGCTTTCGCAACCGTTGCCGGTAATTTGTTTCATGTCTCTATGGTGCGCAGAAAGAAGCTGAACTTGAAGGAGTTTGTCGCTGCTGACTTTTGTATGAACTTCTTGGTGTGATTTGCCCAGGTTCGGATAGATGCTAGGGTAAAATATTTGTCAGCGGGTATGTCCACCAGGTTGTTCGCTATCTTGTATAACATGGTCAATTGGTCTTTGCTTCACCTGGACTCAAGCGATTCCCACTGGAGATGATCCAGCATGGCACTAAAGCTGCTGGTATTTCTGTATCTGTTTGTGGTATATCGAGCAGCCCTCCTCTGAACCATCTCTATCTTGTATATCAGGTCTTTGTTATGTGGGTTCCACACGGTTAAGCAGTCCTCAAGGCCAGGTAGCACAAGCGAGAAACATGCTGAGCTTTTTACTTCCTCGTTGCTGATTCGGAGGTTGCAACGCAGGAAACCAAGGGTGCTGTTCCCTTTTTTCACCATCTGCCTTCCTATATTGGAAAACTTTACGAGGTACTTTCTTCACTTTCATTGGTCGTAGGCTGGATTCTATATAAACTGCTTCATGGTCAGCAATTCCTAGTATGGCATCGCATTTGTTGATTAAAGTTTTGTTGTTTGTGAAGAACAAATCAAACAGATTTAAGTAAAATTTCAGTCACCCGTGTTTGTGCATCTACAACCTGTTCCAGGAATGAGTACTTTAGGATAGTTAGTATCTGTAGGCATTGGGCATTGTTTGTTGCTTGTGACAATGGAAACTCGTTTTCCCAGTCAATATCTGCCAGGTTAAAGTTTCCTCCAAGCCAGAGGTGCGCACCACATGGGATTCTTGTAAGGCATGAGTGAAGGTCTAGGTAGTTCGGATCGGTTAAGGAAAGAAGTTTGTAGAAAGCACCAACGTATAGGTCTGTTGCTCCTTTAACCTTGACTTTGGCCCAAACTATCGCATAGTTATTGTCTGCCTTAAATTCTGGCTCGCATCTGGTATATTGGTCAGATACTAGAACAAATACACTTTCCCCATGGGATCCATCTGGACGATCTTTGCGGTAGAACCTGAAATTTTCATGGAATACTTCAGCTGAATTTATGCTGATGTCTAGCCATGATTCTGTACCAATAACAATGGTAGCTTGGGTAAAGGAGATCATATTGATAAGTAGTCCCTTTTTCCCAGGCCCCTTTCTTGATTGACAATTGATGACTAACATTCTCATGGACAAGTCAGTTCTAAGTCCGGTGGGACCATGTGTTGTGGAGGTGCTCTGCTACTTGTGTGGAGATGAAGTAGCAGTTGGATTGCTAAAGCTTATCTCACTGTCTGCTTGGGTGCAATCAGTAAGGCTGTGTTAGCTGTTGCTGGTATCAAAGAGAAAAGTGTTGAATATTCCGGTAGAGAAATTTGGCAAGCCATATTGAATACGTTCCCAGCTTAGTTTGGGGAGGGTTTTGAACATGGCATCTGGCATACCCATATACTCTTGATGATACCATAACACACAAGGCTTTATTACAGACCCCACAAAGAAACTTGATGGTTCTTGGGCCTGGATTTGGTTCAGGCTATATGATTCTGCCAACAATAGGCTACACAGATAGAAAAGATCGAGTTTGTTCCAACAAACTGGTCCTTTTTCTTTCGACATGGTTATTTTAAGAATGGTCATGAGGTGGATGGAGAGCAGTAATCCTTAATCAGTAGTGGTTAAATGTTATTCCTATCCTCTTCTGGTAATTCAGGGGTAAATGTTCTGTGTATCATGAGGGTAAGGGTGATAAGAAAAGGTAAGGCAAAGTGTTGAAAAATGTTTTCCTTTATGTGATCTCTCAAATCAAATATGGCGGTCAACACGCCTGCCGTGGATTTCTGTTTTTTCGCATTTGCTCGCATTCTAGATGCACCTTCCTGATTCGTGGAGAGTGTGGTCTTCCTTTGACCTCATGTCGATGACAAGGGCAAATTTGTTTTGATAAAACTTGCCAATATCCATTGACGGAACCTCTGTGTCCTTCATAGATTCCCTTGTCATTATTTTTAACACCTCCTGCCACTGCTGATATCGCTCCTGCCCCAGGGCATAGACCTGGTTTGGGATGCTCTCAATAGTCACCAACACTTTGTTGATAAGAGGGTTTTAAAAATGCTCAGTATCGCACTTGAAATCAACGGTTTGCATAGGGTCCACAAAGGCTTCACACTTTTCGCTGGCGAGTTTTGTTAATGTTCCATGTGATGTTTAGTACCGCCCTGCAGTGCCACAGCACCCTGGTGTACAATATAGCCACCTTACCATGTACTGCTGCCTAACCATGCGTGCAAGCTTTTTCTAAGTTGTTCACAACATCGAACACGAGAAATACCACTGATTGTGTAGCTCGCCTTGTTGTTAGTGCTGCGGATCAACCTGCTGTAGCTGTTAAACATCATCTCAAATATAAATCAATCTGAAAGATCCGATTGGTAGTACAGCATGTGATCATTTAGCAGCTTTAAGTCAAGAGGCATGAAGAGGCGGCTGCTAAACACTGCGGCAATAGACGTGTAGGGCTCTGTGGCAACAACGGCATTGCCAGCACAGACACCTATAACGGCAGTGTTTGCATTCTGGATTCCCTGGTAGACTGTGTTTTTCCTCTCTTTTTCCATCAGCCAGAGATCCTTGTATACACCCCAGATATTGGCATCGTCATTGGTGGCCAATTCATTTCCTTCAAGCTTGACAACTATTATCAAATTTTGACGACTGTACGGTTGGCGTTAGCCTGATCTCCAGTGCCGCCGGTCAAAGCAGTAGTGAATGCCAGCCTGGCAGTCCAGGGTACAATAACATCGGTGCTGCCAAGATTTGGAAATCTAACAGTAATATGCTGGTCTTGATCTATGGTGCTTGGGTTAATAGTCACAACAATAACGTGCCCCTTTTACATCAAGCACGTGTCGGAGGTGTCGAAATGTGTCAGATGTTTTTCCGTATTGAGACATACTCTCATTGGTATTGGAGTTCAAGTGCCCTCTCTTCAATAAGCGAGCATACCTGCACCAGGGCTGAAGGATGCTTTCATTTGGAAACGACTGGCCCTCAGCAAAATGGCTTAAAAACAAGGCTCGTCTATGCCGATTATACGGTGCAAGATGGCAAAATGCAATTCTGGAGGCAAAACATATGGCTTTAATATAACCGCGGAGGAAAAGCTGTGCCGTACTCCAGTTTGTTGCTAGAAAAGGCCCATGACCGGGCCATGTATAAATATATGGCAACAGAACAGCCACAACCAAAGGTCAGCCATGCGACAGTGCAAAAACTGCAAAACCTACAGAAAAGAGCTACCTGCTGACGAAAGCGGCTTCACAGATGCTGAGCCATTCGATGTTTTGGGGTTGGAGGACACAGCAATCAAGCAAAGAGGCGGCAGTGCAGGAGCCCGATAGTCTCCCGATTCAAGAGCTCCTGGGTCTCAATAAGGCACTGGAAACTCACAAAGGTGCGTTTGCAAACAATGCTGCCAAAGTCAATGAAATCAAACACATAGACGTGTTAAAAAAAGTCATACAACAATCCCAA
Organism: Margaritifera margaritifera; assembly: GCA_029931535.1. Lineage (NCBI taxonomy): Eukaryota > Metazoa > Mollusca > Bivalvia > Unionida > Margaritiferidae > Margaritifera > Margaritifera margaritifera. The sequence continues at coordinate 317,201 of JAQPZY010001446.1, read as the reverse complement.
GATGAAACAGAGCACAAGCAGCTACAAGCCCAACTTGCGGCTAAGGAGAGGGAATACGATTGCGATTCCCAGGAGGATGACACATTTGGAGGAAGACTCTGCAACCAATTTACCGCTATCCAGGAGCTTATTGGCCAAATTGCCCATGAGGATTCAACCCTCGGCGAGAATCTGCGAACCCTCTTTCATGAGTAGGGCATCACGATCACCTCAGTTCTCACAGCGTTGGGGTGCATCATAAGCACAATTGTCCTCAGTCACAGGCGAGGGAGGGGGCTGTACAATGCCAGTGCCAGCCCCTGCACCTAAACCAGACTCGGGCATTGTAAAAGAATGGGTTAAAAAAAGCTGCTGAAAACGCTGGCAGAAAAAGTGGTGGCAGCTCTGGAATTATCGGGTCAATCATGTCATTCTTGCTGAGGACGGCTGGCTGACTGGAAACCTCGAGGTGCTTGTCATCACGATAGCTGTCACTTTCAAGCCGTTCTCTGCTCTTGCTATGCAGAAAAACAAGAAATCTAGGTGCTCAACAGATAAACCAGATGGTTAAAAGCCCCGCCTTGATGCCACCTACGACTGGTGCTGTTTTATTGGCACCTTGGTCTTCGACTTCTTTCAATGCCTGAATTTTTTACATGGTGCTCACACGAGGGCTGGTTTGTTCCGTAGTTGCGCTTATCACAGGCAGGTCTAAGCCAACCTGTTCATGCTTCATTGGCTGCCGTTGTTGGGGATTGGTTTGCAGTTGGGCAGCGGGCAGTTGTATGGACATCCTTATCGAATTGATATCGACATTGGTGCCTATCACCATGTTGTCATCCACTATAAGAAGCACGTTGTTATACCCCTCATAGGTAACAATTTTAAGCTTCATGTCAGTTGGGATCATGTAGAGGCCACCCCCAACGATGTAATCTAGCCTGCTCTTGGTGTGTAAGAGCAATGACTAGTACTTATTTAACAACTCCTGTGCGTTCTCAGCTTGGCTGACCCTCTACGTGTGCAAGAAATTGTTTTTTTTTATACATTAAAGACCTTTCCTGGCTCCATTATATAAGTAATCATTTCGGTTTGTGAGTCCATGATTGCCCAAATGTATACTAGAACTCTTTCATTGAGAAGCTCTACTCCAGCTTGGGTGAATCCTTGCAACTTCTCCAGCATAAATTACACAAAACCGTGGTTAGCTTTGCTACCCAGTGCGAAGTAGTCAACTTTGTGTTAACCTTGAATGAACAAACATATACACGTTGGAGTCCCAGACACCACCATGGATTGGCTGGTAGCCACTGTTGACACTACAGTTGTACGTTGTACCCAGGCCTAGGTTTTCGCTGTGCTTCTGCTGACTGTCCGAGTTTTTCCCCATTAAGCTCGTTTCAAAAACGCTTGTAGGCAACCATATCGATGCTGTTTTCAAGCGCATTCTACTCTGTTTCGCCGGAAAGGCAATGCAGCTGCATGAGAATCCTTCCCACATGGAACCGATAAAAACTGCGTGCCATCTCGGACAGTCTTGCTGTTTCTGCTGGAACAGACAAGCAACAGGTAATTGCGAAGGCTGATGTCAATAACGAAATACCATCCCGCTCATGCACGTCTAGGTTGAGCAGCAGTTCGTGGATCTGCGCCGTCTCTGCATCGCTATAGTTAAAGATGCTGCTGTCTCTACATTTTGCGTCGCTATTAAAGTGAAATACTTGTGGCAATACCATCTCTCCGCAACTGTGCTAGCACAAGTGCTGACAATGTATGTTATATTGACCAATCCCTAGTTGGGCCTGTGGCTCTAGAAGAGGTGATATGCACTGACTCAAATACGCATGAAGCTATCCTGGAGATTTCATACAGACCAGGGTGGTTCAACATTTTGGCTGCGCTTGTAAACAATACCTTACTCACTCTTTCGCTCGCAGTCGGTTCAGTTAAAGCCACTACCATGATGGGTGGGTATTATAGCATACAAACGCTCACAAAAGTACTGCAGACTACCATTCCTGCAATGACTGTGGACTAAAACTGGGTCAGCATCTCTATCCCTGCATCCCAGCCCTATTCTCTTGGGTTTTCTGAACCGTTTAAACCGTATCTTTGGGTTTGACAAAAAAGGATACCAGCATCCATATTAGAGGCGACGTCTTGGTTTACGGATTAGATTTCCCATACATAGCACCCAGTCCACCAGCATTATCAACATCCCGTAGCTCTATGTCCACCTCGATCAGATAAACACAAGTGGGAATATTCTGATGGAAAAAAACAGTACCCTGCTAAAAGTTATTCCTGTGGGTGGTGAGTCCTATGGAGACACATGTACTGTCTCCTATGGAAAACCACACTGGTGCAGATGAAAACAATCAGGAGTCAATGTATTGAAGTTCACTATCATCCTTGGAATTGAGCACTAGTGGTCACACACGATGGGTCTACATGGTCCTGGTTTCTTTAGTACCCACTCTGCGGTCGCTCTGCTGGTTAGTATCACTGGGATTAACACAAGGCTTTCAAAATGTTGGTGGTTTTACACTCAGCAACAACAATGACACTATCACCATCCCAGGCGCAGAACTTTACTTCATTAACCTCGACAGGAGTCGCAGTGATGAAACATGGGCGTTGTTTGCAATCCATGTAAATGGGGTCCTAATTGCACTTAATGGCAGTACTGCCGTTCTGTCTAACATCTCACACGAAAGCCTTATGACCAGTTTTGCGTCTGTTTGCAACCAGATACACCATTAGGTGCGAGGGCCTCAAGGGATTCTCAGCCACTCTAACCATATTTGGCTTTTGCAATTAGAATTCATGTAGCTTAAAACATGCTGAAGAGCAAGCCATGGGGGAGCCAACAGACATAGACAAGGAACACGAATCATTGGTGCCTCTTGACGATCCTATGGTAGCAGGCGACGATGGAGTGTTGGTGCAGCTCGCAAAACAAGTTGACATCAGCAGGAAATACAAACCCCTGGTTGAAGAGTACCTTCTACCAACATGGGATTGACACGCCCTGGTTCACCTTAAGATGAATCGAGGATGCAAAGCAGATAGACATCGAGCACTGGGAGCACACTAAGCCAACCCGCGGTCAGCTAGGAGTAATTGAGCTTTCGCTCTCTGAACAAAACCCAAAAGTACTGCCATCAGAGGGTCACGGGCGCGATTGCTACTACAGTGCCAATGTGGTATTTGGCGAAATGGCCTCGGCGATAACCTTTTATTCGGGGTATGAAGGGCCCTCTATCACTCGGTTCATCAGACTAAAAAACCGCGTGATCTTCGAAAAAGATATGTTCAGTTGCATTACAGTTATCGGTAAGAAAAACAAGCAATCACAAAACCTGTGCACTGGTTTTAACTATTGGCGAGCATGTTGGAAGGCGTGTTGAAGGTCGTGCTATTACCGGGACTAAAGATATTAAGGAAACTGACATTATTGCCGCTTTGCCAGCACACAACTGCGACAGGTTAGAAGAATATGTAAGCAGAGGAGCTAACCCTCCCACATCTCCTGACCAATTAAACTTTCATATCACGCTCCTCATGGAGGAATTATAATGTCTCTATACCAAAAACTCCAAGATCCACCAGTTTTTCGTTGAAAAAAATATGCAAGTTTCAAACTTTCTTACTTGCAGAGGTTGCATAGCGACTCACTGTACAAAATGTACAAGCGTGCAGTAAACGCTGTGGATTGCGTTGACACTACACTGATTTTTGTGTCTCTGGGCATTGGTGTGTAGGGGATTGGAATATTGTCAACTATTATCGCCGCCCCCATTGTGATTGCCCTTGAGATCACTGCTTTAGCCGTGGCCTGATTTCCGTTGCAGGAATGTTTATTAGCCGGCGAATCACCATGAAAGTAAAAAGCACAACAAAATCTGCATCTCTGCGACAATGCCATCTTCAAGGAAAAGTTCAAGCTCATCATCGCTGAAGTCTACAAGTATACAGCCATTAAGAATGAGATATGGGCTGCATTGCACAAGGTATGCACTTCAGTTGCCATTGATGAATTGACAAAAAACAAGTTGATAACTTGTGGAAGAGCAGAAGCACGTGAATAGATCATAAAAAGTATGGCTGGAAATTATGCATAAATGTGAGTTATGTGGCGTCAGCTGAAGCAGAAATGACAGAAACTGAAAACAACAGAACCGCCGGAACAGCTGCGATGACAACTTTCTTGCTGTTCGAGCATGAGGCCTATTCCCAGCACACCACCACCATATGATGCGTTGTGCCGACCTTAAATTTTTTTCTGCTTTTTATGCAGCTTAGTATATACCATCTGATTACCAGAGGAGCTACAGGCACATATTCCTGCAGTAAGCACGGTGTCACACACTGAAAAAAACTCCAGCTTCCTCTGCTTCACCAAAATCGCCAATTAGTTGCAAAAGGCATGGCGCAACCCACAGCATGGAATGAACTGGCTTATCTTGTTTACCAAAAGATTGCTTCCCCTCCCCCACTGGCTGGAATGTGCTCGATAGCAGATATGGGGTATCTACTAACAGCCTGCTCATTAGAATGTTTGCATAATTTTCTGGAGTATATTATCACTCAGGGTAAACACTAAAGCTTCCTCAACATGTTTCTTCAGCACCTCAAAAAAACCAAACAAACAAGCAAGCAAACAAACAAACAATGGCAGCTTCACATGCCATCACCGTCCTTTGGTACGGTTTCATCTGCAGCAGCAGGTGATATGCCATCAGTGTTAGTAGCAGCATATTTACTGTTGCCTCAGTCACTGCAAAAATTGCTAGCCCCCACAACAATACGCATTGCAACTGTTAATACAGTCAGCAGCAAAAACACGTCAGAAATAAAGCAACCCATAAACATCTTACCTCATCAGTGTTTAATATGGAACACTTCTAAATCACAACAGTAGTTAAAGCAAAGGTGTTTAACTAGTGACAATGTCCTGTAAACACCTCACATTCAATTCAGTAAGCAATCCATTAACAAGCATTAATCACTCAAACATTCATTTATATTTGAGGGCAAACAATTACTGAAATATCCTGTAAATGCCCCACATTCAATTTTGTAAGCAATCCATTAACAAACATTAATAATATGGGCTTGCAGTTACATGCTTGACAGAGTAAATGACAGTTACCCATTGAAACTCACAGCATGTACAAAAGAATTACATTTAGATAACTACATCATTCAAATTGGCAGTTCTGTTTGTATACCAATATGGATTTCTATTAGGACTATGAGTATGAGGTAAGTACATTACACACCTGTATGACAAAAGCAAGTGGCTTATTGGGGATGAGCTGGCTGGAGCAAGACAGTACTTTTAAGGTCCCGGATGGCCCCATCCCCAGTAACATGGGGCAAAAGTTGCCTTTTACATCTACTTCCCCCATTCTATCATTATTTAAGATGCAAATATATTATCCCCAAATTTATTTTTACTAGCATGCTACCAGAAAAGTGTTATATATTAAATGCCGATATTGTTGGCCTTCTTCCCTATTTTTAGCTTGCCTCTACTGTAATACACCAGGCATCGGCATCGTACATATAAAAGCATATGCATATGTACCGCCACACTGCATGTCAACCATTCTTTCTTCCTAGGCTCTAGGCAACAGTGAGTGAGTTTCACAGAACCTGTCCCCTTCGGAATAGAGTAAAGGGCTAACTTTGTACATGCATGTACATAATTTATACTTTCTTTATTTGCATTTAGCTCGAAGTTTTGTTTTTATTTTGTATCATGTATACATACTGTTATACCTGGAATCATGAAACTATCCTATCCTGCCTAGAATCATGAAACTTGGTAAGGGGATGTATCTTGATGAGCGCTACCTACTGATTGCAGAAATAGGTCATTGTGACCCATATTTTGTGCTTCACTGACTTGGGTTACATTTTGTGTCTGATGTTCATTTTTCAGGCAATGTTCATGCTGGAGTCATGAAACTGATGATATCATCCATGCAGCTTATGACCATACTAGTTTTTGGCATGCTATATGCATACTATCCTACCTAGAATTATGGCACTTGGTGAAGGAATGCATCTTGATAAGTAATGCACCAATATTCCAAATATAAGTTGACGTGATCTTTATTTCTTGCTTCAGTGGTTTTGTTTAATATTATGCTTAAGGTTCATTTATTCGGTGCTGTTTAAGTTAGAATCATGAAACTTGATAATTGGATAGATTTGTTAGTACTAAACCCCTTCAACAAAAGTAGGTCATTGTGACCTACGGTTTATGCTTCACTAATTAGGTTAAGTGTTTGTTTTCAGCTCATGACCACATACATTTTTCCATTTTATTTATATATATATATATATATATATATATATATATATATATATATATATATATATATATATATATATATATATATATATATCAAAGACCCTTTCTGACCAGTGCAGTTGAAAGTAGAAATAGCCTATATCAAAGACCCTTCTGACCAGTGCAGTTGAAAGTAGACATAAATTTGTTTATTCACTTGTAAACATTTCATATTAATGGCTATACATTGCATATTGTTGTGTATTACCCTCAAAGGGTTTACTGTGTATTGTACATGTGAATGAGTAGGAATGAAATAACTGCATGCATAGAGAACCAAGGTAATTACTGACCATGAACAATGCTTATAATTGTAGTCATACTGGCTGTTATTCCAAGGTTACTCAGAGCTTACTTCAACCCAATAAAATCTGGCTTCTGGTGGTGGACAGTAATAATAAATTCAGAAGCAGATTTTAAGAACAATGATTTAAAGAAAAAAAAAATTCTCTGGTTTTTATAAACTTATTATAATACCTCTGCTTTGTTATCAGAGAAAATATGCCCTTTTTGATTGTTGTATGTCATTTATGCCATGTCACATGGCCAACATTTCATGGTTCAAGACCATTTCAGTCCAAATTTATTTTCTGCATGATAATTAATGTGTACAGTAGCTGCTAGAGACTGCTGAAAGCTTCGTAGAGGTGCGCTATGTAATCATTGATTACATTCTGGTTACATATTTAACCCTGCTTTGTAAAAATGATAGCATTTTCTGGCCCAGCTAGCATAGCTGAAAGTTCACAAGAGAAATATAAAATTATATATAAACTAAGGATAATTTATATTTTTTAAATTTGTTTTTTTTGGTAAAATAACATCCAACTATTTGTACACACTAACTATAATAAAAAATGAATAATATAAGCACTATAGGGAAGGAAATAAAGATGATGATGAAGTCATCAGATGAATAACTTGGTTTTATGGATCATGATAAATAGCTGTGTTTAAAACAAACATAAAAGTACATAAATTTCATTAGAATGTTTCTAATAACAAACAAGTGACCAACAAAACACTGATAACTACCCTGTCTCATCGTTCAATTCATGAGTAATAGACAATCATGTGTATCATTCCTCTCATCTCTGACCTATTATCCCTAAAGCATCTGACAAGACAAACATTTAATGTCCCTTCCATTTACTAGAAATGTTATGATTATCATGAAATTCTCATAAACTTTGCTACCAACTCATTAACAACTAAGATTCACATTAAAGAACACTAATACAAAACTCGTATCCATGTCAAACAATCGCACACTTTCTATTGGGGCACTGACAACATTAAGGCTTATGTGCCCTTCTTAGTCATTACACCACGTATTTTGGCCATACTACTTCAGATGAGCACAGCAGAAACTATACATTGTAATTAATTCTGACATAGGATGCATTATGGTAATTGCTAATAGGAACATAACCTTAAGCGACTTTGTCTTTATAAATACACACACAGTACTGAGCTAAATAGTTGAGGCCATTACTTTTCTTTCAGCAATCTCTGCAATCTTTTTTACTCATGTTTCACCTACATTGTATGTTTTGAACTTGCTAGATTTTAACAGTTTGGAACATACAAATTCATACGTTTTGCCTCTCTGTAAGATATGGTTTAGCATTTATTTTTGTAGTAATAGAAACACTAGTGAATCATGGGTCGTTTTCAGGGCACTGGTACTGTGGTGGCTGCAAAAGTGTTTACTTCAAGTGGGTCCCACAATATTGATTGGATTATACAGAGTGAAAAAGAAGTACTTTCCTCTTTAGATCATGAAAACATCGTAAAGTTCCTCGATTTTCAAGACGAGGTAAGTGCATAATGCTCTCATTTACTCTTAGAAATATTGACTGTGAGACAAGGATATTCCTTGTACTTTGATACCTACATAATAAGCGTAATTCAAGGATTGCAAATTCAGTACTCACCTAGGCCAGCCCTGGTGGGCAGCCTGAGTGTATCCTTGGGAAAAGCACCTAGCTCTCATTTCATCAGCATGATCTAACCAATACTGTGTTCAAAGTGCTGTTAAACCAACCAACCAACGACATAGTAAAAACAGATCTTGTGAGACAATGATGTTCCTTGTACTTGATACTTACATAATAAATGTAATTGAAAGATCGCAGATTCGATACCCCATAAATTCACTTGTGGGCATAAAAAGTGTAGTTGACTTATATTAAAGTTCAAATTAACCATACAGTGTTATTTATGTACTTAGGGTTGATCTATAGCTAGTTAGAAATAATTAAAGGTCACAAAGGTATTGTGCCTGATTTTTAAAATAGGGTTCATTTACCAAAAGTTCAGGTTATTTTTAGGACTAGTTGAAGCATTTTATGTCTAGAAGCAAAGGTTTGTTTCCAGTTGGTTGTAGATTTGCCTTGAATCTGGCCATAATCCTAAAACCTGTGATCAATCAATTCCAAAGATGGTATTTTGTATCAACAATAGTTTTATATCTGTCATGATCATCACAATTACTACTAATCGCCACTGCAGGGTTGGATCTTTTCAGTTATAGTTGTAATGCAGTGAATACTTTATATTTACTTTTTATTTTTGCTTCTTTACGAATTCTTTTTATTTTAAATAACACTTATTCAAATTAGTATCTATAGTCAGTCTTTTGGATCCCAATCACTTCAAGAAACCATACTATGCATGAAAGAAACTTAAAATCTCGAGAATAACTCTGCACATGGCTGAAATCAATGTTGTCTCAGTTATAAGTCAAATAATTCATCATTCCTTAAGGTAAGAAGTGTGGCTAATTTGGTTCAACATTTCCACTCCTTTTAGTTATTTCATAAATTAATACTTTAAAATATGCTGTTTAGATACCCACAAAATCGGATTCAATAGAGCCAATAGTTCTTATTTTCATGATACAGCATCAGAAACATTGAACTAGCAAGACATAATAATTTCCCAATTAGTGCACCGCTACATGACCACATTTGGAAGCTATTCTGCGATTATGATAGGGGAGAGGTGAGGCCATCTAGTGGTGGGTATGGTTTCTTCTTGCCAAACAACTGGATCAATGGTGGCCAACGATTATGAAATCAATTACCCTTCATTAAAACTAGAATGAAAATTTACCGTTATACTATTATCTTTACATGTTTGAAAAGTTTGTTTTTTATATTGTTTTTTTGTGCAAAAAGAAATGAAATTAAGAAACAGCTGCTCAGCAAGAGGGTAGTTGCTTTAATTTGAAATATTTGAATGAGAGAGATCATCATTGCAAGTTTTTACGGAAATATTTCTACATAGAAAAATGTTGAAAAATACAATGAAAAGTTATATAGTTATATATCACACTTGCCATATTCCCAGACAGTGTTGAGGTTTTTTTGAGACTCATAAAGTGTGTTTTGAGGTCCCAAGGGGAGTCAGTGTGTGTGACCCCCCAAAGCGATGTCACCCAAATGAGAATAAGCTATCTTTTCAAATCAGCCTATAGCAAATGACTGGAAATTCAAATCGGAATAAAAGAAAATACCATCTGTTTTCTCTTAAGCATGTAATATACTTTTTAAAAACAAAATGGTAGACTCAGCATTGTCAAATAACATCACCACAAACATGGTCACAACCTCACAGACATTAAACACAAAAATACACCAAGTTACTGTATTTATAATCCATTGGACAGTGGAATGTAGTTTTAATTACACTGAATCTTTGCTGCTTTCATTAGTTCAGTAGTTGATTTGAGAGTAATGCAAGTGTCATTTGTGTTGAAGGATTATATTGTATTATGAAAGGAATTATATTTTTCTCTTTCGTACCTTCTGCTATATTTAAAGTTTAAATATAATCCTTCATTGCCAAATATAGGCCTTACAATTAATAAATATTGGAGTCTCCTCAACTTGTCAGATAAAAACAGTATAAAAATACTTTATAAGAGCAAGCCAATTCTTGCTTATAGAAGACCTAGGAATTTGCAAGATCTTTGATCAGAACTAAACCGACAGAAAATATAAAAAGATGTTTTTCACCATCTAAATGCAACAGACATCGGTTCTCTCAATGTGCAAATATTAGAGAAAGTACCTGTTTTAGTAGCTCCAATATGAAAGAATTGTTTTCTCTACGTTATAACACTGACTGCTTATCAACTGATGTAATTTATTTGATAACACTTCAACAAGTTTCTAAGAGAATGAATAATCACCATTTTCATATAACAAATTGTATACAATCTTCTCCTCTAATGTTTCAATACATTTTAATACAAATAATCACTCTTTATGTGATTTTTCTTTCATGCCAATTGATATTGTGTATGGAGAGATGAACAGACTGATTATTAAAGAAAGTTACTGGATTAATTGGTTAGATACTTTCTATCGCAATGGCCTTAATACTAAGGTATTATATTAAATTGTATACAATTTTAATAAAAGAATTGATATGTTGTATATATATATATATATATATATAAGTTATAAAAATATATAATTGTATGTATGACTGTTTGTCTCTACATTGTGATTTCACTGATTCAGTTTTCATTAGAGACTCGTGTATCTTTCTGATCCCGTTATACATATGATATTTTTATGATAATGCATATCATTTATGACATTATGTCAATGATGTAATTGTTTATAAATATATAGATGTCATCCGTTTCTTTCAAAATATTTTGTGCCTGAAGAAGCATATAGTAATGCGAAACTAGTCGCACAGATTTATCGGCATTTGTGTTGTTTTTTATTTCAAATCTATCTATATATATATATATATCATGCTTCACATAACCAACTTATCATTTGTCAACCTTTTTCAAGCTTTGCAAATTGTAAAGTAGAATGCATTTAAAAATGAACAGAAAATTGAAGAAACTGGTTGAATCATAATTGAATGATGGGAAGGGGAATACTAAATAAAGGATGATTTTATAACCAAGCTCACAGGAAGAAAAAAGATAAAAAGTTTATTATTATCATTATTATTAGATTTTTATATAAGTATTAAACAAAATCGAAACCCCCATCCTCTGTCTCTGCTAGGTATTTCTCTCAATTGTGTCAGTCCCTTTTTTTGATTTCTTGTGGCCTCAACCAGGTAAAATGCAAGGGTCAGTCAGTTGCGTTATCTATTGGGTCAAAAAAGCACCAAATGAAAATCGTTTGTTTTTAGTTATTACGAAGATATTTTTCAAAACCAAGTCAGTTGGAATAGAACATGGTCTTTTTAAGTCGTAGGTTAAAATAGGGAAAGATGCTATATTTTTCTTTTACGTCCCTACAGTTGGTTAAAAAGCTATGTATTCCTTTTTCCTACGTAATTATTCGAGATAAAGTACTGCAAATGTAACATGGTCCCTTAAAGGAGACATTCTAGCATAATATATTGGCATTTGCAGAAATTATAAATATGTTATTGAGTTATCAATGTTCAAAATTTACTGAAGTTTTCGGGTCTTACATTTCCAAAGCTTGTGAATTGAAAACAGGTGGATCAAGTTTTGTCAAACTCTCAATATAAAATCTCTGTTACACTAACTTTATATATATATCGAGGATCGGTGCAGAGTTGGCGGTGAGCAGCGCAAGCAGGAACAACAGCAAAATCGTCAGTAATGGATATACTCATTCCCGAACAAGCCCTGTTGGCACTAACAGGGTTAGGCCTGACCCTAGCTTCAGGACAGTGTATCAGAGCCCAGGAGAGACGGACTATGCTTCTCCTGATTTGGGAGAGTTCAGTGACTAAGACACAACAACAGGAAAGAGGAGAACAAAGGCAGCCAACATCACTTGCTAGTCAGGACTAGCAACACCCCCCTGCATCATCAATACTCACCTCCAGGATGGAAGAAAAGGATGAACTGAAACCCACCTCCATGATGGAAAAGAGGGACAAGCCAGCCCCAGCAAGAACTCCTACACTGTCTTTTGCAGCCTAACCTAGGCCAAAAAGCCCTATACAATTGGTGGCAGAGTTGGAAGAGAGCCCCAACGCATCACCAGTGGTAAAAACTTGAGCTCAGGCTCGGAGGTATGAAACAAAACAAAAATCTATACCACAGGCAACAGATAGGGATTGTGAGGAGGAAGGTGAAGAAGAGGAAGAACAAGACCCAATCTGAGCAAAAATCATTCAGATGGGTATGGGTACAGCATTCTACATATACAACAGAGCATAAAGCTTCATAGAGTTTGTGTGCTTTATTGGGTGGAGATCCTTGAGAATGAAGCATCCCCAGTGAAGAAATGGCAAACAGTAGTGAGAACACTCACAAAATTTTAATGAAGCCACCTACACATCATACTCAGTCAATAGCCTGCTGGAGGTATGCGAGTATCTCCAGATCTATCATGGCTTATGTGCCTTACCACACATCAGGAGGGAGGAGCCACAGTCACCAGAGGAGTGCGTTGAAGAAGACTTAAAAACGGGCACATACTGGATCCTGAACAGCCCTTGTTAGGGCTGCTAGCCAATTTAGACAAAAACCTCCAAATTGCCTAATAACTGATTGGTAATAAATATGGAAAACTGAACTCTGGACATTTGCCACAAATGCCCACAAACAACCGATTTAGATCACAAAAATAATAATAGGCAGCTAAAGCCTAATGATTGGTTTCTTTTAGTAAAACATGTATTCTTAGTACCTAACTTTAAAACTCGACTTGGTTAAGAAAACTTAGTACTATGATTTAATGCGACATATGCATATTTCTGAATAGGATTAGCCCGAATATAGGAAAATGGCCAATATCTGACATGTTTTAGAGTGGCACAAACACGGGTAAGTTTACCATGGGCTTTCAGTCTGACCCCTGAAAGCCCATTTAGGCGAAAACTGTATGGCCCTGAAAAACCCTGATTGGCATGATGCTGAACAAACTAACAGCATCACGAAACTCAATTTATTGGATACTTTAAGCCGATATTATTGGTATATATTTTTTGGAAAATAAACAAGTACGCATAGTGCACAAAGAAAAAAAAATGCACAGTAGGAAAATTCACAACTCAGAATTATTTTAATCGGATATGTGACTATCACATCTTTGGCATAGGGTAGGGACAGCCCAACTGTAAATTAGGTACCTGAGTATAGATTAAATCTTAAAGAAAAAAGGTAACAGCCATTAGGCAAAGGAGCACTGGCAGCTGAGCATTTGAGTCACCTTTCTTTCTGGAAAATTCACTACTCAGAATTATTTTAATCAGATATGTGACTATCACATCTTTGGCATAGGGTAGGGACAGCCCAACTGTGGTCAATAATCATCAGATTTACTTAAATGTGCCAAAATGTTTACTCTGTAGAGATACAAAGTGCATTGGATTCTATTTACTCTCTATATACAGTATATTCTCAATATTCTGCATTATGTACAACACAAAATAAAGTTGACTTTCTTCTGCCCAAAAATGGACCAACATTTTTTTATGTTTTGATAACAAGTAGCATTGTTTCAAACCAAAAGAATTGGGTGTATATTCAAACAGTTTCGATCTAAGCAAAAAAGAGGACTCCTATTTTACTTTTCATTTTTTAATAAAATACACTTTTAGAACAAAGGAGACAGGCAATAATAGTTTACACTAAAACGTCTATGGACCATTCAAATATCTTTAATGTCATTAAGCCCTCAGAGACAGTTCCTTAAACCTCATTTAAACCGTGTGACAGGCATAGGTGTCTATTTAAGGCGCAACTGACCCATGACACTGAAATGGAAACACGCTCACTAGTATTTCCATATTCAATATCGCATGCCCTTCTTTACATAAAAATCGTTTTTCATTACTTTTTGTGAGTCTTTGGTCATTTACTGGATCTTTTCAAGTAGTGGCTTTTTCAAGTGGTCTTTGTTGTATGCTAGTTTTCAGTATTTGCAAGACATTAACTGCTCAGATCATTCTTGAAAACACATATATTAATTTGTGTAATTTTGAAATATAATATACCCTGACCAATAAGCACTGCATTTTTAATTTTAACGAAATTCTTTATTCCAAACTACAGGAAGGTTCTCGTTTACCAGTGCTCATTATGGAGTACTGTGAGGATGGGAGTCTTCAAACCATGCTTGATAAACCAGAGTTTATGTTTGGATTACTGGAGAATGAATTGATGATTTTCCTCAAAGATTTTTGTGAGTATATTTCAGCTGCATGCTAAGGCTTATTACAAAAATAGAAATTCGGGGGTTGAAGAAAACCCCGCGAATTTGGAACTGTACATTTTCACCACATCCTTTTCCATTTTGATTTTAAAAAAGCATAAAATCTTCGAATTACATATTGAGGCCAAAACTACACCCTGGTGCCATAGTAAAGTTTACAAGATGACTACCAGTAAAAAAATTAGTTGTAACTAACACTAAAAACTTGAATTTAAAATGATAAATGTTTAATTGTGTTTACATTCTTGATGTGTTCAGTATTTGGCGATATATCCACATGCAGCTAAGATATGTCTTGTTTGCATGGGGTAAGCTTCTGTGTTGAGATTGTATATTTAATTTTGGCTCGGGGAAACCCAGACTTCTTGGATAAAATGGATAAGGCCCTCTTTAGAATCAGTATCAGAAATCTGCCTTTGTAATCTGATTGTCAAAGTTCTCTAAGCATTTTCAATGATATTACAGATAGGAGACCGAGGAAGCCATGTCATGGTCAGAAGTTTGTTCTCTTTTCCACTGGAGTATGCCGAGATACGTGCCAAAGGATATTTTTGTCCTTGAAAACCCAGTCCCATAAATTTTGATCCAGAATATTCACATCTGGGGGTTTATATTACCCTCCACTGGCACAAGAGTTCCCACACCATGATAACAAATGTACCCCGAAAAAACCAGAATGGTTTGAATATAACGTGATTCCTGCCGTTGCACATACCAAGGCCCCAAGGTTTTCATTTTCTCTTTTTTTTCCTTCTCTAGACATACATTTATCTGGCTCCATCCAGCACTATTTGTCATCTGAAAAAAATATCGCTCAGTTATTGTCTACCGATCAATGCAGCTTTAATTGACACCATGTCCGCCGTTTAAAAATGTTCTGTGGAGAGATCATTGTTTTGTTCTTCACAACACAACACATTTATAATAGCCATGTTTACGCAACTGGCGCAGAACTGTTCCCCTTGATAATTTTACTGGTGAAGAATTATTAAAAATGGTTGTAATATCTGCCAAGGATTTTTTCTTCATAACCAACACCAGATGGCAACTTGTACGATTTGACAGTTTGCACTCTGGAGGTTTTTTTTTTTTTATCTGACTCCCTAAACTCTATTAGAACTCTGCAGACTGTAAACATATTCAGGTTTATTGTTTTGTAATTTCCCTACCATTTTTCCAGAATTCATTTAAACTTACAATCAATTCATGTTGGTAAGTGCTAAATCTTTCCCTTGTTGCACATTTTAACCAGGCGACACAGAATGTTAGTTTACATAGCATATCTTACCTTCAAGTACACACTATAACCAGTTACAACTTTAAAATGTACCACATTAAATTGATTTACCCGATTGATTTATAAAGTCCCTGACATGTATTCTATTACAGACTGTGCAATATTCTACCTGAAGCAAAAAAATATAGTTCATAGGGATATTAAACCGGGAAACATTCTTCGAACTAGAAGAGAGGATGGAAGGTATGTAAAATAAGTAAATGTAAGGTCATTTTCCAGTGAGGCATTTTTTGGCAAACAGTGGTAGACAATTTTCATTATAATTGAGAAAGTTTATAACATATCAAAGTATCAATTAATTGTTTGCATGCTTAATTTCCAAGGAAATGTAGTGCTGTTTGGACACATGAACCCCTCTTAACCATTGCGATTGAGTTTTTGGTGCCATATTTTGTCACTTCTGTAAACAAGGGACATTTTACTATAGTAATAATTTTACATTCTTTGCATAGTTCTTAATATCAAGAAAATTCTATGAATGCAACTACATTCCTTTGGTAGACTTAATGGAAATATTACAATTTCATTTCATTGAGTTTTTATATTGTATGCTACTTTTTTCCTTATTACAATGTTTGAATATTTATTAGGATTTTTCCAGTCGGGTATGAAATTGAAAGACCAGGAAAGGGTTGCCAAGTTACCTAAATTCTTCATCTTAAAAATCTATGCCTTCTGCAGCTTGTTATTTGTTTGTATTATCTTATATTGTGTTCACACAAATTGCATACTGCTCTTAAAAATTATGTTTGTTTTCATTTCAATTCAGGACTCTGTATAAGTTAACAGACTTCGGTTCTGCAAGGAAGCTGGCAGATGAGGAAACATATGACTCGCTTCATGGCACATTGGAGTATATGGTAAATGGAAGATAGTAGATCTATACAAAAACATCTTTTATGTAGGTTTTCATTAAAATATGGTAACTTGTCAAATTGAAGACTGGAATTAAAAAGTATTTAACATAAGAATTATACAATGTACCTTTCTTAGTTTGAATGGAGAACCTAAGATATTTATACATTAAACATATAACCAAGATTTTGTCCCCCAAATACCATTTATAAAAAATTTGTATAATGTTTGATCAAGAAATTTTCAATTTGGAATATGTGTTCGTACAATATTGTGGATTAAATTTTTATATGTATCTAATGAGTTTCGGAAAAAAACTTTATCGAATTTATCAGTGTAATAAAATCTTCAAGTTTTTTTAGTTGGTACATAGATTATTTATGTCACATTAAACAGTTTAAAAACTTGTAATCTTGATTTGTATATATACTTGAGATTATAACTTCAATGATTTTAAACATAAAAACAGAGCAAATCCTGTTCGCGGGAGATCTTGAAAAAAATTGACAAAAATGCTGTTTATACTCGGTGTAACTATCTGCTATTATTTTTGTTATTTTTTTTTCCAATAAGATTTTATTGGTAATACAAAGATACATTTATGGCATATGTAGAAAATTTTACCATTCATCACCCAACATGGCAACGTCAAAATTAATAAAGGCTTCGGCAAATAGTAAACTAAATCTAATAAAAAAGGGTCCATAATTTAGCAAATAACGCTTTTTTTTTTTTGCATTCAAAATGAAATTCTACAAGACCTGTATAAATCAGTGTACACTCATAGCTCATTCCTCAAAAATGTTAGATCAATCATTTCGTGAAGGTTAGTGTCAATTTAAACGTAGAAAAGCTCCATAGATACACTTGCAAATAATTGCATTTAAATCAGATTCATGTGCATTTATTCTAATATTCAATTCCTTTTTTCTCCCTTGTTGTAAATGTTCCAGTTATAGATAGGCATTTCCTACATTGTTAATGTGCTGAAACATCTTGCTGTTAATTGGCCCATTCAATAAAACATACCGTCACTGAAGCATATGATGGTATTTCACAGTTAGTTAAAACAAAATTTGTATGTTTCTTGTTTAAAATAGGCTTTGCTGAGTGGTAGTGGTAGTATAGTGGGCTGAAATGGGGTTAAGATGAAAAATCCTATGTTAAATTAAGTTTTGCCATTGGATTAACATTTAGGGTCGCTATTGGGTCAAAATGGAATATATTTATGTTAAAAAATATCCATAGGTTTAACATGATGGGTTGCTATAGGGTCAATATGGGAAATGTAATGTTAAATGGAAAATTTAGGATGATGTGGGGTCAAGATGGCAAATTCTATGTTAAAAAATGTCCATATGATTAACATTATGGGCTGATATGGGGTCAAGATAGGAAATGTAATGTTATCTATTATCCAGCACCTATTTTTATATACTATCCAAAACCTATTTTTTTATATACTATCCAAAACTTATATTTGATATACTAACCAGCATGCTGTGTGAGTGACAAAGACCCCTACACTTACTAACCAATGAAAAGGGTAGGATGTAAAAGAAGGGTTGATGAAATATACACACACTACGACAGACAGGCAAGGGTGGGAGCATTTATATACACACTATACCCACAAACACACAAGAGAGTTTTTAAGTTTTAGTTCATTGTGAACAGACGAAGACATACACAAACATACAAACAAATATTGGCAATGATTTGAGTGGTATCTCTATTTTTAAGAGAATTGGGTGGCATTGAAAAGGGCTGTTTGGTGTTGTTACCCACATATGGTTAACACAGGTGGCACTGCTTAACTGTTCTTCTCCGCAAGCTTCTCCCTACGGCCTGTCCATTGACCAATACTTGCTGGAGGTATCCTTGTCTCTCCACATACACTTTTCTCTTCCAAATAGCTTATATGTACAAAACAGACACTAAACACAAAATCTAACATAAATTCCAGACTTCTGCATGTTTTAAAATCACTAGGGGGAATTTACAACAAGAGATATAATAAAAAGTTGTGCCACAATAATAATAATAAACGAGCGGTTATTGTGTCTGTCACATAGAGAACCAACATGTTTTGACCTAATTCCATGTTCCATGTATGTGTGTGGGGGAGTGTATATATATATATATATATATATATATATATATATATATATATATATATATATATATATATATATATATATATATATTGTTACGACCCTATGGCTCGAACAAACGTAACAAAAAGAAAGTGAAACCAACAATGTTTGTAAAAATCAACAAACAATTTATTTTAAATAATTAATGTGAAAATCAAAATACACTTACAGTTTCGTGTATTAAAATCAAAATAATCCAACAATTATTAGTGTCCTAATCACAAGTCCTGTATATACAGAAACTATAAAATGTTCCAAGTGAATGAGTCTTCGTAATGAACAAATGTTCCGAAAGAATGAGTCTTTGTAATGAACGAATGTTCCGAACAGATGATGGTTCCGAATGAACAAGTCTGGACTGTCATGATGTTCCAACGATAATATAATCCAGATCATCTTTAAGAAATTCAGAGGCATCCGAGAAAGTCCTAAATATAACTCCAGGTAGCTCTGATGAATGGTCCAATAAATAATTCCTTTCGAATCATCTATACAGCATGGTATTACAGCAGCATGGCTATTATTTCAAACAATCTGGATTCCAAAAGCTGATCATAAAAAAAAATTCTTTTCAAATCAAGATCTAAAATGGAATGAAATTAATTCATATTTCCAGGTGTTTTATACAACTTGCATATGGCACATTTCACAACAGGAAACGTGTCATATTATGACCCAGAATGCACTACTAAATGCGTCTATTAATGAAAATGTACCCCAGATACAGTAAACAACTCTGACCTTAAACAAAAGGTCAGTAAACATGTTGTTATTTTGATTAATAGTACAACTAAACCCAACTTAAATATGACTTACTATTTGACACAACTTTAAAGTAGAGTCATAGGCCAAAAGTTTAAGCACATTATAGATTCCATATACATAATTCCGTAACAATATATATATATACCCACCAGCATTCCTACAATTTACCATTGCTCAAGTACAATAAACATGGCTGAAAAAATGAAGACTTATTGGGGTGCACCTTCTCGGAGTGATAGCATGACTACTGTTGCTGCTGTAGCGGGTATTCTTCAAAGGAGATTTCAATTTGGCTTTGTGCAATTTCCTATCTTCTACATGAGAATTTTTGCCTGTAAAACCACCTTCACCTCCTTCTCCATCATTACCAGTTTATGATGATTTCAGAAAGAAACAGAAGGAAGAGTTAGAGTCTGTTTTGCAATGCCTGAAAGAAGACGAACAAAGATATGTTCAACAACAAGAGGAAAAAAGAAAGCGACAAGAAGAGGAGAGGAATATGATTGCTATTTCCATAGTATCAGAAGACTGGTTCTTCAGAAAGACTATGAAAAACACAAAACTCTACATGGATATAAGGCTCTCGATGCCATGACTTCTGTCATTAGTGTAGCACCGAATTACGTTTTTGTAAATGGACAGTTTAGAAGAGCGCATTCAGAATCTACCTCCTGTGCTGAGAAAACGCATTTACAAAGAGTTTTTCATGATTCAAGTGAAGAGCAAAGAACATTTGCATCCAAAATGGCGTAGAGTTTTTAATCATTGGTATCTGAATGCTACAAGAAGACTCATTACTTTGAAAATGCTCAAATAGTCAGACGTTGATAAACTGCGAAGACGTTATAAGACTCTCCATGTTACGACTAATGTCATCAGTGTTGCACCAAATACCTTGAAAGGAAGTAAATGACTGTATTCAAGATTTAGTGGATTATGCAGTACTGTTAAATGAACTGATTCCACAAGACGAGACGATTCCATTGAATTTTGGACAATGTATCTGTGTGTGTGTTAGTGGCTACTTTTTTTTAAATTTTGTTTACCAGCAGATTCTAAATGGCAAATTTCTGAACAGTACATGCAAAGACATAACCACCAAAACTTTATCTGTGCGCAAAAAACTCATTGTGTTAAAAGTGCTACGAATAGTGATGAATACAAGTTGTGTACCATCGTGTGAAGAAGACATTTGTCGTACTTTATCAGATCTTCATACTTATCAAGAAGTATGTATAGCAAGTTGGATGTTGGATACACAAACAGATTTACGACTGGAAGGATGTACGTAACTGGAACAGTCTTGAATTCGATGCTTGGACACAAGAGGTAACTGATTATGCCAAAGACAATGTGTGTGACCGATGAAAGAAAGAAACACATTAACTTTTTTCTTTGTGAAATATTTTTTGTTGTTACACTATGCAAAAAATTTTAATGTATAAAATGTCTTGTGTCATTCATGGAATCTCAGAATTCAAAACGCAACTCGAAAGTTATGGTTGCATCCTCCGTTCTCAAAGTGATTGACGATAAATTAGATCATCAAAGTTCGGAGGTACTATATCTTCGCCATCCCTTTAACATATTGATTGCTGGAGCAAGTGGTTAAGGCAAAACTGCATTTGACGAATGTGTGATTGAACGCAAATAACTTTTGTTGGATCGTTGTGCACAATGTATCATGTGGTGTCACGAAGAGTTGCAATCTGCTTTCACGTTACTCCAAGAAAGTCAAAAAGAATCAATTTTATTTGTAGAAGGAATTCCTCTCAAAGACAATGGGATCATGTCTGACTTTAGTCAAACACATCATGTTATCTTTAATGACATGTAAGGAGAAGACGAAGAAGACATTAAACTTTGGTTTACATGAAAAGGACATCATCATAATGCTAGTATTATTTACATTACTCAAAATTTATTTTTTCAATGACGTAAAACTTATCCCACCATCAGTCTCATTGCACATCATGTGGTGTTATTTAAAAGTCCAAGAGATAAATCTCAAGTTCAAGTGTTGGATAACAGTTAGGAACACCTTGGTTGAATTCGATCTGTAACCATCTCCCCTACCTCTACTTCGCCTCCTCTGTTAATGATGATGCCAGCTAAACTTGATTTAAGACCAGCGTTTCCCAGTTTTTGATGAAAAAATTGAAACCTATCTCTAAACAAAGTTCTACTTCAGCGACGACGCCTTCTTTTACTGCTCTAGCTCCTGCTGCTGCAGCCAGAAAAGAGGCATCTCCCAAGACAAAAGTACGAGACAGAACAGGCATATTACAAACTTTAGTGAATTTGTCTAAACAACAATAAGCATGATTTCATCCATTGAGAACACCAGTGCTACTTTAAGTCAAGTTGGTACAACATCCCGACAATTAGTGGAAACGAATTCCAGTATAAAAAGAAGATGTGTAGGATAAGATTCACTTCAGTTTTCCTCCTGAACAAAGATATCACAAAGTTCATACCATCATCATTGACAACGTCTAAAGAGAACTTCCAAAAAAGGAAAAAAGATCTTCCTCGTCCTTTAGCTGAACATTGGGATGTTTTGTCAGTACTTACTAAATCCAGTGTTCCGATGCGAAAACGAATAATTCCAAAAGCACCTAAAGAAATCATCAATACAGTGTGTAAATGGTGCTGGAACATTTTGAAAGGAATGGTTCCCTTGACCAAGATACAGAAACAGCAATTAGGATGATATTGTCACGTTCTTTGTCAAATAGTGAGAGAAAAAAATGTGAATCAATCAAAAGAAATAAGTGCCCATTCAATGAGGAGGATTTCTACCCATGCTGAGAGGACCGTTGTTAAAAGTGGCTGCTCCTTTGTAAGGATCTATTGCTGGACCTCTTTTGGGAGGTGTGATGAGATGATGAAGATAAAAAGGAAAGACTTTCTGTAAGGACATCACACTTGTACCCTTGGATCTTATGGAAGGATGAAAATTAACATCGAACTCCACCGCTGGTACAAACAACAGACATCGCACTTACCTCCTAATCCTTATCTCACATTTACAACAAGAATTAAATTTGTTAAAGGATCAGACAGATTTGTCAGAAACAGACAATTTCCAACAGTATGAACAGTTGTTGCAATGACTTAAACTGTTTCATTAAAAAGCTTTAGACGAGATGACTCTGAGAAAAAAAACAAAAAGGAGCAGCTCCAAAGATGATGACAGACACGGCTATGGGATGACGGAGAAAGAAGAAGAGTTTCGAACTCCACTTGCTAAAATATCCAAGTTTACACCGACATCAAGAATTGGTTAGATCAATAAGATCATGTCCACACTCTTGCCAGCAGAAGAGAAAATGAAAGAAGTGAAGAAAGAATCTATTACCCCTGTTCAGACATCTTATACTCCTGTTGTTCGTCAGACACGTAAAACATCAAAATCCGGCCCCAAAAGAAATACCACACAAAGAAAAGTGCATCGGCAGTTGGTTAACGTATTGAGCAACAACAACATGTATACACTTTTAGCCAGCATTTTCTACAATCCTGCTCATGCCACTGGCTACAACGGAATTAAAAAATTGTATCATGCAGTCAAAACCATACTTAAAAGGTTACATCTTCAACGAAGTTAAAGGAAGTAAAGAAACTGCTTGGCTGGTGGAGCAGAAGAAATGTATCCTTTATTGGAAAAATTACTTTGATAAAGCCCTTGATTTTGCCTAAATTCATTTATCTTTATGCAGGTCTGCCAAGTCCTCCACCCCATATAGAAAATGAACTGAATACATTCATTTTCCAGTTCATTTGTGACGGTAAAACTGAGAGGGTTAAAAGAGACACTCCTATAGCTTCTTTTAAGGAAGGGGGATTAAATATGATTCACTTGCACTCATTTGTGTGTTATATGAAACTTTCCTGGATTAGGCGTCTTTTACTAAACGAAGATGGTTTATGGCAAAAACTGGTTTCTGAACAAATATTTGTGAAATTTGGCGGTACTCTGTCATTTAAATTAGGAAAAACTAAACTAAAAGAAATTTCTAAATCAATTTAAAATATTTTTGGCGTGATGTTATTTATGCTTTATCACAATGGAAAAATGAACCATCTACTGTTCATGAATACTTGTCTCAATATATTCTTAATTTAGTTACTATAGACAATTTTAAATCATACACAAGGTGGAGAACAAACGGTGTTGTATTTATTCAACATCTTTTTGATGCACAAGGATCTCTATTAAGTTTTGATGAAATAAAACAAACAACACAAACTAATAATTTCATACAGTACTTTGCACTTATCTCAAAGATCTTTGTGCAGTGAAAAAAGAAAATTAAAAGTTCTTTTGAAAGTGGAAATAGTTTTCATGTAGTTTTGGACAAAACATCACTCCTTAGGGTAAGAGCAAAGAATACATTTATTTATATAGACCTGATAAGAACCAAGATACAAAAGCCAAATGGTAAACATGAAACTTGGTCCAGGCAGCTAGAGTGTGCAATTGGTGCAAATGAATGGACCAACTCTTTTGTTTGGGCTAAACTTTGTACAAAAGACACAAAACTGATTAGCTTTAATTTTTAATTTCTCCATAGAAATATTGCCACAAACCAGTTTTTGAAAAAGATTAATTTAAGTGATAATGATAAATGTACCTTTAGTAATGAGGGAATAGGACAAATTGAGCACTTTTTCTATGACTGCTCAGTTACTGAACACTTTTGGAAACTATTTGTGGAATGGATCTAAACTTACAATCCAGATTTTAGAATTACACGAACAGATGTCTTTATAGGAAATAACAACTTTGATGATTTTATTAACTTCCTAATTTTGCTTGCAAAATATGTTATATACAGATCATGTTGTGCATCAAAAATCCCAAATCTCACCTATTATAAATATTGTGTTTTATCATATAAAACGCTGGAAAAATATGTCACCAAAGTGAATAACAGAAGTGATGAGTTTAAGAAAAAGTTGACCCTATTGTCAGCTTTTGGTGCATGATTTTTTTTTTTAATAGCTGGTTGTTACATCTTATTTACTTTCATTTGGGGGTGGGCACAAAAAAAATATTCCTTTTTTTTTTAAAAGAAAAAAAACAACAACAACAAACAGGCAATTTAAAACACCTTGGGGTTTGTATGCGAGTGTGTCTTTGTGTACAATAATTGTGAATGTATGTGTCTGTGTGTTGTGTTGTGTCTAAGTAAAGGAACACATGTAAAGATCAGGATGCTAAATAATTTAAGGTAATGCCCCATACACCAGGTCAGGTGGTGATGTAGGGGAACGTATAAAATCCTGCCTTGTGTTTAAAAAATAAATAAATAAAATACCACACAAAGAAAAGTACATCGGCAGTTGGTTAACGTATTGAGCAACAACAACGTGGATACACCTTTAGCCAGCATTTACTACAATCCTGGTCATGCCACTGGCTACGGAGGAATTAAAACATTGTATCATGCAGTCAAAACCATATTTAAAAGGTTACATCTACAATATATACAGCAATGGTTAAAAGAACAATCGATGTACATGTTAAACAAACCCATTCGACAAAAATTTTCCAGAAGTCAAACTAAAGTAGCTGGTATTGATCATCAATAGCAAGCTGATTTAGTCCATGTCTCTCATTTAGCATCATACAATCGAGGTTACAAAGAAATGTTTTGTGGCATCGATATATTTTCCAAATCAGCTTAGGTAGTTCCTTTGACTTCTAAAACAAGTTCAGAGTTAGTGTGAGCTTTAAAATTTGTCTTGAAACAAAGTGGTCAACACCCTCTACAATGGCAAACAGACAAAAGCAACAAATTTCTGAACCAAGCTTTTAAATTAAATTAAAAAATGACATTCATTTATTCACCACTGAAAGTCCTAATATAAAAGCCAGTGTCGTGGAACATTTCCAAAGAACTTTGAAGGAACATACCCTATGTGGAAATATTTTACACATCAACATACTTTCAAATATATTGATGTGTTATTACGTTTAGTCAAAGGTTACAATCAATCGTAGTATCAGATGTAAGTGACACCTCAAAACAAAGTGGCAGTGTCTGAGCGATTGTTTAGAACGTCAAAGACCAGAAAAAAGAAGGAAGTGTTAAACATTGGAGACTGGGTTCACATTAGAAAAACAAAACACACTTTTGACAAAGGTTATTTACCTAACTGGATGACAGAATTGTTTCATGTCACAGGACAAGTGAGTGGACGTGATCCCCATGTCTATAAATTGGAAGATATGAATGGAGAAGTGTTAAAAGGAACTTTTTTACTTGCCTGAGTTGCACCGAGTGACCAAGAAAGAAGACGACATGTACGACATTGAAAGCATTCTTGATCAAAGAACACGTAAAGTGGGAAAACATCGACTTCAAAAAGTCAAAGTCCGTTTTAAAGGATATCCACTCAGTTTCAATTCTTGGATTGCAGTTTCACAGGTCATCAACTATGAAAAGACATAGAAGTCATGACCATGCCCTCAAACACCACTACTGCATCTCCTCTGAGTTCATCTCTCCAACAACTACAAAAACAACCAACTTTGGGTGTGGTGTGCAGAACGTGTTCTTAAAAATCAAATTGTCATTTTCTGCCAGATCTTTTTGGTGTATTGTGTCATTGGAGCAGCAATTGCAAATTCGAATTTGCAGCAAGGAGATAAACAATGTTGGACAATTTTACTCGGCAGTTGTATTGGTTATCCTTCTTAAAAAATAAAACAACAGTAACAGTAACAACAGCAATGGTAGCCTGACCAACACCATTCACAACTCTTCCAATCACAGCAGCAATCTTCAGGAACATTTGGAAATCATCCTTGGACATCTAGTGACTCCTCGGAGACCAGAACCATTGAACTATGAATAATCAAGTTTATTTAACATTACCTAGTGATAGTTCCACAGATGTGTTTCCCAATAACAAATTGTGTTGTTTCCTGGCCAAATTACCTAAATCCATACAGTTGGACTACAAAGCTCATTGGGGAGTGGCTTTGGTAGAAGTCATTCATCCTACTCAAATTACTGGCTGCTTCGGCCCAAATGCCAGGCTGATTCAGACCATGTGAAATATTGTTAAGTTTCATCTTGGATTTAAAAGTGATATTTATATTTGTTTAAAATATGATATTTCTCATTATTTCCCAGGTATGTTCAGCAGTTCAATCCTGCATTTAATGAAACAAAGCCCGATTTTATGCGAGATAATGGCGTTGTTATGTATAATGAAACGAAATGATGTAAGATTGTTTATCTCATTCACCTTTGTGCACAATAGTTTACTTTATTGTATTGAGAAATAATAAAATTAATAACACCGAAAAACAATTGTGAAAACAGTGGCCATGTGGTTAATTTTGTTTTGTCTATATATATTGGTCTCAGTATGCAAATGTTTTGGTTACATTTTTTTGTCTCTCTATACTGGTATGAGTATGTTAATGCCTTTTTTAAAAGTAGATTTATGCAGAATTTATCTTTATACTAAATAAACCTTGTATACTAAAACAATGAGCACTGTAAGTTATTTCATTAGCTGATTTAATAATGTATTTTTTAATTGTATGCACATTATTATTGAAAGTGTACACTGTACTAGAGCAAAGATAAAAAGAAGCCCTTAATTAGTTTAATTGCAAACAATAATATGAGAGCATCTAACCAACAATGTGCAAAACCTGTTTGATTAATGCAGCTACAATTAAACATCATATTAATACCGTTTTTTTAATACTTTGATCAGTGTGTCCTTAATTTTATTTCAAACACTAATCATGGGATCATCTGACCATGAAATGGCAAAAACCAGTTTGATCAATGCCGCTATAATTAAAGCACTATTGTGAAAAAAGCATGATTTACATAAGAAATCAATAAAAACCATGGGTACATTTATATTACATTCTCTTCCTATGTTTGCGAAAACAGTAATAACTACTAAAATAAATTGGGTATATACATATATATACATTACTAAATATTACTGCATGGGTCATGTTTTCAAGATTTTTTGCAATTAATAATTTGCATAAAATCATATCATTCATTATGACTTCACAGAAAACAAATAACATACTGTGCTCTTAACAAAGATTTGTAAAATATATCTCATCTTTCAACAGAGATAACACCCATTTATAATTTTCTTTATTTTAATTATTATGAGGTCCACAAGATTAGCAGAATATAGACGTATAATACTGACGATGATATTGTATTGAATTAAATCATAAATTTGACAGGACTCCAGTTTAATTTTGTAGTATAATATAAATTTAAAAAATTGCAGAAAGGTGAATTAACTGCTTTGAAAATATTTCAGTATTAAATTACCGATGCAAGATAAACATTCTTACATTATTATAGCAAACGCCATTATCTCGTAATAATTTTTTGGGGTTTTTTTTTTCATTAAATGCAGAATCCTAAATTTTCCATTTAACATTCCATTGCCATATAGCAACCCATCATGTTTTTACATAGGATTTGCCATCTTGACTCCATATCAGTCAACTATACTACTGGTAGTCTAATTCCAATATAAAACAAACTGCAGGCAGGCATATCATCACTTGTCATTCATGGTTTGGTCGGTTTGTATTTAGTTCTTTTGGTTAAGATATTATACCACTTTTATAACAATAGGAAATGTTTTTCAGTCTCCAGGCATGTTTTGGAGAATCATCCTAGGGGAAAGCACCTCCAAGACGTTTGATGCCACTACCGATTTATGGAGCATTGGTGTCACCATCTATCATGCTGTTGTGGGAAAGATATCTTTCCACCCCTTCAGCGGTAGAGAAGATCATGCAACCATGTAGGTTTGAAAACATATTATTGACGAACAAACTGACTATTGGCATGCATGAAAACTTGAAATAAATACATGGATGTCTTGACATCATTGGTTAGTTGCATTTGCATGTAGTCAATCAGATACTCAGTATAACTTGGTTTCTATGAGTAGATGGTTTATACAAAAATGAGTTATAATTGGTGATCTGCATTATTGATAATTAAATTATAATATAATTTATTATTATTATTATTATAATGATGACAAAGCTGATGATGATGATGATAGCCATGATGATAACAATGATAATGGTAATGTATGAATGATTTTTATAGTAGTATGAGTATGTATGTATGTATTAGCATTTAGTGGCATAATGGCCATATGGCACCAATTTAAAATAAAATTCTAAAATTGTGAACATTGTTAAAGAAGAAGAATAATCTGTGTGATTATCATGTTCAAAAGTCTGGAAATCATTTCAATCTTTTATGCACTGTTCAGTATGCATGTACTAGATGCAAGTAACGGTGTCTCCATATTTTAACTCCAGGTACAAAATGATATCAGAGAAACCAAGAGGTGCCATTTCTGCCAGTCAAAATGAGGAAAATGGTACAATTGTCTTCAGTAAGAGGCTACCTAACACTGTCCAGCTACCAGGGTATAGATTAAAATATCTATTTTTTTTTTAAATCTATCACACATCTAGCAGGGACAGTGTGCTAATGTCCATCCCTACTGTACATATTTAAGTGTGTATGTGTCAATACATATTTAAGTGTGTATGTGTCAATACATGTTTAAGAGTGTATGTGTCAATACATGTTTAAGCATATACATGTCAGTACATTTGTTTAAGTGTGTATATGCTTGACAATGTGTAGCTCATCCTACACTGAATAAGATCAAGATTTAAAACTCTGGCATCTTAGTTGTAGATGTGCTGAACAGTCATGATATTTGGATCCACCTTTAGAGATATGGGAAATGGGGTTGATTTGATGGAGTGGTGTTGGTGAATCAATACCGTATTTGACGGCCTATAAGTCGATGCGGAGTATAAGTCGAATTCGCTAATTTTGTCAATTTTCAATCCTTTATCCATATATAAGTCGATGTAGAGTATAAGACGACGCCAGTTCAACACCTTGGCTTCGTCACTTTCGCTAGTAACTTCCAGTTTCATGAATATTAATGGTATCACTATGCTATTCCAGATTAATTTGGAAAATGATTAAGAGAGTCTGTACATGTATTATTTATAGGTATTATTTATTGGTACATTGTATGCAATGATATGAACCCCTGTTGTTCTTAAAATAAGTGCAACTTGTATTATTACAGCAACAGTAACTTCCATATCAAATTATATGTACAATAAAAAATAAAAGAACTCAATTAAGACTTGTTATTTTTAGTGAATGCGTGTATGTATGTGTGACTGTGTGAGAGAGATATATATATATATATATATATATATATATATATATATAGAGAGAGAGAGAGAGAGAGAGAAATATGAAACAACACTATGTCTGTGTAAGAACATATGCATTCAGAGCAGTTTTTACTTGTAGCTTTTGGAGAGAGAGAGAGACGTTGCAAGACGATTGTGATATGTATTGTTCAGTTACCTGATGATTGTGATCTTACTCATGTACAGCAGCATTACTGTATTCTATTATCAATTAATATCTCTGAATAAACAGTTCATTCTTGTTTTTATATCCATTATCAGAAAGAACCAAATGGCTTTGCAGTGTTATTTATATTCTAATTAAATATGCCTACAGCTTTGGCCAGGTCATTCCAGTTGACACCTGCAGTAGATGTGATAAAATTAGTGAGGCTACCTATAGGGTATTGTAATCGATCCTGTAAAGCATGTTAATGTATGCAGTACTGTGTAATGACCTGTAATGCCAGGTGCTTGTCATGTAAGTTTCTCAACCAGTGACATCTTTTGATCTCGCGGACAGAAGCGTCGGAGCTTTGAATTCATGAGCTAAGATCAAACCAAAATGCCGCCTAACTACAGGAAGCGTACATGCACTTACTGATAAAGGGTAATTTTATTTCATGGGAATATAGAGTTCATTGTATTTGCAAAGAAAACAACACAGCATGCTAAATGGTCATCTTGGGATTTAAAATAAATGGAGTAAACATGGATATAAATATTGTGAATATTTAAATATAAATTATATATCTTTGAAACTGAAGGAGTATGGTATGTATTTTTTTAAATTTCCATTGATTATTTTATTACTTTTTTTCTCTCTTTGACAAAAGCTTCAGCTAAAAGGGGTCAGTAAGGTACATTAAGCAAAATAGCATGAAGAAGGGCTGAAATATCTCTCTCTCTCTCTCTCTCTCTCTCTCTCTCTCTCTCTCTCTCTCTCTCTCTCTCAAATTGGGGCATATTTTATTTTGATCACAAGATGCAATAAGAAAAATGTGCAATGGAATACCCATGTCCATATCATGGTTATCCGTTTTCTAACTTGTCTATTCTAGTACACAAATATGTAAGCAAATTTAAACAACATATATTACTAGTGCATGCTGCTTTAGCGCAACTACGTCTGATGCACATGAATTTAATACTGACAATCACGTAAATATTTCGGAATCGTTCACAATGTCAAGTCCTATATTTTTTCGCACACGATCTCTTCCCCAAAATGATAATTATTTGTTTACACTATACTTTTTGTACTTTTAATTTTTTTTTTTTCACGTACGAAAAATTACATACGGTAAAGCAATTTCAATGACATAATCCATATATAAGTCGATTCGGAGTATAAGACAAAGCCCAGACTTCCAGGTCAAAAAGTATCGACTTATAGGCCGGCAAATACGGTAATTAGGAGATGTGTTGGTATGTCCTGTTTTTATTAGCTCTACTGGTCATGGACCAGAAGAGCTTATGGGATGGTCTTTCATCTGTCATCTGTTGTCCATTATCACAAGTTTGTTATCACTACTTCTCCTAAACTACTTGGAGGATTGCCATGAAACTTTACACACACATTCATGCCATAGTCTAGTTGGCCCAAAATGAAAATGGTGCTGCTCAGACATCCACTATGGCTGCCACAGTGGCCATCTTGAACATTTTTTTATTGCTACTCCTTCTGAATGGATGGTCATATCAGTATGGGGTTTTCACTGAAAGATTTCTTATGATGTCTAGTTGGTCCTAAATGAAAATGATTCATCAAACAATTTCAGTTACACGAAGAAAATATCGAATATTTCATTAATGCGATTTACTGTTTGCATGTTATTTTTGTTTTCTGATATGCTCATATTTTGCTTTAACAGAACACTTCAAGACCTAATAATTGATGTTATAGTTGGTTTACTCGATGGAAGACATATGCTGTCTTATGAGCAGTTTTTTGCAAAGGTCCTTACTATTGATGCAAAGATAAAATTCATCATATTTTATTGCTGCATTGGACAGGACATAGTGATCTACATGAATCCCACAGATAGGTAAGTCTTACATTTGTGTTTGGCTTCCTTATTCTCCAATTGCTTCTTAATTCTACTTAGTTGTCAGATACAGATAAATATTTTTATGCTGTATTATTTGTTATATCTTGGATCAAAATTACATATATATATATATATATATATATATATATATATATATATATATATATATATATATATATATATATATATATATACACACACACACACGCACACAATAATACCATAAGTGCAAAATGTTCTAAGTAAGTTTGTGACAACAGGAATGTGGGAGGACATTGGCTCCAGCAGAGTCTTAAGTCCAACGTTGTGTACATTTCTTTAATAGTAAGAGACTGCATCTTAAGCAAATTTGAAAATGGCGACATGACTTACTATTCTAGTGTCCTGACATTGTACAAAAGCCAAATAGTACCAAATAGATTGTGGTTTTGTGGATTTAACACCATATTTCAGCACATGATAGGCCATACATGGTGGCCAGTATATCTGGTGGAGGAAGAACCCAGGAAAGCCCCAGGAAGAACCACTGACCCATGGGAAGTTGCTGGCGCGCTTTCTCACATACCCACGCTGGTCGAGCTCGAGACTCGAACCAACGCTACCAGAGGTGAGATGTCAGTGATCGGTAAAGGCGAGCGCCTTAGACCAATCATCCACCCGGGGCCCCGTACTAAATAGAAAGATGACACTCTAATTTTTTGTCTAATTCATTTGTGAAGTAGAGAGGGTCTTGTGGATTCAAACATTTTTTATTTAATCTGTTCACTCTTCGAGGCATTTTGTTTTGTGAAAATACAATATGTGTACACTAAACCAATCCATGTGTTTTATTTCCAGTTTTGAATTTCTGTGTATCTGTCATAGACTGTTGTGCCCAGTCTCTTTTATAATATAAGCACAATGTATACATGGACAGACTAGACCACAGACACTGGAGTGGATGGTTGTATGATGGACATTACAAATGGGTGAACAAACTACAGTATGCATGGCCACACTGGACCACAGACAACTTGATTGGCACATAACATATGGATACACACAAGAGAATGCACGGCAGACTGGATCGTGGACATGCACAGTTGAATGGATGAAGTATATTACAAATGTATACACACACTACAGTATGCATTGACATATCGGACCACAGAAAACTGGATGGGTGGGGGACTATGGGATACACACACACTACAAACTGAACTGACATACTTGACCACAAACAACTGGATGCAGTATGCACTGACCTGCTGGAACAAGGACAACTGAAAGGGTTTATGAGGGACATTTTTTTTTATGGATGCACGTATTACAATATGCACTGACATACTGGATCACAGATAAGTGGATGGACAGATGGACATTAAAAATGGTTTTGGACAGAGAAGATCACAGATGGATACACAAACTAAAGAATGCAAGAGTTTGTGATATAGTCCATTTGCTGTCCCTTAACTGGCTATAAAATTAGATTTCCCCTAATGTTGAATGTCCAGATAATTATGATCTGACTAGATTTTTAATTTATTCTCGGACATACTACTCATACCTGCCATAACACAACATGTCACACTAAAAACACGATTTTTTACTCCCAAACCCCGACACAGTCATGTTTTACAAAGCATGATTTTCAGTAATCTTCGAAGATAAAACAAAAAAACACCAGCTCAATATATGCCCGTAAAATGTAGTATGTATAAATGGTAAACAGTCCTGCTTAGAGTTTATGTAAAACTATCCTTGGAACAGTTTATACAGCTAATTGTCACAGAGGCAATTAAAAGCAAGGTGGTCAGGTATAAACAACCACCATTTCACGTATTACTTAATTGGTTGACAATAGCTAGAGTGATGTGTCAAGTCCTTTGAAGACTGCTGTGGGTGAGCCCATTAGGCTAATTTGCATAGGTAAAGTTCACAAAGTGGAACAATCCA
This sequence comes from Margaritifera margaritifera, assembly GCA_029931535.1. Classification (NCBI taxonomy): domain Eukaryota; kingdom Metazoa; phylum Mollusca; class Bivalvia; order Unionida; family Margaritiferidae; genus Margaritifera; species Margaritifera margaritifera. The sequence continues at coordinate 283,367 of JAQPZY010001446.1, read as the reverse complement.
ATTTGTTTGAAGTTACAGGTACCGGTAAATCAAAGAGATGTGTGTTGAAGAACAAAAGTTATTAGACATCATTTGAATGAGAATGTATAATCCATCCTTATTAAAGATTATTGGAAAGTTTGTGAACAGCGGTCATGTTTCTTTGAAGTCAGATTTTACTCCATATATAAAATGCAAAACATGATTATTTCGGTATGAATAGTGTTCAAGTGTGATTCATTTTTAATGCAAAATGTCAAATCCTTTCCTGTGATCCAAGAAACAATGAGCTATCAGCGAAGCAAGCAAAGCTCAGCAAAACTAAATTTCAGATCTCCTGGTTGACGGAGTTTGACTTTGTGAAGCACAGCAGCAAGAGGGAGCATTTCATTCTTTGCACATACAGCAGACACCATATCGATATTAGTCATTCTCTTTATTATTATTCGTTATCTTAATCTTGTAAAATGCCAACTATTAATCGACCCATGCTTTTCAGGATAATTTTAGCCATGAAATAGATTGATTGAAAGATATAATAAGCACACGCTCATGATTACACATTTGATTTGTGTTGATAAAGAGATTGCATTAACACCCGTAATGGACAGAGGCGTTTACGACTGCTGTATTACCTGTAAGGCCCCCATTAAGCGTGAAAAAAGTGTGTCCCCTCCCCCCACTCACCCTCCACCTACACACACGCTAATATGGTCAGACCCAAATTCAAATAGAACAACTCAGTTCTGACCAGGATTCACTCAGAGAATCCAGCAGGGAAGTTTGAACAACAGTACCATCCAGTCTCTAATGAGTGCAAAGATGAGCACAAATGACACTTGTATTACCTTCAAACCCCCATACTGAACTATTGACAGCAGCAAAGACTGCTTCTAATTAAGCCTATATTTTGTGATCCAATGGATCTTAAAGACAGAAACTTGGTGTAATATGTTTTTTATCTAATGTCAGTGTGGTTGTGATTATGTGAGTGATTGTACATATGTGTATGTGTGCGGTGGTGATATCTGACAATGCTAAGTCTACCAACTATTTTTTCTTTGTAAGTGTATTAAATCCTTTAAAGAAAATAGATATGTTATTTTCTTTTATTCAGATTTGAATTTTCAGTCATTTTCTATAGGCTTATATGAAGAGATAGCTTATTCTAAATTGGACGATGTCACTTTTTTGGGGTCACATGCACTGCCCCACCCCCCATGTGACCTCAAAACACAATTTTTTGGTCTCAAAAACCTGCCAATACTGTCTGGGAATATGGCAGGTATGACACTATATAATTTCTCTGTATTCTTATCCAAAGTGTTGTTAAAATTTTTGCCCTGTACTTCAACAGATCACAACAAGCAAGTTATTGGAATTACATAGATATTACTAGGTCAGTTTAACAGCATATGGACAAGATATGATTGGCTGCCAGTTAAGATCAATCAGTCATGACTTAGATGGAATCGTTGTACTGGCCTAAGACATTTCACTAGTCCACCCACAGAAAGCAAATGGTTACTATTATTAGACTGCGCAATCCCAGTTGTTGGCTGTTTTTCCCTATGGACAACCAGTTGTGCTAGATACATATAAAAATGACAATAATAAAGAAAAATTGTAAAAAAAAACATAAAACAAAAAAAAATTAACAATTCTCTACAATTCAAAAATACCCGAGTTCATACTTACAGTTCAACTCAGGTAAGTTTAAAAATGTGTACATTTGTCCTGTACTTTTCACATATATTCAATTTTATGAGCAGTCAGTGTGCATCAAATAGACTTTATGTACATCACTTCTGTTTAGATATGCTAACCTGCAGGAGGAAATTGCATGTGTGACAGAAATACCAGCCAATAACCAGCTTCTCCTTGTCATTGATCAGGAGTTGACAGAGATCATAGGTGTCACTGATGAAATAAGTTCATATCCGCTTTCCATACGAAAAAGCAACTTGTTCCTCTATCAATGTCAGATAATTGTCACGCCATCTTTGGGACTAATCGAAATATGTAAGTATGAAAGTATTGTTATAATTTCAAATATTAATTTCTATGTTTACTAATAACTTAAAAAATTGCCAAAACACATGCATGATTTAATGCTTATTGATATAGTGCCATCAAATTTCGTTTACTTCCTCCTTTGCTTCTAAGTGTCACATTAGATAGTAAGGTATCAACAATGTAAACCATTAATATCTGCATTCCATAGGCATGTTTTTTAACTTAATCATGTGTATTCATTTTTGAGAGACTTTTGTAACCTTATTTTATCTGCACTCATAAATATTTTGTCAGGTGCATATGTACTATCCATGCTAAAGGAAATTTACCATTTGCTCTTTGATACAAAATATCTATCATGAACTATTTATGAATACTTGTTCTTACAGAATTGATTTAAAGCTCTACCCATTAAATTGCATTTTTTATGATTGTTATATTTTAGGTCATTGGATTCATATATTGGGTTTTTTGGCACATACCATAATAAGCAGAAAATTGCTGTAATGTTCACTGGAAACTGAACTCCAAGATTCAAAGGATAGTCATCAATGTTTGTTGATAGTGATGACACATCATCTAGTCATTGTGACATCCTTCAGTTTTGTTGACATAATGACAACCAAGGGCTTGAGAGCAGTTCAAAATGGGTATTATTTACATCAGAGGGTTTTTCTAGCATGTGATGGAGAAGGCTGAGGATTGACTGAATGTCATGAAATGATGCAGATAAACTATATCATTGTGTACAATGTGTAATATAAGGGTTAAATAATGATTTTGTGTTAAATTGCATATTGCGCTTTACTTCATAATTTGTCAAAGAAGAACATACCATCACCATAAATCCCAGAGTCATAAAGATGGAAAGTTCATGTCCAGGATTTTTGGTCAGGAGTGCCAGATTTTGATGCATTTGTGTTACTTTATTTATTGCCCTGACTGATTTATGATAAGGTGCTGTTTTCTTCATTGAAATGATATTTTGTTAAAATTATCACTATATGATAAACAGATTGGTTCTTGGAAGGTTTCTTTATCATAAACTGTTATCCAATTTTTTTTCAGATTTCACTCAATCTTCACTGCCATATAATTAGTTTTGTGTAAAACTTATCTTAGTAGTTGTGCACTTATTTAATTATTATGAATTTTTTATATTTTATAGCACATAAAAGGATAGGTGAAGAGGGTACCAAAAAAAAAGCAGATTATTTTTTTACCAAATTGAAAGCGTCTAATTAGTGACAATGTATCAAAAGTGTGTGCAGAAGCGTTCAGTTTTAATTTCTTTTATGTGAAAAACTCTTATAAAGACATGTGTATTAAGACATATGTATCATTTGTTGGGTTAGTTCATGAGAGTGCTAATTTAATATGTTTTTTATAACCTTTCAGATTATTTTAATTATAGCAGGAATACTGTAATCAAATGTTGATTTTTGACAAAACCTGTTCTCAATTCCTCCATGCACAAGAGAATCAGATGTGAACTTACAGCACTTTCAAATTACACAAAAATAAAACAGTCGTCATCCACTCAGTGTATATACTTTTTTTGTTTTGTTTTTTAAATCATCCTGAATAGAAAATTTTGATTTTAAAAATTCCTTCATTCATTTCATGGATATATTGTTGATCATCATGTAAACAAAGTAATATTTTTGCAGTAGAATTTCCGGATACTAGAATGAGATGTACTTTAAATGACGATGCCAGAATGGCTAAGAAATGTACAGCAGTTGCATGCCACATTTGTAGGACCCATGAATCTATTATAGACTACCAAGTCCAGCTCATCCAAAGTCTATCAAATTTGAGGTAAATAAGTTATTATTTAACATATGCTAACCAAAGTCTATCAAAATCTAGGTAAATAAGTTATTATTTAACATATACTAACCATCTGTGTTTGATATTTAGAAGAGAAAGATTAACAATGGCGAAAAAACAAGTTGTCGAGAAGTTGAAGTTAAAGAATCAAATAGTTTTTGTACAGTTATGGGCAGCTCATCATCAGCCTGTGTTATGTTATTAGTGACTAATAATTGGCATATTTAGTTCAGTACACATTTTACGTTACAGTTCTACCTTATTTTGCAACCTCATCTTTCGAATAGAACATTTGACTGAGTGATTGTTATATTCTGCCAAGATGTCTTCATTTTGCCGTGTGTCAGATTCTGATCATAAAATGGTGCACATTATCTCATGTTTCTTTCATTTTTCACATTTTGAATGCAATCATTGTGATTAAATCTGTGTACATTTTCAGACGATACATCTACAGAATTATCTGGCAATCAAAGATATGTCTTCTCGATCTCAAAAGATGTTCAGATGAAACAGGAAAACGACTTTCAATAGTTTTCACTGCATTTCATGGGTTTACATCAATTACAAAATTATTCATTGAATTCCATGACCCCGACAGGGTCGAAGAATTCAGAGAGATGAAAAGACTTTTAACAGAGATCAGCAAGCTTCTGGAGGAAACATCATTCCATGAATTTCAGAAAAAGGTATATCTCTCAATAATATACCTGTTATTACCCTTAGCAATTCTAAGCCTTTACTGTATGTGATAAATTCATGAATGTTCTTTAATCAAAGATTGTATTCTAATGAATATTCTCATTATCTATTTCACAGATTGAAGGACGAGTTCAAGAGATTGAAAAGTACATAGAAGTCTTGAGAAGTAAAATGCAGGAGCAAGAGTTGGATGCTCATACGGACTGTGTTGGGTGTCAAGAGGCTGATTATTGGTACAGATTTCAAAAGCCTTGTGACCTGGGTGCTAATCAACTCTTTAGCATCGGACAAATTAGATTCTACCTACTTATAGCATCAATATTGTATACAATATTATTTATTTATTTAATATTTATTTTATTTTTTATTTATTTGCGTAGACTATTGGTCGCAATCTTACTCCTTCTATATAACCTTGTATATATCTAATTATCTCTTTCTATTTATTTATCTACTATTATTATTTATCTACTTTTTATTGTCATTATTATTATTTGGTGGGAACCTATTTCATTAAGGCAAAAGTGTTGGCAGGCAAGTTTAAACGTTATTTGTCCAGATGCAGCTGTCACGTTATTTGATTTTGTAGTCTAACTCTTACTGCTGCTGATCAATTGTAAGTTTGTCATTTGATGTGTGGATCTCCATGCTAGATCATTTATGCACAAAATCAGATAATTACCAATGATCTCATATCGTTTTTCATTTGTATGCACCAAGTATTTTGGGAAAAATCAGGCTTCCAAAGGAAACAATTTTAATTTTAAAAAATACTTATGTGACATTCTTAATGGAACCTGCATCAGTTTGAAAGACTTTCAAGAATTCATAATTGACAAGTTTTCAATAATTTTATACCATGTCATTTTCAGCCACGGAAAAATGGAACGCAAGAAGCAAGAAATTCTTGATGTGCTGAATATATTCCTGCGTCACATGAGATACGAAACTCTCCATGAACATGAACAGTTTATTCACAAAGCAGAAAAGTAAGAACTTTTTATATTTATTCAAAACTTGCTCTATTTGTCACATTTCTTTTTAAAATTTATATGTACTTTGTATTTCTAAATTGCATATATTCTTAGGTCAGTAATTCGTTTATTTAACTCAGTATGCACAATTAGATTACCATTGTTGTAAACAAATGCCTCAGTGATTTTACTTTGATCAATTATTTTCATATATTTTTGAGGCAAACACATGCTATTGTTACATTTTTGCTGTCCATCAACAACAAGGTTGTCTTTTTCTTCTCTCTTTAAACTCTAGCCTGCTTTTGTGCTAAGTTTTACTTTTGTTTTTCCATTCCTCTTTAATGTGTTGGCTTACAATATAATCTGCTTGCTCTTCTAAGGTAATATCATCACAAGAAATAAAGCATTATACCTTCAAAATAATTTGCACTACAGAATTTTAGAAATATATTCATGATTTAAACAATGCATGTTGCTCAATACACCTAATTGAATATTGTAACCTGTGACAAGAAATTCATGTCAATTCTAGGCACAAGCTTGAGGTTCCTTGTGTGAAGCTTCTGTCAACGATCCAGGATCATTGTCTGCCTGCATACCACAGACTATATGAAAATGTGATGAAGCATCTGCAGTAAGCGATTGCTCACTATGTGTTCTGGCTCATTTTGTGTAATGTTGGAATGAATGTCATGTAATATTTAAGATACTTAATGTGAGATGTCTGTATGTGCATATATATATATATATATATATATATATATATATATATATATATATATATATATATATATATATATATATATATATACCGCCACATACATTAAAAATAACATGGCTTTTGATTTGAAGTGTTTGGTATAAAGCAATTTGATATACCAGTGATAGTGATTTCTACATGGTGTATAAATACACATATAATTATGGTTTCAATGGTAGACTATTGCTTCAGTGATCAGTGATGAATCGCCATATATTAATCATTAATAAAATATGGAAATTACAAGAAAAAATATTTATAATGACCATTTTCTAAATCAATTAAACATGTTAAACAGTTTCATTGAAGTACCCACTGCATTCCCAGTTCTTTCTCAATAACAAAAAATACATGGAAATGGCTGTACTATCAGATCCTTGATTAGGTGGCACCTGCTATGATCAATTTCATGTTTTATTCTGTTTTTGTTTTTAAACCTATAACAATGGTCTAAAACAGATCGTTTTTAAATATTTAAATGACTGAAGGCCTCTCTCTCTGTTGGTTGGTCAGTCAGCCTGTCAGTTTTACCTCAGTGGATATCCAGATCTCTCTTTCTCCCTCTCTCTCTTTCTCTCTCTCACACAGGACCTATGATAGTAAAACTGACAGTCAAACTCACTAACAAAGAGAGAGAGGGAGAGAATCAAAAAGAATCATATAGTCAGTAGCAATAGTAAGTCATGCATAAAAATGAATTGGAGAAACTGCAATGTTTGAATTACCTCCTGTCTGTTTGTTATTTTGCTTGTCCTATTCCTACTGATCAAATGGCCACTCTTTCAGTTTTTGAGATGCTTGCCATGCACTGTTTGTAGAGTTATACTTTCTTTATTTAAACCAAGTTTCAAGTTTAAATCCTAAGTTTATATTATATTTATTTAATCAATATGAATGCAAATAGCTCATAAAAAGAAGAAACAACACAATTTCAAACAAAATTGTACTGTAATAGCTGCAGAACTACATTATGTGGCAGACACACTCGACAGGGATATGAGGAGTTAATTCCCTCCATAAATACACAGCTTCTTGTTGTAAATCTTAACTACATTGTAAATGTATGTATGTATGTATGTATGTATGTATGTATGTATGTATGTATGTATCTTTGTATATTTGTATATGGTATAGATAAAATATATAAATAGGTATGTACACTGTATCTTTGATACACCACTCATTGTATACAAAAGTTGCAAAAACGGATGTGGAAAAAAACTTTCCATATGTTTTGGTCTAAAACAAGGTCTTATTTGGGGGAACAGTGGCAGTTGAGTACATTCATATTTAGTGTCAGGCATTCTTAAATTTGATGATGCACATGCAGAGATAATATTATGCATAAAGGAAATTTTTCAGACTTTAAAGTTTGCAACAGGAAAATATTTAGAAATGCCATTATGTCCTGCATTTTATCAATCTAAAAAGATCTATTTTTTAATTGTTATATTGAAATTAATCCATTTTATAACACTTTTTACAGTTTGTTGACGAAGCATCTTGGCCGCGTTCGGAAGGTGGAACAAAACATAGATGCTGTCAAGGAGTCCCAGAAGCAAATAAGTTTCCAGCTCGGAAAGGTCCAGCATCCTGTTCTGTTTTAATTTTATCTAGTTTTAGAGACGGTTTATTAGTGTTTCATGTTGCCTTCCAAATATTCTATGCTGATATTTATTATCACATGTCATCATTGATATAACATTGTTAGTCCTCATCTTGAACTTTCCACCTTACACATGTCTAATATAACATCATAATGGTTTCACATCAAGTCTGAGGTGTCCTAATGTAAGCTGCAGCTCATAGTACTAAAGGACTTTTAAGACATAAGATCACTTTGTCACTAGACAAATAAATTCTTACATCTGTTTTCATTTCAAATACAATTTTGGAGACCCATGAAATATATGGACCTATATCCATTGTGTGTCCATCAACATTTGCTATTGTTAACTTCTTCTAAAATAAACACTGGATCAGTTTAAAACTTGTCAGAGAGCATCTTGGCATGAAGAGCTTTCTGATTTGTACAAATTATGCCAATCTGCCATCAAATAAGACCTCCATTACTAAAAATAGAAAAACATTTAAAATACTTTTTGTCAAAAACTGCTTAAACAAGTTTTACAGAAAGAATCCTCACATAGAAGTCATTCAGATTTCTACAGATTATGCTAATCCACCAGCAAATATGGCTGCCATTACTAAAAATTGAAAAACCTGTGAAACAATTTCTACTAAAAAACTGCCCAACAGAATTTGACCAGCTTTGACAGAAAGCATCCTGGCTCCTGGCATGAAGGGCTTTCTGTTTCATATATATATATATATATATATATATATATATATATATATATATATATATATATATATATATATATATATATATATATATATATATATATATATATATATATATATATATATATATATATATATATATATATATATATATATATATATATATATATATATATATATATATGATGCCATTTTGACATAAAAAAATATGGCTGCTGTTACTAAAGTTAGAAAAAACCTGAATTGACTTCTTCTAAAAAATCACTTGACTGAATTTGACCAAATGTTAAAGAAAACGTTCTAGCATAAAGGGCTTTTACATTTATGCAAATGATTCTGATCTGCCATCAAATATGGCTGACAAAACTAAAAATAGAAAAACCAGGGGGAAAAAGCTTACATAAAACAGAATTTGACAGAAATCTTCATAGCTTGAAGTCTTTCTGATTTTTTTTCTAATATGCCAAGCTGCCATCAAATATGGCCACCATTACTAGAAATAGAAAAACATTTGATCAACTGTATCTCACAAAACTGCTAAACAGAATTTTATGAACTTTGACAGAAAGCTACCATGGCAATAAGATCTTTCAGTAATTGACAAATGATGCTGATGAGCCATCAACCATGGACAAAGGTACATAAATAAAAAGACCTTGAGTTGTTTTCATAACATATGTATACAATCAACAGAATTGGAAGAAATTTATAGAGAAGGCATCTTACTGATCCAGATTTCTTGGCCAACTGCTCTTGCATTTGGCTATTAGGCGGTTTGTCAGACAGATGAGTAATCTCAGGCCACTTTGACCTCTTGTTTTGTATCTTTTAGCATGGGACTATGTAATGTAAATAATGGACTGGCCTTTCAGTTGTTTTTATCAGTTACTCGTATGTTTACAATGACACATTGGTTTACATTACAATACTACTTTCATTTTGGAGATTTATGATCTCCTGAAATCCTGACATTTACCACCATTTCATAGTGATTTTACCTACAATGTCAACTCTTATTTGCAATCATTGTTTAGAAATCAGTATTTTATTTCTTGTTGCAAAATCTAAGTTTTCAAAAAGTCTATGACTTTTGAGTGGAAATAGTTACCAAAATACTCTGGATTTAGGATAGTTCATCTTCTTTATGGTTATCTATATGGAATCAAATGGAATTATACAGTTCTTTCCACTACCAATATAATCCTTATTTAAAAAGAGAAACAGAAACAGATTTAAGCAGTTAGTAAAGAAATGGGATTGAGTAAATATGTGCTTTATTATTTTTATTTGTATGCAATTTAATAATGTATGATTGCTATTAAAGGAAATGGCTGCTATCAAAATTACAACCTTTAGCATTAACATTCGAACAGACCATACAGAAATAAACAGAAACTTCATTATTATTGTGCATGTAATGATTACATTATGACTTAATACTTTTGTATAAGTTAACATTATTTCAATGACCTTTGCTGTGTTTAATATACTGCTAGTTTAAAATAGATTAATCATACAGTCACCAGTTAAATTAAAGAATTTACCATTGCTTCGTAGTTTGAAGATGTTTGTATCAGAAAGATGAACGAAATACTGTCATGGATAACCCAACTCATGAGCGCTTCCCAAGGGGCAACAGGTGAAAGTATACAGTCCAGACAAGAGTTGGTGTACAAGAGTACAAACACGTAAGTTTTATTATTATTATTATTATTATTATTATTATTATTATTATTTTTTTTTTTTTTTTAATTATTAATTAGATTGCAAAGCATTGATATTTCTTTTAACATAGTGATTTATGGTAATGGCTTAATTATATATATTATGTAATATTCGGATAATAAACCAATGTTACATTCATAGCTTATTCGATGACCTTCTTGTTGAGTACATCACATATTTGGGGCTTGTGAGCAAATCTTTCATGCAACTTGGTAAGCTAGGCATAAACTTTATATCAATATCAATTGAATCAAGAAAGGAGATACTTTCAAATTTTTATTTCAAAGTGTATTCAGTTTTTTGATGTAAAATATCTTATCTGACAAGTTATAAAATACCAAACTGTGCTGATGCCCATAGAATTAAACTAAGTAAATTTCCAGAAACGTAATAGTTATATCTAGTATTTGTTTTCTTAGAACGTCTCTTATTTTTTCTTCTTGTCTTAGGAAAACAAATTTGAAGAAGAAAAATTGTCATGTTTAAATAATTGCAGTATGACTTACACACTCACACAAACACACACACACACACACACACACACACACACACATATATATATATATATATATATATATGCCGTATATACTCAATTATAAGTCAACTCAACTATAAGTCACACATACACACCCTTTTAGGGCTGCAAAGAGACAATTTCTCTTTGACCCTCCTATAAGTCGGGGTGTACTTTGTAAGTCAGATCTGTCTGATTTGTCATCGGTGAGTCAGAGTTGCACTTTGGAAAAATAAACAAGCCAGACTGGATAGATAGATCGATAGGAAAAATAAAGACAAAACCAGTGTAAAATACAATTATATTATTGAGTGGAATATGTCACAGATACATTGAAAACTTAACAATTTGTCCATCTTTGTGTAATAAAATCCATTGACATCCATAATGCTTGACATTTTAAATATATTTATATGATAAATCGATGAATTAAATTAGGCATGAATTAAATTATAGGTCACATACCAGTATAAAAATAGTTCAGAATGATCCAATTCACAATATCCCGTAATATGTTAATTCCACACATCTTACAAATGAACACAGTCCACATTTTTGTGATTCATGGTATCCTATAAATGTCACTATCTAATGTCATCTGGTACAAAGTCCAAGGATTCATCCTCATTGTCTGAAAGTTCTGAAATTCTCCATCATTGTCTAGTCATTGTAAATTGTCGTCTAATCATTGTGAATATCATCCGACTCCGATTCCTCAGCTTTACTGTCATATTCAGGTGCTTATGTAGAGACTGAGCTTGGGCTCTGTAAGTAATACTTTGATTATAAAGTCTGTGAAATCTATTAAAGGATGCAACTGAACACATGTCAATTGTGCGGCATGATCACAGGAGTTCAAATAACCACCCTCTGTTACTTGGCACTGAACAAGTATCAAACTAGAGGCTCGATCAAAGGGTTGTCATGTGGTAAAACAAAGAGTTTGGTGCCTTTACAAGTTAACGGATTATGGCTAAACATGCACAGGAAGTTGTAGAACTCTGCTTGGCACTGAACAAGTATTAAATTCGCAGCTCAATCAAAAGGATTGTCAACTTAAAAACAAAGTGAGTGTTGCCTTTACAAGCCAAGGGCTTATTGGCCCACATGCACTGGCAGATAACAAATATCACTTGGGAATTAAATCTGACTTATGGAAAAGCAAAATACAAATTAAACCAAAACTTTTATTGCATCAAACACAATGTTTATACAGCAGAACACAGATATTAATACAAATACAGGTTCAGACTTGCACGAAAATGGAAGCAATATACTTTCTGGTAAACACCCATGGTAAACAACACTGATGGACACTTCACTTTGCGGTAGGTGGTATTTAATTTACCAAGAATATTTTCAAATTATTAAAATTCAAATAACTGTAGATACAAGTATTATGTAATGAATACTGTCATGAAATGGATAAACACAGTGCATACCATATATGCATTTCTGAATGGGAATAGTGGCATGAAAACATAAAAATATTTGAATTGATAGTATTTTTATGTACTGCAAACCTCTCGAGTTTCCAAAATTATCCCTAGATTTATAATTTTTTTGTATGTCGCGCTTATAAGACGACCCCTACTCTGCATGAATCGAATTTCGGTTTTAAAAAATGTCGACTTATAAGTGAGTGTGTATATATACATACATACATACATACATACATACATACATACATACATACATACATACATACATACATACATATACTTTGTATTTTCATTTAGGCTTCAAGGACTAAAAACTCCAAGTCAAGAAGTGAGAGACAGTGTTCATGAAGAAATTACCAGGTGACCTAAACAAAAAACATGAAGGAGAGCAAACTAATCAGATTTTTAGTTAGAAGTTTCAGTTGCTTTTATAAAAGCCCCCTACCCACCTCCAAAAAAAAATGTGTTGATCTCTTCTATCCATTCTATCCACAACAACTATCACTGTATGAAAGATTTCTTTTCAAAAGTTTCTCTTTTGTACAATGGATGTAAAAACTATCAAAATATTGTCCAGTGGCAGAAAGTTTTTGTTTCTTTCTTTCTGATCAATGCTACTTGCTTTCGTCAATTGATTTTTATTGAAATATGAGTCTAGAACAACAAAGATAAAGAGTACATTGCTTCACACTACAGTGAAACCCTGCTATAGCACTATGATCAGGGTCCACAAAGCGATATCGTGCTATGTACCATGTCATGCTCTAGCCGAAATAGTCTGTTAGCTGTGGAAAATTATGCATGCCCCCCACCCCAAATGTGGGGGGGGGGGAGAAAAGTGGGTGCAAAAACCAAGTGCTTCATTGGCAGAGTTACCATCTTAAATCAGTGTATATTAAGCAAAAAATACTGAAAACATAGAGATTGTATCTATGATATTTTACTTTGTTCAGAGAACCATGCATTGGTTCATATATATATGTACACATCTAAAGTACTGCATTAATAGTTAAAGTATCAACACATATATTCACCAACTGATCTCATTGCATCCATAAGAGTGAATACATAATAATTCTATCGAAAATATGCACACAGAAGTAAGAAGTATAATATTTATTTATTTTGTCATAGATCATTATGTCGGAATTCAAAGCAAGCCCTGGATGGGGGAAAGCAATACTATGGACTTAATTGACGCAGTTATCAACTTATTTCATATTAAACAAGAACTACTTAAAACAGTCATTACATATTTAATTGGGGGAGGGGGCAGAGAAACCATTCATTTGTACATACCTATAAATTTATACGAAATTGGCAACTTAAGCGTAAATAGTTAAGAGTATCTGTATGTACCAGTTCAATCTAGTTGTATCCATAATAGTAATTCCATCAAAAATGTGCACAAAGAAGAATATTTTCTATATAAATAAATGTTTGCTTGATCTATTCAAATCCTAATGCTTAATTTCTTACTAATACATACATTCTCACAAGCTTATGAAACAGTGTTTTTTTTCCTGCAACATTCATATTTGCTGGACATGTCCAAAAGGTCTGACTTCTTACCGACAATAAAATGCATAATCAGATATTGGGAGCTTCTAAAAAGAAACCTTTATTTAGGCTTGAAAAGTACAAGTACATGTACATGAAAATTCATACAAGAGGTCAAAGGTATTGACTTCATAATGTACTTGCGATGAGAATTCTATAGGTGTGTATACATGTAAACTGCCTGAATCCAGTTTGGGAGTAAACCATTCGATTGTATGGGTACAGAGTGAGTTCCATTAAAACTGTTTACTCATTCTCTAATGGACAGAGGAAAAAATAAATTAAATAAACCCATTATTCAATGAAACTTTTGTTTATAACTATGACTTTACTGCAGAGCAAAAGCAGGGAGAAGAAAGTTTGATTATATTTGCCAATCTCACCACCCCTACAACTTAAATGGTCCTGTTCTAATCAGTGTTAATGCTGGAAGGACAGTTTCCTGTGTATATGTGAAAGATCTAAAGCTAGAAAATAAAAAGGGTTAAGATGAAAGGGGTTGGGGTGGGGGTGTTTTTATATGTGCATGGCAATGACCAAAACTGCTCCCGACAATTCGGGCAATAAACTTGTTTCAGCAGGTATGTATGATGTTTGATTGAGCAGGCATTGATAGTCTATTGTTTTCCCTTAAAAAGGTAGGTAAATTAATTGATTTATTAATTCGGCTAAGAAACTCTTTTGGACCACCACATTGCTTGCTTGACTAATGAACACCTAAATCTCAAAGCTAATTGTGTTTGTTTAACTCTGGACTTAATCCTGTCCAAAGCTTTAAGCTTCTCTTTAACAGTAAAGCTTTATGTTTCTGTATCCCATTATCCATTGTAAATACCCACTAATTAACACTTTGATGCCTATTTGTTTGAACGACTACAGCAAGAATAATTGTTAAGGAACAACAGGAATGCATGATATTATTCACTGGTCAACTGATTATGAAACGACTGTCTGATAACACCACAAAGCCACCTGTGTGTGTTGGCGGCTTTCCTGTTTTTTAATGTTTTTATAAATCATTGCCCCATAATTTGAACAACCTTTAGCAGTGAGATTTACTTTGATGATTAGAATTTACTTAAATTAATTGATTTATAAATTTGGATGAGAATCTTTTTTCTTTCTTGATTGTGTATGCCAGTTGAATGAGCAAACATCTGTCAGCTATTGTTTGAAAAACAATTGTACACAGAATGCATGGAAGATAAACACAAAGAAGACATATTGGCTTTATTGTTCATGGTTCAATAATAAGATTAACACTTATCAGACTTTTAATGAGCTGACATCTTTCAAAATAAGCTCAAAGTGCAGTGATTGATTACTGACACATTTGAAATGAATATTCACAAATAGAAACTTTTAACACATTGATTCATATAAAGAAAGATGCAATCATAAGACACTTTTTTTCATCAAGAATACAACACATCTTGCCAAATTATTAAATCAAACTCTTGTTTATTTTGGCACAAACCTTTGCAGTACTTCAAGAAATTGGTGAAATTATTGTAAAATTTCAGGAGCCATGCCACATTTGTGTTATATCTGAATTCATACACAATATCTTCCCCAAAATGATAATTAATTTTTTTACACATTATTTTTCATACTTTGAATATATATTAATTTTTTCAGTTATGAAAAAATATATGAAATTTCGGGAGCCACACCACGATGATGTTATATCTGAATTTGTGCTATAACAAAACAGGCTATAGTGGGGTTTCACTGTATATCAGAAAAGTCAAAGTCAAAATCTGCTCATGAGCAGCCAAGGGAATAGATCTCTGGTTTTTGGACCATGCATCTAGTTTTTTTTTTTCTTCATGGGATTATCCAGTAATCAAACTCAAAGTATTTTATTTATCTGCATGTATTGACCGCATATCTTACAAAAAGAGATTTTTAATTAGATGTCTTTTTTTGAAAACTATTACAGGCTTTCCAAAGATCTGCCTCTTCAACCAGAGCAAGATCATGCAGAAGAATCTATACACCAGAGTCAACAATCTTTCAGTGCATCACGCCATTGAAATTCTGTCCTTTTTAAAAAGTTATTGCTGGTCTTTGTCTTTCACACATATAAATAGGTATGTGAGAAAGATGATGACATTTACTGAACCTAAAGATGCTTTATTATTATTTTTTGTGTTGATCTTTTAGACATGTAACCATCAAGGGGTCTTCCTTTAAGTTCATAATGTGTACATCAGTTAATTTTGTCAGAATCTTATTTCACATGCACCTTTCTTTCTTCTAAGACAGACATATTTATTTCTTTCTAAGGTTGCAGTTTTGTAAGGAACTGTTCACCCAAGAGAAGAAACAACATTTTGTCCCATTTGTATTGGATCATCCTCAAAATACACAAGTCTTTGGTGAGCGCAGTTATATTGATATCACCATACAATTTATGTCCTATCTCACAGTCATTATTTTTATCCTTGATTCTCCACTGATTTTTATGGTTCTCATCATGCACCAATAGTCTAAAAAATAGTTCATGGCCAGGTAATGTTTGAATCATAATGATTCAGCAAATACAAAAAGACTTTATTCTAAAAACTTAACACAAAATATTAACATGTAATGGTGTTTGAATAAGTTACAGCAGGAGATCATCTCCTATACATTTCTTTTTTGTTGTATAACCACATGTTCCAGTCAACTCTTTTGCAGGGATTTTATCCTCCTGAGAGGCAAAATGTTACATGGAATGCATACATTTAAAGGGACTGCAATAACAGCCCTCTCTGTTGTCAAACCTGACAAGAAATAGATACACAGCAAAATGATTGTTGTAAGCATGATAATTGACTTTAATTTCTATGTAAAAAAAACAAACTAATCAAGCAAAACATATCATGTTTCATTGCTAAATTTTCTTTGAATCATATATGCAAAATAATACTTACACACATTATAGTTGTTCATGACAAAATAAAGCAAGTTTTCTCATGAAATTGTATACCAGCATTAATCTTTACTTTAAAGTTAAAGTTAGTTAAATAAAAGAGGAACAAAGATCAACTGTTAAAGGTGCGGCTAATGTTATGAACATTATGTGTAAACCTGTTTGAGTATACAAACATACATGTATCAACTAATGTATTGCCTTATGTCACTCAACCCCAAATACATGCCAATACCTATGGACTGCTGACCAATACTATTCCTGGCAAAGGTGTGAGCATTACTGATTTGCAGGCACACTGGAAACTTGTCAGGCATTCAGGCCAAATGTCCATCACCTACCTGACTGGCACTATATAACATTTTTCAACCATTTTTCATGAACTTTTCAGTATATACTAAACATTAACACATATTCACTCAGGATGAGTATCAGCATAAAATACTTTTATTTTATATGGTGTGCTGTGCTCATGAGTAGGGCATGGTTATCTCAGCTCAGATGAAATGTCAATTGTGATCAGGTGATAGGTCAATTGTGATTAAGCTGGGTATACATATTGTGTAAATTGTCCTTCTACTATTTAAGGCAGTAAATGACTTGCATCTGCATGAAATATATAATATTTTAGTATTCTTCATGTAGATTTATATTTTAGTTATATGTACTCTACAATTGTGTCATTTTGCCATTTCAATTTTTGCAAGTTCACTGTATTGAAAAATTTTTGACCATGTGCTCGGCTATATTTACATTTCCGTTTTACTTGGGTTTTCTATCTTTGAGATTGCATAAGTGTTATCATTACTTTAAAACTCAAGTAATTCATTGTAACAAACAGTGTCTATGTGGACAAGCTATTAAGAATTGTTCCTTTCTAAAATGTCATCATCGTAGTCTGTCAGTGTGACACTCTGCAGTATCGCTGCTGAGTAAAGCGGCTGTTCTATCTGGCAATCCGCAATACATTGTTGTTTATTATCTCTATGCAGACTAGCTTAATGGACACATATGTATGTTAAGAATCCAACAAAATAGTTCCACACACATTTTTCCCCTTTACTTTGTTGTGATGATTTACTTATGTCATACTGATATATGTCTTTATTGTAATTTGAACTAAGTAAAATTCTTCATAAAAATGTGCTAATGTGTGTTTCTGTAAATGGTAAAATTGCCCATGCTTATTGGAACACTTCCATTATCAAACTCATACATTTCAGTGGTAAGCACTTTGTGCAAGTTGTCACTATGCAGTTTTGTATATTATCCCTATGCTGACCAGCTCAGTGGACATGTATGAATGTTTAGAGTCTAAGAAAATAGTTACACACACTTGACCACTTTGTTTGTTGTGATGACTGATTAAAGTCAATCTGATATATGTCTTGATTGTAATTTAAACTAAGTATATTCTTCATAAAAATGCATTAAGAAGTGTTTTTTGTAAAAATGTAAAATTGCCCATGCTTATTGAGCATTTCCATTGTCAAATTCTTCAGTTTTGGAGGTAAGTAGTTCTTGCCCATTGTCAAGCTCTTCAGTTTTGAAGCTAAGTAGTTTTTGTGTGTGGTCTGCAATCCCATAATGTCTAAATGGAAGTGATTGTTTTGATAATTTTCATTGTGCATTGTTTAAAACTCTGAAGCTTCATTCAAAAGCTGCACTGACGTTTTTATTACTTAAATACTTTCATTAGCGTGTGATTATGTATGATACACTGTATAATGATACCTATACATCCCAGCATTTTCAAACCTTTACATTCTTAATTATGTTCGTATGATACTTTGTGTGCACTATACATGTCTGCACTTATCATTCGAAAGATATGTCGCTTTATATCCTATATTTAAAGCTATTTTAGTAAACATGTACCATTTGTTTTTTGTTTGGTTTCTATGCCATGTAGACTGTACTCTTCATATTGAAGAGTGCATCCTATTCTCCTTTTGAACACATTTCCCTAGAGATACAACCAAGATCTTTATTTTATTTTGTGAAGGTTATGCACTGAATATTTGAATTTGTAAGGCATCGTCTTTCATGGCACAAAGTTATTTCTAGCACATCATCTGGCCTCTCATTACATCATGACACTCTTTAATAGTGTCCATTTCTAATGGGTTTTTTTTAATGCATTTCTTTTAATTTCTACTATCTCATTGTTTAGTTCACTCTATGGCTGAATTATTGCGAACACCATCAAAGGGAAACGCTTTTTGAACTCGAATTATACATGCATTGTCAATGGAAAATGTGTGTTCCTCAAAAAAATTCCTATTGTAATCAGTTGTCTTATGATCCTGCAATATTGACTTTGAGTAAATAGTCATTAAGCATTCATTGTGCAAGTACCATTTACAATTTAACCATTTTGTTCCATTCATACCTTTAAACTTTAAACTTTATAAATATTCATATTTTTATGGGGCTAAAACACCGGATAAGAAAATGTTGTCACTGTTACGTTTCTGGTATGATCCAATCTTTATGTATATATCTCATAACCTGAGCCATTTTTGTGTAGAACTTTAAATTTTCAGTCTCATAAACATGTTCAACCATTTTTGTTTTCATATTTATGAAATCATCATATTTCACATTGTGTAAGGGAGCTAACCTGCTACCAATGGTAATGCATTTAATGCATTTACCAAAATACCTACCAAATATGTGTTTCATTTGTTACTTGTTATTACATCATTTTGAGAGAAAAGGTATGCATTTCTTTTTTACTCCTTGGAAGTGAAAATGTGATGAATTAGCAGGCAAGAATCTGAGGACAACTAAAAGCTAAATATGCGCATTGCATATGGCATCAATTTGTCCCATATTTCAATCACAGGGTATATTATTATTTCATATCTGTACTATGCCATCTGTTCTTCATGAGAGTACATGGTTTTCCACATTACTGGATATTTTAAACCTTACCTGTCTATGAGAATAGTGACAAATCTAATGTTAATCTGCAATCTAATGAATGTGCATAATTTTTATTTGTAATTGTTTAGTTTGCTAACCTATTTACATATTTCATACATGTAAATAATTAGTTTAATGACAAATGTACATATTGCACTTATTGATCAGTTTACCAAGAAGTTTCCCTATTTCTCACTCATAAATATGTATTTTACTGTTTTTGAATTACATGTTTAGACATTTATGATTACTTCTGTTGGTGGTGAAAGGTGATAGATGCAAACATCAACTTCTATGGAATACATGGATTGTTCTTTATGTATTGCTGTTCTAATAATTCTATCAATACATGTCTTGAGTTACATCTTCCCAATGGCGATTGTGTATTATTCTTTCTATATGATGTCTTCACAGATTTGGTATAACCTTCAGTAACATAGATGAACATTGCTCCAAAAGAATGTTTTAACCAACAAAATACTGTAGTTGGGGTATACTGTTTCTTTATAAATCATTGTGAGAGTGGATTATACTTATGTGTTATAGTGAAATGGCCATACTATGCTGACTAGTGACATTAAGTTTTGTAGAAAATGTATATTTTGTATTATTTGCAGTGTATTATAAAAAGTGTTACAGTTAGTATCTCAGGAACAGAGCAGTACATTCCAGAAGAAAATGACAAATAGTTTTACAGCTATTTATATGAACTTGTATCATATTTTGTCTTTTCATAAAATATTCCTTGTTAGAGTTTGTTGTAGAAACTCCAATATACTGTAAACAAAAAAAAATTCTTAGGTACACATTACATTATTTTACATCATTCATGTGACAGGAAGGTTTTTTTAAGTTTTCTTTACAGATGGATCATTGGTCACTGGCTGTTTAAATTCATGGTTTGTAGCAACAACAAAATCCACTAATATTGGCACCCACATGTTTAACCCGATTGTACAACCCATGAATACTTCAAACTCATGCTATCTCCATATGCAAGTTTGTACATTGTGCGCTTTACATTTGCGCTATAGTATATTGTGCTCATTACATCAAGGCATTTACTGTACAATATTTTTCAACTTTGCATATGTATATGGTGTAATTTTTGTCATCTGCCTATTAAATGCATTCAATCTTCATGCAGTGTTTTTATTGTATATCCTGAAAAAAACAATTTCATTTCTCACTTTCAACATAGATTGAAACCTTTCAAGGCTGAAACCTCAGTACACTGAAATAACTTTGAAACTAAATATATGTAGTATTCTGATCCCAAATTTCCCTTCTTTTAATAAAATAAAATCAGTAAACCAAAACATCACAAAATCACAACTTTAGTTTGGTCACAGGAGCTTCTTGGCTCTAGAGGTTTCACTGTACTTGTTAGTCACCATCATGAGATCATGTGACAGCATTGATGTAGCCAGAAATAAATTACTTATTAATCATTTTTTGAATATCATGTGAGTTGGGTCAGGATATATGATCCATATCCTATGTGAATTACATGAACTTTAAGATTCAATTATTGTAGTGTGTGAATTCTCATCGTTTTCATGAAGGAAAAAGGATAGATAATTATCACCGAGATGCTGAATATTGCAATAGTGAAGTCATATTGACGATTACCTTAAACTAAAAATTCTGGTCAAAGTTAATGTTAAACTTTCCTGTATGCATTTGTTATATGTTCTCTCTATCAATAATGGATCCTTTGATGTCAAAAACTTTAGTCTATACTTGGAGTCATGTAGTCTCCTGAAAGCTTAAATCAAAATACCATAATGTTCATTTGTCAGAAGTTCAGTGGACATTAAACATGCCTTGACAACTTCGGTGTAGTTAATGATCATCAAGAAAAATTCAGCCTTTAATTCTAGTCTTTTTTAATCTGACTTATTGTTATATATTGCCAGGCTACAAAATGTGTCACAGTTTTGGTCAAACCTTATAGATTAAACCTGTTCATATAATTTTATCAACTAATGAATTCATGAACAAATCCTACTTTATCAATTTGCTTGGCAGAAAAATAGTAAATATTTACCTTTATTCTCTTCCATCAAATAGGAACATTAAATATGTTAATCCATCATTCAGTGAATAATATTGTTAAGGCTGTGGCATCCTCGTGAAGTATGTATTTGTAGGAACTTAAATCCATTCACTTAGTTGCATGATCAGATTGACCAGCAGGACATTGGAATGTCTGTTATAAGATAGCTGATTGACAACCATTGTGCTAGTCCAAAAGATCAATTACTTTGATCTGGATCCATATTCTGGAAAGCTTTAGAGCACATACTCGGGCTCAAGGTTCAAGAATGTTACACTATCACTTTTCTTCAGTTCATTTGGAATCTTCAAGATTCTTTACAATTCTAATTATATTTTATATTTATCTTATTTTCAATGATATAGACAACCTGCAAGCATTTGGGAGTTGGATCAAAATTCTTACGGTATACTGAACCAGGATTCTAACCCCCATCCCCCAAAAAGGTACTTCACATGCAAGCCCGAGTATTGATTGACATCTAAAGCAGCAATAGTTTGGGCAACAGAGCATCCAATTTTCTTCCTTCTTTCCTAATGGGATTCTTGAAATGGAAGGAAATTTTTCTTCCTTGCCTTCCTGTTGACCAGCTATTGCATCATTTTTTCACCCATTTCAATAAGGCAGTCTGGATAAGAAATCACTGTGCATTGTCAACAGGGGTGGGTGTCAAAATATAGATCCTACTTCATTCAGTGCTGCTGTTAATTATTCCAATGCAGTTTAGTTGTAAAACTGGGTTGGAGACACTGAGTCAGTTCGAATTTGTATCAAGTTACTCAGCCTCTGGGACAAGCTCTCTGTACAAAATGAGCTTGAGATTCAAGGAGGAGGAATGTGGCAATGATGTAGCAAATTGAACTTCTCAAAACCTAAAATGTAGTGTTGGTATTAAATCTAGAGATCAATGATTGGTTTATCATAACCAATCAATCATCGATTTTAATTGGTTGGAGATATTTTTTATATGTTTTCACAGACAGTGTCATTTTTGCATACTTGGTAATGATTAAGTTTCTTTTCTTTTGTATTTCATAAAATGAAATGGAATAATCATGTCTGATAGATTCATTCAGTTAGTACATAAACCCCCCAGGGTGACTTAAACATCTTCCATCATCATTTGATCATGTATACTGTACCAATTCTGAAACTGGAGAAATGATGAGCAATTTGCTCGCGTAATATACTCCCACCTCTCTTGCGTTCCACTCCTACCCATGATGGAGATGATGCCATACTCAAAAAACTACATAACCCTTCTGAAATGGTGTTTATACAATGATTGGTCAAAATGCATATCTTGTGATGATCACCATAATATGTACTAAGATTCACAGCAATCAACTAAAAACTACAAGAGTAGTTGCATTCATACAAAATTCTGTCATACACTGCACCCAGCTACAAGTCAAAAAGGGCAATAACTATAACAAAATTCAAGGGAGCACAAAGATTGTTCAGTATGTCCATCTATAGATGATGACATCATATGTACCAAGTTTCACTGCAATCCATAAAAAAATGCACAACAAACTGTGGAACTAGTTTCGCTTACGAGATTGTGTCGTACACTGCATTAAGCTACAAGACAAAAAGGGCAATAACTCTAACAAACATTGCTGGATCAAAGTATTTTGTCAATATATGCATCTTCAAGTGATAACCATAATCTTAAGCAAGTTTCATGGCAATTCATCAAAAACTGCAGGACTAGATTGCTAACAAGATTGTGTCATACAATGCATTAGGCTAAGAAAGGGACATTGATTCTAACAAGAGTTGTGACAGCAAAGTAGTTTGATATGTGCACCTTCAAATGATGACAATAAAATTTACCATGTTTCATGGCAACCCATCAAAAACTGCAGTACTAGTTGCACTAATGAGATCATGTCCCACACTGCATTAAGCTACAGTACAGAAAGGGTAATAACTCTAATAAAAATTGCAGGAGAAAAGTTATTTGCAAAAATGTGCATCTTCAGGTGATGTCCATAATATTTACCAAGTTTCATGGTATGCATAAAAAACTGGGGGACTCGATTATGTCATACACTGCATTAAGATACAAGACAAAAAGTGTGATAACTTGAAGAGAATTGCAGAAGTGATTTGTCAATATGCACATCTCCAGGTGATGACCATAATATCACCAAGTTTCATGTCAATCCATCAAAAACTGGGGGACTAGTTGTACTAACAAGATTGTGTAATGCACTGTTACAATACACGAAGGGCAATAATGCTAACAAAAAGTGATTTGCCGACATGCACATATTAAGGTGATGACCATGATATTAACCATGTTTCATGGCAATCCATAAAAAATTGTGGGACAAATTGCACTAATTAGTTTGTGTCTTACACAGCCACATGTCATAAAGACCAATAACTTGAGCAAAAATATCGAAAGCAAAGTGATTTGTTGATATGCATATCTTCTAGTGATGACCATAATATTTACCAAATTTCATGGCAATCCATCAAAAACTGCAGGATGAGTTGCAATAACAAGTGCAGGATGGAAGGACACAAAAATTACTATATACCCAGACAGAGGCAGGGTATACAAATAGCTGACTTAACTGTCCCATATATTGCTATTAGTGACCATTAACCTGTATGCATTGCCTTGTCCAACAAAGTTTATTTCAAGGAACATAAAATGAATACACACAATACAATAATATAGATCTTTTTAGGATTTCAATGATTATGCATTCCACCACAATCTACTTGGTACTAATGTGTATAATATTTTATCTCTAGGTGTCCCAGTGATGCAATTTTCCTATTGCACTCTATTGTGATAAACTTGCTGCACCATCATGCACCCACCAAAACAAAATAGATAGAAAAAATGAACCTGAACTGTACAATCAAGTTATTAATAATGCTCGTAATCATTATCATCAATGTAGGAACTGGCCAAAATAAAAAATTTGGCGCAATAAAACAAACTTGATACTACTGTCAAAATGAGGTTTTGTTTTTTTTTAAAGAAAAAAAGGCCATAGGTAGTAAAAAAAGAAATACCTCCCAAGACTTTTTGGGAATCATCTTAAATTTGTCTCCTCCTAAGCATCAGAAACACCTATTCCATTAAAGCTTAGAGTTAACAACTATACATATTCTAGTGAGCAGGATATAATTGAAAACCTAACCCAGCATTTTGTCAATGTTTCTAAACAATTCATCTTTTATTAGTAATGGTGGCCACATTTTATGGTGAATCTGCATAATTTGTACAAATTGAAAGCCCCTCATGCCATGATGCTTCCCGTTAAATTTATTCAAATTCAGCTAAACAGTTTTTGGAAAGATGTCATTTAATGGTTTTTCTGTATTTAGTAAAGGTAGCCATATTTGATGGTGGATCGGCATTATTTGTATAAAAAACGTAAAGTCCTTCATGCCAGGGTGCTGTCTGCTATGTTTGCTTGAAACTAGTTTAGTGTTTTTAAAAAAGAAGTTAAAAATAACAATTGTAGACACATGGAGAATATGGACACGGGGGGGGGGGGGGGGGGGGGGGCCTTGAGGCCCAGTGACCTATAAGCAGAAAACTTGTCATATACATTTGATTATGTCAATTCATAACTGAACGTTGGTTGTTCCACTTTTCAGAGCAATCTTTGATTATTTTGATTAATCATCACACTACTACTAGAATGGTATGGACTTAAAATGTCACCTGTAACTTTCAATAACAGGAATTGTTATGATTGATGCAAATATGTAATTGTGACAAAGACGACAAAAGAAATCCAAAAAGAAAGCAAGATGCAAAATTTACTGTAATATATATCCTTTATTTCTGTACAATACAAAAAGTATTTCAAGTCACTCTGAACTATATGCAGTCTATTTACAGCAGCTGTACAATGGAACATGATGTGCTCCTGACACACAAAGATGAATGACAAACACTATGATGGACACGTATATACTATCGGAACATCTAGACTCTTATCGAGGGAAAGATATCAATACAGTTTACATTCAAAATATGTATGATGTGGAACATTATGTAACAACCTCAATAATCAAATGTATGAATAATTCTACTGTAATAATCAATATGGCTGATTAATATCAGTCTCTCTCTAGAATTAACTTCTTCAGTCAAGGCCAATTTATAACAGCCAAAAGTATAACACTTTTTAAAGATGCATTCATAAATTAAATATTAGATAATATTAGGTGAAAATAAATTTACAAATGAACAAAAAAATCGAGTCTCCAAGAATATAAAATCACATATTGAGTAATTATTATGATAATTTCAATCATAAAGTTTACATCTTTTTTCTCTGACTTCATTATACTTTTAATTAATCTTTCTACTAGTTATTTATTAGCTCTGAAATTTGAAATTTATAGAATCAAAGAGATAAATCTTAATAAGGATATGAATCTCCCAGATGATGAGAAGATACTGACATGCTGTCAAGTTTAATGCCGATTCTTATTCCTAAAATACATGAGAAGATACTGACATACTGCAAAGTTTAATGCTGATTCTTATTCCTAAAATACATCTTGTGTTGTATTATATCACTAAAGATCAGTGTAAATATTGTCACATGGTAATGTAAAATTCAAATTATGCACTGTAGTTGAAATACTGATTGCACAATTTTATGGCAAAGTTACAAAGACAAAAGTGGTATCTGGTATTTACATAGATTAAACTATAAGATCAGAGATAATCCAAAGGTTTGGATCTGCTTTTTCTGTGGTGACATCTTGAATGGAGATAACTTGGCAATTAAGGCCACTAAAAAGACAGGAATGGCAATAAGCTTCTCCAGTTTCAGTATCAAATCTATTCTTTCTGCAAAATTTTTATTATTTTCTGATGACAAAAGACCCATTAGAAGACTTTTAAAAACTGAAGTGGAAGAATTTGACCACAAGCTCTTTATTAAAGGAACAGAGTCAAAGAACTGAATTAGTTAAGAGTGAAATAATTCAATCCTTCAAATAAATCTGTCACTGCAGATGTATAGTAAAATTTGTGCCAGACTGAATATATGGATCCTTAAAACAATTCAGTCTATTATGTATTTTCTACACTCATTTATCTCCATTTGTGGAATCTTTCTTTCATATGTATAATTTCATTTTGGGGAATTATTGCTGTTCAGCCTGATTGGAATAAACTTTAAATATACACTAGAGACAAAGAAAATCTTTAAATACAGTAAAAAGAAATAAATGAGCCTGTTTACAACATAATTATTCTAAGTCTAAGTAAACATGCACTTGATGGATGACAAGTGCATGTGAAATGAAACAACCCATACAAACTGGCCATATTTGATGCAAGTAGATGGTCTTTACCAGCTGCTGCATGAAATCAGTTACCACACAACTGTTACTTATTCTTTATTCTCTGTGTTATTTTTATTAGTTAAAAAAATTAAATTGACCTTACTTTAGCAGGTTTAATTTTGTTTTGCTAGTGCGACAAATCCTGCACAGATTTAAGAATAAGGAAAAATCATCCAGTTCTATGCAACAATTGGTGTAGACCCATTACAGGAGATTATATTCAAGAAATAAAGTTTCAGTTACAACCTATTTATACAAAGATATAACCCTTGAATTAAAACTGTCTTGTACTTCTACATAACATAGTACTTTGCTGCTGTAAAATGTTGCGCCTTAATAAAAGGGGAGATAACCTGAAATATTGGCCCAGCTTTATAATGATAGTGAGTTGCAAACATTCAAATTATTCATTATACAAGACTCTACTTGATTGCAATACGAGTTTGGTTATTAATATCAGTCACAGAAACAAGTTGGCAAGAAAATGAAAAACAAAAAATGTGTAACAAAGCAATATTGACCCAGCCATTTTTCTATCACATGAAAACCAAGGACCCAACTATTTAAATACCAATATGGTAGGTGGTGGTTCTAGTTAATAAAATCTATCACAGTGTATTTTCTAGTTATCTTTGCATTTGTACATACAATGGTTGTGTTTAAAATGAAAATGTCACAATTGTGTAGCAAGTACTATGCTACTATATGGACTGATGCCTATGTTACTGTCTGCTATATGTACAAGTCTTGTGTTGCACTAAATGCATAGAATTAGGCTAAAATAACATACAAGCTTTAAAACTTCGGACTTTTAAAAACTTGTAAAAGACGACAGAGATTGCAACAATTAATGTATTAAAACCATAAAAATCTTGAAAGCAACAAAAGGTATGATACAACCATTACTGAACTGATGTCTGTTAAATTCTGATTTAATCAGCTATTTGCACTTATTTCAGTGGTTCATAGTAGAAAACTGAAGAAAAAGTCTTGTAGAAAATGATGACAAAAATTCCAGTTGGTCATGAAATTCCATAATGATTTGGTTTAATACAAATAAGTATCAATTAAAAGTAAAAGCTGTACATTTTTCAAAGATATTTCAGTATTAAAATCTCATGCAGTACAACAGTTAAATTTTATTTTAGTACAAATAAGTACTAGGTTTATTTTAGTACAAATAAGTACCAAGGTTTATTTTAGGACAAGTAAGTACTAAGGTTTGATATCAAAGTTAAATAAGACACTAGCAGCAACAGTACTACACAACACACTACTGGAACTTTCTCAGTAAAGGAAAAAAGAATGACACACAGTTCTCTGAGCAAAGACCAAGTCGGTGTACAGCCTTTAAAGTGCACAGCATTTTGGCTTCTTTTTTTTTTTAACTGAGCTTTGTGTGTGCAGTTTTTGTCTTGTTACTAAGAAACTTGCAATAGTGTGAACATTGTAAAAGTTTCAAATTTAATCGACCAGTATCTTGCTATTATACCTTGCTAGAGTAAGGCGAGTACCATATATACTTGTGTATAAGTTAAATCCAAACTGCAAACAACACAGACCCTGATCTGCCATCACATAATGCACCAGGAGATCAGGGTCTCTGTTGTTTTGTTCTACTGATTACTCATAACAAACTGCACAGACCCAGATCTGCTGGCACATTATGTGATGGCAGATCTGGATCTGAACAGGTTGCAGTTGAACTCGACTTGTAAGTTAGTATAAATGGTACTAGTGTTTATTTTATAGGGTAACCTCTTTCACATTAACAACACAACCTGACATTTAAAACATTGTTACCTGCAAAAGCAGTATCTGTTCGGTATAAACTGTTGATTAAACATAGCTGAAAATCCAAAAGTAGGCCTTTAAAATCAACACCTACATAAACTTGCTGACAACAATTGTTGCAAAATCCCAAGGCCTTACTTAAGACCAAAACTTACACTGCAAAATCCCCAGAAGGTCTTACTTAAGACCAGACCTTACATTTATGAACTTTATTAATTCAAATCATTTTTCAGACAAGGGCAACATTTTATATTGAAGTTGTTCATTTCTCAAATTTGGTGCCACTAAAGATATCCATGACACATGTAAATGATGAATGTAAATGAAATAGAAGTTAGTATTTAAATTTTAAAAAAGATAAGGCCAGTAAGGAAACTTGTTTAAAGTTTTTAGGAATAGACAATAATTTTCTAGAATATGTGTTTTAGAATACATCAACTCTGTTAACATTCCTGTCATATATTTCTTTTTTATCTGATCAAATTATCTCCTTTGTCATTAAAAAGATCAGAAATGAGCACCTGATTTCCTTTCTGCTGAAAACTTTCTATAAAAGATGACAAATTTTCTGTGAGTATGAGAAGCAGAGGAACTTGTATTGGAGTTTATTGCAAATGGAAGTTACATAACAAATTTAATACATGTAATTTATATCTTCTGCGAGCCTTGGCAAGAAAAAGTTTAGAATAATTTGGGCTCTACCAATTCCTATAAAATTTGGACTAATGTAAAAACAAATTATCACATGATAAAAACAACTAATTTATTAAATTAGTTGTACATTACTGTGATAGTATGACTGATTTACATTTGGATGACCTTGGGCATTAAGCAGCAACTCTGTATGACAATGCATCTTGTGTGAGAACAGTATGTGATATTACACATTTAATATAAGCAGCATAAGATGTGTTTTATCCCTGACATCATGTGATAAAAACAAAACTCTAGTGATAAATGGAAAACTAATCACCAAAACTATGAGAAAAAACTTTAATTTACATTTTTTTAAAATATGTACCCATCAATATGAATGTGTTCACTAGCCTTACACCTAATTTTTAAATAATGGCAGTATTCACAGCTTACATCTGACAGCTTAATATCTTACAAGTTTCTCGACTGAGACATGCAAACTGCTATAATGTTCTGACAGAAGATATGGGCAAAAGACTTTGGAATTTTTGTTACAAATTTGATAAATATATAAAAAAAATATGAAAATGAATCTGAGAAAATGTTGATTGCACAAAAAATCTGGCCACATCATAGCCACAAAATGTTTCTTAGGACATAGGTCCAAGAAAAAATGTAGGCATATAAAACACAACCTATGTGGAAATTTGTGGGGAAAAAATTCATGTCGGTATTTTTACACAACCAAATGGCTTCACTAACACTAACATTTTAAATACATAACATAAAAAATGTGATTTTGTAAAAGACAATCAATGACAAGATGATACTTATAAATAATTTAGACCTTTAACATGTTTTCATTTGTTTAATAGGCACAGCATACTTTTTGCAATCTGAACTATACATGTTCTAAAACAGCGAGTCAGAAATAGTTTTGTAAAGCATTATATTCTGAACAAGTTCTCTCTATAAGGAACAATGTATTCTTCATCATGTGGACTGGTGTAAAAAAACATACAAGTGTGCTTATATCGATATCTAATAACTGTGTTTTGCTTGCTCATAATTCATTTCTCATTCAATGCAAAAATTTACTTTGTACTGCAAATCAAATGGCAAACAAGATATCACATACACGATACCTCCAAGTCATTGATATTTAACATGTATGGAAAGAAAACTTAATTTTAAGAGATTTCTGAAATCTGAAATTCTAGACCATTAAGGTAAAGACTATCATAAGTTCTGCTCTTCAAGTACATAGAGCTATGTATGAAGTCTTGCATAAAATAAAATCTTCAACATTATGGTTTTAAAACAAATTTTTAAACTGAACAGAAGTAGAAAAACTTTCATGAATTGAAATACTGATTTAGTAAAGACAATAGATTTATTATGAAGAGAGAATATTTTTGTTATAATGCCAGCCATAAAAGAACAAGAAAAACACTGCAATATCACACAGGTTCTAAAACAAAATATAGAGCCATATTACAACTTTAGAGCTCTTAATCTTGAACCACCAAGTTATATTCTCTCGATGATTAAAATTAAAAATTATTTCTGTTATACAACCATCCCTTTAATCTTATTAGGAAATGATAATACAAGTACAAAAATGTTGATAGTTAAAATGAATAAAAGTATCTATGAATGTTAAAATGATAAATACAAGATTTGTGTACAAATGAAATTACAGGACCATATTTTCCCACTCTACATACATTTGCAGCTGTGCATGCAAACATGTACAAATGACTGAATATCTGAATACCCCATTGTCATAAATATATTTTCAGTGTCTGCAAACTCTATAGCATGAAAATTTATCAGTGATCAAAGAAAACGGGTTTAAGTACCATTCAATTCAGTGGTACTCAAAAGTAGTTGTAAATTAATAACAATATCTTGTATAACCAGAATCATTACGGTGAAATTTTCTCCTAGTAGAAGAATTAAAGTTAAGATCCTGAAAGTTCTGAATCCAACTTACCTCAAGCCAAAGGTACAGACTGTCAAAGATTTTGAACTTTGAGATTAAGTTTCGTTCTTGATAATGTTTGAGAATACCGGGTTTTCAACCACAGAGCTTTAGACATCAGTAAGCATTGTATTTGCATATTTTAATCAATAAATTTATGAAAAAATGCAAAATAAACTTTTTTTTAAGCATTAAAAGTATTCAAAACAATTTATTTTAAGCAATTAGTTCAAAGTTTTCAACATAATTCCCTGATGTATACCCAGTCAATACTGAATTATGGTGCATTGGATCAATACAAGCAATGCAATCTAGACAAGTTCCAGATGTTCTACGCATGTTTTAAATAATAGTACTCAATAATAATGAGAATAGATCCATATAATTGAGTGCATCCAGGGTTAGTCTTGGTTGCTAAAGCGTTTTATGCATTCTCAAATACACAATAAACGTTTTGATGCTTAACACTCAGTCAGCCATTACACGTTGTACTGAACAATATTCACAAAAGACCCTAAATTGAAAAAACAAAACAAATAAGTGCCAAAGCAGGAAGTAAAATACCCAACCATTAAAATCTTTATCTTTTGATCGTCACTGATCTCACACAAATGCCTAATCCATAAATTCATTTCTAAAATAAAAAATTAAAAAAACCACCAATCAGCCCATACATTATGAATTTCAACTTGCAGGCAAAATATATATTAAATCAGGCAGAAAGTGTTGCAACTCTAATTTTTTTAAGTCGGGTATTCACGCTAGGGATAAGCATAGACATATATATGCATAAATTAAACTTGTGTTAGACACATATTTAGGACAGAGCTCTTTAGAGCATCTATTCTATATGCAAAATATTTCTGTGGCAAATATAAAATATACCATACTTCTGTCATTCTGGATGACTATCATGCAAGTACAACATTTTTTTTTTCTGACATGCAATTAACACACTAAATATTATCAAAATATTTCTCTATATAACTTTCTAAAAATCAGACGATATTCTTTTAAGATAGTGGTGTAAATATGCAAAATGATGTAGATAAATCATTACAGTGGTCCATTGCTATAAAGCACCTCAGTATAACTGTGCCTGATATAACATGGATATTGTCATCAATCCAATTCTATTGGTTATATTCTATTTTTCCATGTAATGTACTCTAGTATAAGGTAACCTTGCCTGTAAGACTGTACACTTTGATGACTCCCCTAAACAGTATTATAGTAACCTTGCCTGTAAGAATGTACACTTTGATGACTCCCCTGAACTGCATTATAGTAACCTTGCCTGTAAGACTGTACACTCTGATGACTCCCCTAAACAGCATTATAGTAACCTTGCCTGTAAGACTGTACACTTTGATGACTCCCCTAAACAGTATTATAGTAACCTTGCCTGTAAGACTGTACACTTTGATGACTCCCCTAAATAGGATTATAGTATCCTTGCCTGTAAGACTGACTGTACACTTTGATGACTCCCCTGAACAGCATTATAGTAACCTTGCCTGTAAGACTGTAGACTCTGATGACTCCCCTGAACAGCATTATAGTAACCTTGCCTGTAAGACTGTAGACTCTGATGACTCCCCTAAACAGCATTATAGTAACCTTGCCTGTAAGACTGTAGACTCTGATGACTCCCCTAAACAGCATTATAGTGAGACCACTGTACTCTGCATATACTACATGTACTACTTTTCTTGGGTACAATGAGCATACGACTGCAAACAGTGTAGACTGAGATCTGCTAACACATAATGTGCCACCAAATTAGAGTCTACTATACACACACTAATCTGCAGGCACATGATGCTGGCCATAAATAATTTCCATTGCTCGTTGCCTGGGGCAAGTTAATTTTGACACAGGCAAGCAACTATCCAGATGCATATAACTTGTCAGGAAAGAAAAGGAACTCTAATAATACCTTAGCATGCTTAGGAAGTTAAGTGAAAATTAAAATGGGCAAGTAAAAATCTGAATTCACCTGCCTGTGCGAAAGTAAACTTTGAACAAAATTGTTAAGGCCTGTGTTGCCTTAGCAAATCAGCTTCTACAGTGTTTGCAATAGGGTGTGTGCTGTAAATAATATGGAAAATGGCAAACATGATTTCATGAGAAACTGCCATACTAATTCAACCTGCATAGCATCAAAAAGACATTTTATACAATAATTATGACATGTCTCTCAAAATCTCGCGTATAAGCCAGGTCCAAATGCAAACAACATAGACCCTGATCTGCCGTAGCATAATGTGCTGGCAGATCAGGGTCTATGTTGTTTGTTCTACTGATTAGTCCTTACAAACTACATAGACCCAGATCTGCTGGCACATTATGCAACGGCAGATCTGGGTCTATGCAGTTTGTATAAGCTTATACACGAGTATATACGGTATAGTTTTTTAACAAATGACACACGGAAAAGTATCTATTAAAATGCATCACAGACAACTTTTCCACATGTTGGTAAAATTCTATATACTTAAGTAGTCTTGTAAAATGATGATGACAGAAACCCTTGGGTACTTGCACTATTTGCATTTATGAAATAAACACAAAAGATGATTATAATATCAAAATGGCAATAGTATCACACTTTGATCATGTTGTTCAACCAAAGTGGCAATCAGTCTCCTTAAATGGTTTATATGTTTCAGTGAAGATATTTACTTGCTGAAAGTTGTGTTATCTAGACTAGGCTACATATCTTATATGCAGTAAAACTTTGATAGCTTGAACACTAATCATTTGCATACTCAGCATTACTCACAAGTAGAGACTTAGATCTACCCAGTCCCATTGTACAGAAAATTTGTCTCTGCCACCTCAGAAAACTGAAATTAAGTTTTTGAAGTTGTACTGTGCTTGTATTCCATATGTCAAATAGAGGATCTTCCATGAGTGCTCATTTCCTATGAAATTTACTGAAAAAAGAACAAATAATTTCTATTTTGAAAGCCCTGATGAGCAAAACATTTAAACTTATTCAATGCACTTCATAATTTTTGCATGAAATAAGCAAAATGCAAGATTCAAATCATTACATGGCAAATTATGGTCCTGTGTTTGTTTAACAGAATGCACAGGGATGTTCCATAACAAGACAATAAGTTACATTAAGCTAAACGTGTTTTGCTTATATCTTGTGGGACATCATGACGTGACATTACACATCCACAATATAAAATTGGTTTACAAATGCCATATGAATATCATGTAATGAGAAACACCTGAATACAACTTTTCTGAGGGCGGCCTGTAGATTGCCAATTTTGCATTTTGATATCAAGAGTATTGTGAATGGCACATTATACACCCACCCCATGGTTAATAGTCCTCTATGTAGATGCATTTTGTACAGAAACCATATTTCTCCTTTCAGTCAGGGTGACCCTGACATTTGCTTTTTGACCCCAAAATCGACAGGCTTCTTCCTGACCCGAAAAGCACAGCCAACCATAGCTTGTGCCAGGTCTGTGATGTAAAACTAATGTTATTGTGTGGAAACCATTTTTCTTCTTTCAGCCAGTGACTCTACCTTTGGGCTTTTGGACCCAAAAGCCTTTTGGCCTTTTCTTTGTCCTAAGTGCATGCCATCCACAAAGTCTGGTTGAGGTATGTCAAGCAGAACTAATGTTATTGTGCTGAAACCATTGTTTTTATTCTTTCAGTCACAAAGACCTTTGACTTTTTTACTCTAAATTCAATGAAGTTCTTCCTTACACCAAGTGCAAGCAATCCATGAAGTTTGGTAAATTTAGATGATGAAGAACTGCAGTTATTGTGTGGAAACAATCGTTATTCTTCCAGTAAGAGTGACCTTGACCTTTGACCTTTTGAACCTGAAATCGCAAGGGTTCTTTCTTAGCACAAGTGCAAGCCATCAACAAAGTTTGGTAACTGTAGATAGTGTAGAACTTGAGTAATTATGTGGAAACCATTTTTTTTTCTTCCAGACACAGTGACCTTGACTTTTGATTTTTTTAACCTGAAATCGAAAGGGTTCTTCCTTACCCCAAATACAAGTCATCCTCAAAGTTTGGTAACCGTACATGGTGGACAACTAAAGTTATTGTGGAAACCAAATTGGTAATGGAAGGGTGGACAACATCATAACATAATGCAGTCCACCTTACGGCAGATGTATAAAAATACATTGATAAGCCCAAGTCAAAACACTATGCATTTATCAAACTTTTTGGTGAAAAGAAAATGTGAAGGATCAAATACTAAGCAGAAGGTATGAATAAAAAGAGCTCCACTGTGGTGAAAAAATATTCAACTATCAAAAAGAAAATCAGTGTCGAAATCAATGGAGATATTTTTGTCAATGCCAGGACTACCCTGCTTTTGCTAGAAAAAAACAATTATCTGATTCCGCCAGATTTGTCTTGTTGACCCTGAAACAGAATGACTGAGAATAAGATTCAAATCAAGGTTCAAGTGTTTAAGATGCCAATGTAACCTATCCTAAAGTCTGTGCTATTTATGCAGTATTTTATAGAATCCTCACACCACAATAAGAAACAAGCATGTGAAAATGTAGCTTGTTTTTTTTTTTTTTGGGGGGGGGGGGGGGGGTAAAAAAATTTTAATTATATAATACTTACCTGCAACTATTGCATTTCTTTCCTTTCCCAGGACTTCTAGTGCCACATCCAAGCTAATTATTCCCACCTCCAATTAATATTAGAAGGCCAGAATTGAAAAGAACATGATCCCAGTCTGACTCACAGCCAACATACAGAATACCATCCTCTTTTGACTTGGACCTCGACTTCAGGACATCAGAGTGGAGTGGGAGGAGGGAATCACTGCAAACGCAGCAGGTAAGTATTATGTAATTAAAATTAGTCCCCCACCCCCCCACCCCAAAAAAAACCCAACTACATTTTAAAACCAGTAAAACATCACCTGCTACTATTGCATTGCTGAATGTACCAGTTACTTACTCTTATAATAGGAGTGTTCACTACTGTAAGCTTGTAGAAGGTTGGATCATGCGTTGTGCCATCATTATAGGGCCCACCAAAAAAATGCCTTCACTCTTATGCACCAAAGATCGAAGGTAAAAAGAGAAGGTAGAGTGAGACCACCAGAAGGTGACTCTCATAACATCATCCAATGAGGAGTGACTCAAATAGGCCCAAGATGTAACAATAGACCCAATTTGGGGGGCTTTAATTCTCATGAAAGAAAGGTCCTTCTCAGTGAGACTGATAAGCTCCCTTGATAGTGAGGACAATCCACCTGGAAACAGTGGCCACCAAAATATCAAAGGAACCTTGAATAGGTAGGATCAGATGCTTTTGAACCTTCCTTCTGCCTTTAGAAGAAACCAAATAAAACCTTAAGGCCCTAACTGAGCAGAAGAGCCTGTCTTGGTCATCCCCAGCACAGATACAACTGAGACTGGGGATCGTAATAGGAATTGAAGCTACTGAAACCATTTTGGCAAAGAAGAGAAACCGAATCATAATTACCACTGAACCATAAACAACCATTTTCCACTAACTCCTCGCAGAGACTAAGGAGAGCAGGAAAACAGTCTTAAGGGTAAGGTTTTCAAAGGAAGTTTCACTCAAGGGTTTTATAAGGGGGTTTTCACAAAGAACATTAGTGAGCAAGATTCCAGTCTCTGAAGCTCAAAATAACTGATGAGATCAGAAAGATGAGAGTTCGAGCCAATGGCGGAACCCCTAGAGAACTTGAGAGTGCTAGAGAGAGCTGCCTCATAGCTCTTAATAGTAGACACAGAACATTCTCTTTTCTTCAAAAGAACAAGAAGAAAATCTGCAACTGTACTCAAAGGGGACAGCAAAAATCTGCACATTTCCTACTGCACCAATCACATCAGATACTCCACTTTGCATCATAAACCCTGTATAGATTGCCTATTGGTGGTGGTGTGGAATTGGGACTCCATCATAAACTGGTCCAGATTTATCCACCAACACAGGTGATGGTGAAAATCGGATCCCAAGGTGATCTGAGCTGATAGAGGATCCCTGTGTGGACTCCAGTTTGCAAGAAACAGGAACTGGAAAGGGTGCAAATAGAGTCTTCCTAGGGGAATCAAGTCTGCAGCTGAGTTCAGAGTCCCCAGGAGAGAGAGGTAAAGGTAAGCTGACAACAAGGTCTTGGCCAGAAGAGCCATTATGAGGGACAAGATTTGGTTGATCCTGTCTGGAAAAACATGACCTCTACCTAGGCTGGTAAGGAAGTTCATTCCCACATATACAAACTCCTGAGGGATGAGATCCGATTTCTCTTGGTTTGGGATAAGACAGAGAAAGGTTACCATGGACCAACAGAGGGATGGGTCCTTTAGAAGAAAATCTCCGAGGACATTGTTCTTCAACCAATCAAAATACAGAAGATGGGGAACCCTAACAACCTCAAGTTGCTGCAACTACCCCCATCACCTGGTAAAAGGTCTTGGGGAGAGATGATGCTGAATTGAAGAACTCTAAATGGAAATACCTCCTGGTCAAGACAAAACTAGAGGTATTTTCTGTGAGGCAGGAAGATGGGGATGTGAAGGTACACATCCTGAAGATCGATGGAGACTGCCCACATACAGGGCCTTATGGCATTTCTGACTGAGGTCATAGTCTCCATCATGAAGCACTCTTCCCAAAGAAATCCGTTTAAGGCGGAAAGGTCGATTATGAGCTGAAACTTTTTTGACACCAGAAAGATCCAGGAATAAAAAGCTGGAGTCTGGTTGTTTTCCACCCTCTTGAATGCACCCTTTTACTGAAGGGGATGTACCTCTTCCCTTAATTGAGCCAGTTTGGACTGGTGAAAGAAGATGGGAATCCATGACAGAGGAGGATGTTCCCGGAAACAATGCCAATAGCCATCCTTCAAGGTGGAATGGACCCAAACATCGTTCGTGATGCCTGACCAAACCCTGAAAAAAGGGCTAGACAAGCTACTACAGGAATGCTGGGAAGAGGAAGACACTGCAGAGGGTGCAACTCATAGGACCGACCCCCTCCCTCCTTAAGGAAGGGGAGGAGTCCAAATACTTTCTCTCTTGGTCTGCCTCATCCATCGAATGACAGGTGGGAGGGAGCTATGAATTGAGACTGCTGTGTCTGCACTTGTTTGAAGAACTTGGGAGAAGGTCCCATAAGGTGGTCATGGTTGGCATGCTTCTTAGCCTGTGTTGAAGGGCCTAAAGCTGCTTCCAATAACTGGTGTGGTTGGTCCCTCAAATCCTGTGATGCCAGGGTGTGAACGAGGCATCAGAAGAGTGTCTCCTCCTCAAGAGGTGCAGACCTTAAAAAGTACTTGCTGTAATCCTTCCCCTATATGTGACAACTTTCAGCTAAATCCCACACCTGATCAGACCAAAGACAACAAACTGGACAACTATCCATGCGTGCACACCCTATGCACACTAAGCAGGCAGGGTAAGTGTCCCATTGGGCCTTCTTGTGTCCCTACTTTCCCACACCTTGCAACATTATAAACTCTGAAAGATAAAAATTTATGGAAAACAAAAATATCCAGAACCCAAAAAGTTAAAACACTACTTACCCTAGATTAGGAACAAGGAAGGGGAATACAATCTGCTGAAGCACTGCTTGCTAAGCAAGGCACACAAAAAACCCTAAAATTAACCAAAAAAAACCACAGATATCAAGCAAGGATTGAGGGAATAAACACTCAATCGATACAAAATGGATGGTGAATCACCAAAACTACATTTAATACAAAAAACGGAGGGAATAATTAGCTTGGATAATAGGAAAGCCATGCAATTGTAAAAAATATTGTATGAATGCTATTAAATTGCCACTTATGATTACTAGATGTTGAAAATCTTGTCATTTAAACCATAATAATCTTTGCTGAAGACATAGATCCATTTGAACTGTAAGTTACAAACCTGAATCAGCACTGAAATGGCACATACATAGTCTGGTTTATAGACAATTTTACTTTAAAAAGACAACACAGACCCAGCCTTTATAAATCTTGGTTCAGATCAAATGGTCGATTAGGAGAGACATTACAACAAATAACAAAGGTATTCATGCGCAACTTTCTTGAAAGAGAATATTTCTCTTAAAACATAGATCATGCTTGTTTCTCAACATATTGTTTCAAAAATAAAGTAAAAATACAATTATACTGTACTGGAATAATGGCACAGACTGTAAGTGGCACTTACTTATTATTGCACAGGTTTTGACAAAGAAGGATTTCTCACAACTGTTTCACACAAGAAGCTGGCTGCAGTCTGCATGTCAAGCCTTCCACCACGATATATTCCAAATCTGAATGGGTTGGGATGGTATTGAAACAAAAGAAAGTAAAAACTTTCAACTTGGAGGTTATTCTAGTGTATGGATGGACATGCAAACAAATGCCAAAGAGATCACTATTGTGAGCTTTTACCAAGGTGGGCTAGACAAAAAATACTGTATTTGCTAGTGTAATACACACGCCATCACAAACAGTGTAGAACCAGAGCACTCAATGCATCAGCCAATCGGGATCATTGCTGTTTACTCCCCTTGTGATTTCATGTAAACATCATAGACCCTGATCTGCAACTGTATTATGCGAAGGCAAATACCCTAAACATTCGAAATTAGGCCAACCCTGAACATAAGCCTACTGTATATACAGGGCTCCTATACAAATCTGAAGCTTTTTTTTCCATGACTTCTCCATGACAAATTTCAGATTTTCCATGACTAAATTCGTTAATGTTTACAATGAAAAGGCTGGAAAGTTGGATATGTACGCAGAAATAATGATAACATTGATGAACTTGATAGGAAAGATAACCACATAATCAGCTTTTTGTCAAGATGGCCTCCTCCTCCCCTTACAGCCATCTGATCCACCCACTTTAACACTGCAGACTGATAAGGATTTTCCATGGTCATGGAGAAGGATTCGCATGGTCATGGATAATCCTTGCTTGTCAGTCTGTAGTGTGTATGTAGTCACTTATATGTTGAGACCAACTGCAAACATAGACCGTGATCTGCCATTGCATAATGTGACAGCATATCAGGGTTTGTGTTGTTTGTTCTACCAGTTACTCCTAACAAACTGCACAGACCCAAATCTGCTGGCACATCATGTGACATAAGATCTTGGTTTATGCAGTTTTCAGTTGGATATGATTTATA
The DNA here is from genome assembly GCA_029931535.1 of Margaritifera margaritifera. Taxonomy (NCBI): domain Eukaryota; kingdom Metazoa; phylum Mollusca; class Bivalvia; order Unionida; family Margaritiferidae; genus Margaritifera; species Margaritifera margaritifera. The sequence continues at coordinate 242,724 of JAQPZY010001446.1, read as the reverse complement.
TGTGAGTATATACGGTATATTTAAATTAAGCCGTCCAATTCCTACAGAGTTTTGCCCCTGAAACTAAGCCATCTCGAAAATAAACTTCCTAATACTGTGTGTTCAACTGGTATCTTTTATGCATTTTATGTTAACACTGCAGAGAGAATATGTTTTCATAGAAAAAATGCTGATTTTCAAAATAACTTTAATTCTAATTGTAAACCAGGCATCAATTGACACAGAATTAACATTTTCTTCATGGATAATGCAAAGCATGGACTTATAACTTCTTCCACATTTTTGTGTATGCATTAGTAATTTTTGATACACAGAAACCATTTTCCTCTCGTACAGTGATCTTATCACTCGAAAATATGTTAGCTCGAAAGTAAGCTGTTTTTGAAAATAGGGAGAAAAAAATTACTAATAATATTAGCTGCAGCTTAATTTTTAGTTTTTAGGGCACAAGTCTGATCTATTTGCAGTAGGTACCCACTATATCATGGATAAATGCAGTCTCTACTTGTGGCAAATTTTAACAGTATTACATGCCCTGATGTCTGGTAAGTATGTATTGATCTGCATGTATGCTTACTTTAAAATTCTTTCATTTTCTCAAGTCTTTATTAATTGGCAGCATTTTATTGTAGCTTGAGGGAGAGTATATAAAACTGAAATTAAGTACTTTCTGTGATGACAAAGGAACTCTAAATTCCATCTCTTTCAACATGGACTCGATGAGTTTAAAATGAGTTTTCTTGACTATTACTTTCTATGATAATATCTTCAAATCATCAAACAGAAAATGATGCCATCATGGTCAAATCAGGTTTTCTTGTATCGACAGAAAGCACAAAATTTGTTTTCTAGCTCAGCCCTTGAAGAGAACAAGAAAATGTTCAAAACTCCCAAATCTACATGGCACAACTTGAAAAATATAAAAATCTTCAATGTTATAACCATTTGTAAAATGGGTGAACATCAATTGTTAAAATTACATTTCATGTTCTTTTTTTTCCACCTGAACTACCAGAGATTCTTTCAAATAAAATTTGCTGGTCTTTATATATCAACAAGCTTACAAAGCACCTCTCATAAAATGGAAACAGTTTTCTGAATATGAACTCCATCTGTTACTTTCCTGGAATAGACAATTCATCTGTATAGTATATTTTCTGCATAGGAATTTGAAAATTCCACGTCATTTTCATGGACACAGACCATGGTGCATTTCCTTGGAAGGTTAAAACAGACATTCACATAACTAAAACATTTTTAATCTGTCCACATTTTACAGAACTGTGCACGACAAAGTAAAAATTCCATTCTGATATGAATGCAGCTCCTTCCACAGGACACTCACAACATGAAAACTATCATTTTGTGTCATCTTCACCTCAAAACTAAACTGTCAAAAGAGTCTGATAGACAAAGTGAGAGATGCAAAAGACTAGAGTGTGATTCCACCTCAGTTCAACTGAGTCCCAATAAAACAGATCAATAGTTAGGATTGTTCCTTGATCCCTGATATGTATAAAACTGATCCCCTGTTCGGTCCATATTTCTCCGCCCAAGATAGGGGGAGCTCTGCCCTATAGGACCATTGGCCACTGGGGCGGATTGAAATCTTCCTCCTTGAGGATGGTTTGGTTCTGAAAATAAATATATGAAATATGAAATTTATCTGCATGTTGCTAAGTCAGCATCACCTTTAAAAACTGAAGATATTTTTAAAATATTTTATTACATGAAGGTATGGCAACTACCAGAAGAATTTCATTTTTTCCTAATTATATACAAATATTACCTTTACACCAGTTTGAACATAGTTTTTAACCTATTAGGCTGCAAAAAATCAAAGTCTCAACTTTTCATTCAGTTACATCAACACTGGGACACAGTCATCTTAGCAATACCTGTCAAGTTACATCAATGAAACTTCAGAACACGGTTAACACCTGCACTTTTAACAAATATATATTAGATAAGCTGAGGAAAATCATTAATATGTTAGGACAATCATCCCCTAGCATGCTCCAAAAAATATTTAAAACTATTATAGCTTATTTCTTCTAAAATGTGGATTTTTAAAAAAAACTAAATTTTTTAATGTTTTGAAATCATTAATTACATATAATTTTTACTTATAATTAAACGTAATTGATTAAAAAAAGCAGAACCTTAAATTCAAAGTCAGAATTTTGAAATGGGAGCTGAAAATCAGAATGGTTCGCTGGCATTACTTACCAATACTTGGAGGTGGTTTCCCAGTGCGCCTGACTAGAAGTTTTACAGTTGGTCCTCCATTCTGAATAATATCTATGGCTTCAGAGTGGGTCATGTTTCCTGTGGTGTAGCTGTTGATTTCCAGCAGTTGGTCACCAACCTATAAACAACAATTCATGTATTAATTGTCACACAAAATTTTACTAAAAACTTGTAATCCTGAGGCAAGTAATGTAAAGTGCCTTGCCCTAGGGCACACCATGGTAACCAATCTGGGCTGATCCAAAGGTGAGAACTGAACCCTCATCCATCTGATCACGAGCTCAAAGCCTTAACCACTGCATCAAACCAGCTCCTACCTGACTGGTTTGCTACCACCTACTGCAGTGTACAGTCTACCATATTTGCCCATGTTCAGTGCACACCCAACTGTCACCATATATACTCGCATATAATCCGATACCAATTACAAACTGCATAGACCCAGATCTGTCGCATTTTACAACAGCAGATCAGGTTCTATGTTTTTTTGCATTTGGACCTGGATTATACACGAGTATATACGGTAGTAGTGTAGACCTAGACCTGCCATTGCATAATGCTCTGGTATGTGTAAACTGACAAAAAGTTTTAGGTATTGCCTTTAATTTCATCATCAAAATCCCCCCCCCCCCTCCTCTGAACGTGTTCAAGGAACATAGAAGCCCCTACACAGTGCCTAAAATGACCTTAATGCAAAACTTAACCAAGATGATACAGGTTGATTGACAAGGGTAACACTATATGCCCCTACTATTGTCATGGTGGGGCATAAAAAGTAAAAAACCTAATCTCTACACAACGTTAAAACAGTTTCAAGATGGACAAATGGGCAAGGGAAAGGAATGATGACCACACAATTCCACCCTTCCAAACACCATTGATTAAAAAGATGGAGAAATGTGTGTTTTAATGAAAATGCTTGAATTAATTGAAAAATACTTTTCATAATCTATCAAATACAAACAAAGCAATTTTTAAAAATCCATTAGAATGGAAAAATGACTGTCTTAAAAGTGGCCAATAACAAATATGCTCAACAGTCTGAATTTGCCTTACCCTAAGTCTTCCATCCAAATCAGCTGCCCCACCCTCAGCTATCCTCAACACAAAAAGGGGCATATTGTTGAACTCCTGTCCCCCACGAATGGAGAAACCAAACCCTCGTGCGCCTCTTTGCAACTCCACTGAGTACACCTCTCCCTCTTCGGGTATCTTAAGGAACAAACAAATGAATAAAAAAAATGAATAAATATGAAAAAAGAATTAAAAACTTCCAGAAGACTTAATAGAAAAGAACCAGATGTCTCATTTGTGTCCATACATGATGTTTTCTCATGTATCTGAATTGCAAAAACTTAATAATAAACTTTAACACAAACATTGATGAGAACACCGATGATGTTGTCACTGTCTGAAAAGTGATACCTTTTTCTCACCATTCTAATGAAAGTGAAACAATAAAATGTAGGGATTGAATTTTAAATTGGTTTTAAAAGTAGATGCATGGATAAAATGAACCCAAGCTACCTCAAACTATCTTATAAACTGGCCACAAGTACTTAGGAATGAATTAAAATGTCATTACATATATAAACCTAAAATGTTTTATTTATGCCTCAACATAAGTGTCAATTCATACAAGGTGGAATAGAATTTGATAAGGTACATCACTCAAGTCTTTCTGCATGATTCAGTGACATAGCTGCATTTGTGGGTACAATATATGATAATCAGAGTCTGTTCTGGGACATGTGACTGCAAGATTCACACAAATTTTAAAACAAGAGGCCCAAGTGGGCCTGATACCGCCTACCTGCTTTACATAATGTAACAGTTGACCATTATATAGTACAGTAAGAACACAGCCAATGCAAACTCTATCATACTGATTTTACTTAATTTACTATAGTCTGATAAAAATTCTTTCCAAAGATAAAGGCATAATTAATATGAATAATCTCTTGCCCATATTCAAAGTCATCCAAGATCTTTGAAAGTTAAGTTTACAGATGAAGCTCTACAGAGGCAATTGTTTTTCACAAATTGAAATTATAATTCAGAGAGAACATTTTCATGCCACAAGTTTCTTTCCACTTAGAAAATCAAATTTGGGAGCATTTGAGAAGAAAAGCATACTGAAGTATTTTTTTATTAAATTTTAAAGCTAGAAATACAAAATATAAATTCCAAATAATATGCTAGTAATGCCACTGAATATATGCAATACCATAAAATAATGAACAATACATGTGATAAGATATAAATGACAAATGTCTCTGGCACTTTAACATGGCAATATTAGCAACTGTCAAACTCTATTTCACTAAACCTATCAAATTTGCTTCCAAATGTTTAAGAATTTCAGATGTGGCTACATTTTTAGACATAATTTTCTCTGCAAATAAATTTATAAACTTACATGTTTTTTTACAAGAAATATGTTCTCATTGGAGCAAAATCTATATTAGAAAGGAAACACAATTACTTGCAAACACATTACTGTGTAAAGACATTCTGATCCTTAATTACAACATTGCACACAGTTTGGAGTAGCAAGCAACTGTACATTTTCTCTAACAATATTTCTATTTTATATTTTTTCTTCAGTTATAAATTACAAATTATTCATTGTAATCCCTACAGTGTATTAATTTTGATAATGTTTGTAAACTGTTCCATTGAAATTACACATCTTGTATTCTAAAATTTATTTTTTATAGGTTTTCATAATTTTTGCAAGGAGATGAAATTTTTAACCTCAGACCTGTGATACTCAATCCCTTGCTTTAAGTTTGAGAGAGAGAACAGGTATTTTAAAAATTAAAAATAAAAAAATAAAAACAAAAAAGTTTAAATTGCACACATTTTGGAAACTATTTCTAACTATGCTGAATTTCATAAATATGTGCAGATCTTGCTCATAATAAAAATCATTGGACACCTTGATGATTTAAGTTTATTTACCAATTAAGATAAATACTACAGTCTCTAGGGTAGCAACAAGATCAGCTAATCAGGTGCAAGATCACGTCATTAATGTGTGTGGCTCTCACTCATTACAGAAACTAGTGCGAAATTCTGATCATGTATGCCTACATTCCAAGTTTTATAAAAATTGAATCAGAAAAAGACCGTCAGCATGGTAACAAGCTCAGCCAATCATATGCAAGATCAGCTCAATAATATGCGTCGAGCTCACTCATTACTGAAATCATCCAGGAGCTTGATGATATAAGCCCATATTCCACGTTTGTTCGATATCAGATCAGAAATATGACTTCCTGAATGGTAACAAGCTCAGCCAATCAGATGCAAGCTCACATCAATAATATGTGTGTCTCTCACTCACAATCAAACTTGTCAAAGATCTTGATGATGTAACTAAATATTCGAAGTTTGATAAGAGTGGTAACAAGCACAGCCAATCAGATACAAGATCATCTCTTTAATATACATAGCTCTTGCTCATATATGAACTTCTCACTGATACTGATGATAGAAACCTATATTAACAAGCAATGGTGATGGATGAATGATGCACATATGGCCATACCATAAGCTCACTAGGTCTTACAGATGGGTGAGGAAAAAAATCGCGCCAAGAAATCAACCAAATTGCACATCATTTTTACAAGACCAACCTTTATTTCTTCATTTAAATCCTCTTATTTTTAGAAAATTGCACTTTTTTTCATAAATGAAAGTGTGGGGGTGGGGTGGGGATATTGTATACATTTCTCTGATGAGCTAAAGAGTACTCAGATATCCCCTCATACAATTTGTTTTTTCCTGACAAGATCTCACATATTCCCAGTAAGAACCTGTAATATATATATATATATATATATTGCAAAGGCATAATATTCCCATGGTTGGAATGTATCAATGATAAGTTGTGGTGGGAAAATGAATTAATTCTAAAGGAGCTAAATGTTAACAAAAATGTGACAAGAATTTTTTTTCTTCTGAAACTGCTACTTTTCAGAGAATTCCCTCCCCTTGATTTTCATCTCCATTCCTACCTGGGGATTGGATGGAAGTCTATTTCGATTAACATCTTTTGGTGGTGGTATTGGTGGCAGATAATGTAGCCTGCAAACAAACAAAAAGCCTTTGAAACAAAAAATACAGCAAAAGTAAAGAAAGAAGTGTAGTAGCATATGTTTCTCTTTTTTTTACTACTGAAATCAATAATTTTACCTGAATTTTCAACAAATGAACAAATATTCATGCTTGTAAACTATGTCTATAACAAAGTCCAGGGGACATTACACTTAACAAGAGTCTCTCAAAGAGACTGCTGAAAATCTACTGGGCAAAGAAAAAAATTCCAGGAATTCAATTTAAGACCATTGCTTCCTTTTAACTGCCGAGCATTTAAACCATCTTCGATATTTTCCAGCAATTATAAGATTTTCAAATTAGCTGCTGCTGTGGTATACATACTGGATGTCAGGTTGACATGATTTTCATTTAGGACCAAGTAGACATCATTAGAAGTCTTTTGGTGAAAGCCCATGTCAATATGACCATCCACTCTGAAGGAGTAGCAACAGCATGATTTTCAAATCAGCCATCGTGGCAGCCATATAGGATGTATGACTGGCACCATTTTCATTTAGGACCAACTATGTATCATAAGAAGTCTACTGGTGAAAACTCCATGTTGATATAACCATCCATTTAAGAGGAGTAGAGATAACAATATTTTCAAGATAGGCACCATGGTGGTCATATTGGACATCAGATCAGCACCATTTTAATTTAGGATCAATAAGTCATTATAATAAACCTTTGGGTGAAAATCCCAAGTTGATATGACTTTCTGTTTTGGCAAAGTAACAATAACAAAATTTTTTGCCATGGTGGCCATGTTGGATATCAGATGCCCACCAATTCCAAATTGGACCAACTAGATATCATAAGAACTCTTTCTGGTGAAAGCACAATGTCAATATGACCAGCCATCTTGGAGAAGTAACGATAATAAGATTTTCCAAATGGCCATTGTGGTGACCATACTGAAGCTAAGATTGGTACCATTTTCATTTATGACCAACTAGACATTAAAAGAAGTCTTTCAGTGAAAACCCCATGTTGATATGATCATTCATTCTGGAGAAGAAGTGATAACAAGATTTTCAAGATGGCCACTGTGGTGCATTATTGGATGTCTGAGCATTACCAATTTTATTTAGAACCAACTAAACATTATATGTCTTGTAGTAACACCCCATGTTGATACGACCATCCATTCACGAGGGGCAGCAATAACAAGATTCTAAAGATGGCAGCAATGGCAGCCATATTGGATGTGCAAAGGACACCATTTTAATTTAGGACCAACTAGACATCAAAAGAAGTCTTCTGGTGAAAACCCAATGTCAATATGACTTTTTGTTCAGGAGGAGTAACAATAACAAGATTTTCAAGATGACTGCTGTGGTGGCCATATTCAAAGTCAGATCAGCACCATTTTCATTTTGACCAACTTGACATCATAAGAAGTCTTTCAATGAAAACCCCATGTTGATTTGACCATCCATTCAGGAGGAATACTGATAACAAGATTTTCAACATGGCTGTTGTGATGGCTATATTGGTTGTCTGAGCAACACCGTTTTCATTTAGAACCAACTAGACGTCATAAGAAGTCTTCTGGTGAAAACCCAATGTCAATATGACTTTCTGTTCAGGAGAACTAGTGATAACAAGATTTTCAAGATGGCCACCATGGCAGCCAAATTAGACATTAGATCAGCACCATTTTCATTTAAGACCAACCAGACATCATAAGAAGTCATTTGTTGAAAACCCTGTTTCAATAGGTCTTTCTGTTCAGGTGGAGTACCAATAACAATATTTTCAAGATGGCTGCCATGGCAGCCATATTGGACATCAGATCGGCACCATTTACATTTAGGACCAACTTGACATCATAACAAGTCTTTAAGTGAAAATCCCATGCTGATGCGACCATCCATTCAGAAGGAGTAGCGATAACAAGATCTTCAAGATGGCTGCTGTGGTGGCCATATTGACTGTCCATGCTGCACCATTTTCATTTAGCATCAAGTAGACCATGGGATGAATGTGTGTGTAAAGTTTTATGGCAATCCTTCAAGTAGTTTAGAAGGAGGTGCAAGAACAAACTTGTGCTAACGGACAAATGGATGATGGATGAAGGATGATAGACGATTGACAAAAGACCATCCCATAAGCTCTTCTGGTATATGACCGTCTGAGTTAAAAATCAAGTTTTATAGAAGATGTGGATATGAATTTCCAGTTTGCATGGGAATCAAAACAAATTCTTTATTTGTGCTTTGTACAATATCAGGTCTGGCTATATGTGAAGTTTACTCTATATAGCCACTTACCTATCAGAGTTAGGGAATGGTGCATCAGGCCTATCAAATCTCCTGGCATCCATATCATTCATGGCTGGGTAGGCGGTTGCATTCACCATGGATCCCTGGGAACTCTAAAAGAATTCAGATATGATTAACATAATAAAACAAAACTCTAACTTCATCATAATAAGCCGATCCCCTGCTTTAGCAAATTTTAGCAAGTTTTTCATTTACCACATTTATATAATGGTAAGCACAAGTTTTCATGTACCATATTTTCCTGCTGGCAAACCCATTCCCAAATTCACCATAAATATGGCAAATATTTGAACAAGAAAACCATGTCCAATGATAAGTCCATCCAAGTCTTTGCATCACATTAACAAGGCAGCCCCCCACCCCTCATATAAAGAAATACTGCCGACAAAGATGAGCCCATCCCCCACTTTTCAAGCACTTTACTAGACAAACTCCTAGGTCTTTCAAAAGAGAAATATTCAAACACCTTCGTTACTGAAAACCTCCAAAAGCAGGCCACAATAGCCTAGTTTCAAGGTAAATGAAGGAATAAATAGTGAAAATACTTGGATGACTGCAACTATATTTATGGAGTGGTTTTTCAAGATGTATGCCCCCACTGTCAGAAACCACCTGTGATCCAGAGGCTTAGAGGAGAAAGCTCTGCTGCTGTCAGATAATTGCCCAGCCCACCCCCCCTGCTGATTCACTTGTAACAAGTGATGGAAAGATCCATGTGGAATATCTCCCTAAATATTCATCTTTAATCCAGCCACCAGACCAGGGAATTATCAGTACTTTTAAGCAGAATTACTGTCAGCTGTTAATACAGTTAATGCTGGAAATGTGGAGAAGATGTTACAACCTTTCTCAAGAGTGTGAGTTTGAAAGAGAGTGTATTCATGGGTGGTCACTCATGCAGAGCGATCACCCCTAAGATATGAGGGGTGCTGGAGGAGGGGTCTTGGAGCTGCCTTTAATGTAAAGCAAAGTCAATTATTGAGAGAATGATGATGAGAGCGACTTTGAAGGTTTCAGCAAAACGGATGGCATTCATGCAAAGGCTGTCTGGGATACATTTGTAAAGACCCATGGTGCTGAGATGGGTGTTCCTCGCGACGATGTGGAAGGGTGGATATGTGCTGGCGATGACTGTCCCACAGCTGAATACATGTCAGAAGAACAAATTCTAAATTCAGTTACAAACAAATTCGCAACTGAAGACGATCCCAACTGAGGCACCACTAGTGTCAGGAGTGATGCAGATTCAGATGTTGCTCCCCTCCCCCCTCCACACAGGCAGCAATAGAATATTTTAATATTGCCATACTGAGGCTGGAGACCCAAAATGTTGACTCTGTAAAGATCATGCAACTGAGAAATCTGAGAGATTTTGCTTGGCAGACAAAAATCAAGAGATAACACCAAAACAATTAATGGATCTTTTAAAAATGTGAAGTGATATTTGTTATGTGTGTCAGAAACTGCAATACTGTCGTGTTCTAAATTGCATTTACTTTTTGTTTTTTTTAAATATATTTTTCAACATGTTTTCTGAAGTTCAGATCCATTAAATTCATGTTTGTTAATGGTTTACCTTTGTGAATTTATTTTTTTACATTCTACTGTAACTAAAATCAATCAATCAATCATTCAATCAATCAATCAATGAATCAATCAATCAATCAATCAATCTAGTGACAGAAGAATCAAAAATTGAAAATAACACGTTTCAACATTGTTGTTTCTCGAAATGAATGTCTGACTTTTTGAAAAAAGATATCTTGTTTAATTCTGAATGAACAATAAAACTAGAACATATCCAATTCAACGCAAAAAGCAGTGACATAATACATAATGTGTTCAGCTGTACACATTAAGTGTATTGAAACTTCATGGAATGTTTTTAACGATCAAGATCGTTTATCCTGAAATTAAAGGTAATTTATACAGAAAAACGAACAACTCCATTATAAAGTCCTATTTATTCACAGTTATTCTCAACACAATTATAAAACTGGTATTCAACAATACTGCTCGACCCATCTCTACTTCCGCCTCTCTCTGCATCTCCATCCCTTTATTAGTTTTTCATAGGTCCCTCGGTAACTCATGCCCTCACTTATTGGTGTGGTCAATGTTTTTGGACCCCGTTGTGCGCGAGTTAGAGGGAGAGGTGTACAACCAATGTCACCAATAACATGATGTAATTGAAGAAAAAGATTCTGAATCAGGGCCCAACTCAAATAAAATTTTGCTGTAAAATGATGAAAACTCAAACTTGATCCAATGTCTAGTTAATGTAAGGCCTCATACCAAATATGCAATTTCAGAATTACTTCCCTTAGGTGATACCCTAGTGATCTCTGGGCCTTTTCTCATGCAATAATGTCAACTCTACATAGCACTGCTAACATCACAATCAGACAATCACACATGCCACTTTCCTGTTGATTCTATTAAATCTAAGTTTTTCATCAGGAAGGTTATTATCAATGGATATTATTGTGTATGTTTATATCTTCACTGCAAATAATTCTTATCTTATCATTAAATGAGATTACAAGTAATCTTGTTATTTACCAGCTGCCATTATACAGTTTGGATTGCTCTGTAAAAGATGAAAAGTGTGTGGGGATGGAGAGAACCTGGAGGTGTTCTGCCACTCTCCAATAGAGAAAAATATAGATAAAAATGCCTTCCTACAATATATTGCATAAACAAAATTTCAATTTAATGTAAGCCCCTTTTTTCATGTGTTCTTAAATCATTAATATAGACAACAGAGTGCATGTATACTCTACCAGCTGACAGGGTACACAAGTGGTGAACAGCACTAGACATAATTGAGAAAAATAAAATCATGTACTACTATACTATTCAGGAATCTATATGTATGTTGCCTTCATAGAAAATTTAAAATGAGTTATTTCCTACATAAACACAAGTATCAAATCTAGCTGACAAAAGATTCACTATTAAGTGAATAGCAATCCTTGTACAATGCAGGCTAACCAAAGTTAATGGAAGAGTCAGGTAGGGGATGCAATGCTTTGTACTTTGGAAACTGTCCATCAAGTTTCAATCCATGGAGTCTTTCAAAAAGTTACTGCATGGAAAAAAAATGTTACCATGGATGTGACAAGATGTGATGGACAGACATGGGTAAACACTATATGCCTCCTTGATAGCTATGGTGGTGACATAATAAAAGTCTCATTATACCAATAAAATGTACCAACTTACCCTCTGTGATGTTGATGCATTACTTGATGAATCATCTGAAAAGACAGCATACATAATTAAGGTATGGTTCTACTTTGGAAATTATTGTAGACAAAATCAGAACTGTCTACATTTCCAAAATGGAAATTCCATATATGGGAAATTTTCTACATGGCTAAGGTCTGCAATTTTTGCAACCTGGTCACAAATTCCACAATAAACCTCATAGGTACTCAGGTACTGGTAAATGATATGTTCTAGATTAAGAAATGGTACAAAACTGAAAAATATTTAAAAATTGAACAAATGAACGTTTAAACCAGGGGTGTCAAACGTACGGCCCACCAAACTCATTATTTATTATTATTATTTATATCAAATCTGGCCTGCCATAGCAAATAAGTTTGACACCCCTGGTTTAAACAATAAAAAGGTCACCAACATTTAAGGCCAAAATGTCCTCATATAAGCTAGATCACGATAAGGTGCTGTATTTACACTTGTTAAATCAACCACATCAATGTTTTAATTTACCTTGAAAATATTTTATATAGTCTAGTCTGTATGTTATGCAGGGTCAGCTCTAGCAATAAGTTACAAAAGAGAGTGAAGTGAAGGTAAAATAAGTAGAAGAGTAACAAAGTAAAAAGGTAACAAAACAATAATTCACTTCTGACTTCTCTCATTTACTCTGCATTTACTCTGCAAATTATGTAATATTAGTGCAGAAGAGTTACCAATCATACTCTCCAGAAGAGGAACTACCATATATACTCGCATACAAGTTGGATCCAACTGCAAACTGCACAGATCCAGATCTGCCATCACATAATGCATCTACAGATCAAGGTCTATATTGTTTGTTCTACTGTTTAGATCAAACAAAGTACACATACCCAGCAAAGGGATGCTTCTCCATCTGGCAACTACTTATGTTGTGTGACATTTTATTCACCCAATTTTATCCATTTTTTTTTATTTATTCATTAATTAGGAAAATATGTAAATTTATAAAGTGCCAAATAAGTTTAGGAATGCTAAAAAAAAAGGCATACAAAACCAAAATAAAGACAAAAAAGGTTAAAATCCTTAAAAAAAACCAAGTTAATGTTTTGATATGAACTGCACTCGTTTTAAAAGTCCAAGACCTTCTCAGCTGGAACATCATCATGGAGATGAGTTCCTGGGCAAGAAGACTGCCTCCATTAGTCAACATTTACAACACACAGGAGGGCACATCATGCCTTTTCTACATCCACTTTACCAGCAAAAGAATTCTGTATGCCTTTTCTGTCATCAACAATAATATATGACTAAGGATGAGCTTGATGGAGTCTCGTTAATTTGATCTATATCATGCTACTGTTTTCATTTGAAACATCATGTTGAGATAACTGAATGAAATTTTGCAAAAGATCCAATTGGTCCATTCAACCATCAAGTTTATCTCTAATGCTTTCTCCAAAGCTGTTTTGAAACTTTGTCTAAATTTTACCTTGAGGTGGTCCAATAGTGAGTGTGACTGAGTAACCAGATTCTTTGATGATATTGACAATATCTTCATGATGGAGGTGAGAAATGTCCACTCCGTTAACTGCTAAAATTCGGTCTCCCACATGTAATATTCCACAGCGCTCAGCAGGACTGTTCTCAAGAATTCGACCTGACAAAACAATTATCATGTGATATAATCTCTTGTAAAAATGATCCTTCCTACTCTGTGAATGAAAAAAATAAAGTTTAAAAAGCAAATAGCAAATTTAAGTTGGTGAGAGGAAGCAAAAATAATAACAAAATTTAAAAAGAAATATTTATAAGCAATGTATATAGTGAAAGCAAAAACTGTACACTAGTGTAAATATATAAGAATTTGGATATCATGCTTTTATCAAGATGGAAAACATTCCATCGCTGATCCATAAATCTGGTATTTAAGATCAGATATTCCCTATTTGACTTAAACCATGTATACTCACATATAATCCGGGTCCAAATGCAAACAACACAGACCCTGATCTGCCGTCGCATAATGCGCCAGCAGATTAGGGTTTATGTTGTTTGTTCTACTGATTAGTCCTTACAAACTGCGTAGACCCAGATCTGCTGGCGCATCATGCGATGGCAGATCTAGGTCTATGCAGTTTGCAGTTGGTATTGAATTATATGCGAGTATAGACGGTATATAATCAACAGTTAACTCATTAACCCCTAGCGCCACGTTTACACGTCATGAGGTTGTACCCTACTTCCGAGCTCTGTAACATGAACATCATTTAGGATACACTAAAGTGGATGGTATTTCAGGAAAGTAGACAGATGCAGCTCTACAATGATACCAAATAATGTCGACTTTCTAACTTTCTACTCACATTAAAAAATACAGCGAAACAAATGAATTTTTTGAGACCCGATTTTTTTTAGGTCAAAAATTGCCAGTTCCGGAACCAGAGTTTGTGTCCGGATTTTAGACTTTTTGGCCTTAGATCTAAAGCAGACCGGTCAGAACACCACACAGACAGATGAACCTTTGCAAAAAGTAGGATAAGTTTGAGATTTGGAGTAAAAAGGGGCCAGGACACAAAAATCAGGGATCCAATACACACAACAAAAAAAAGAAGTCCAACTTTTACCCTTCTGCACATGCGCGAGCGTAATAGCCAATCAAAAATGATGTTTCTGATACACCTAAGCATCCGGCTAAACGAAAAACTTTCTTAAGCAGATGAGTTGTGCTGCATTCAGAAGTAACCCCAAAAATGCGTTTCCTACCCCCATTTCAGGCGAAAATGAAAAGAATCTCCCGGGGTTAATGAGTCAACTGTTCCTAACTTTCTGATAATTGTTCATTGTTAATATCTGAAAATGTCTAAAACGTACGTCATTACTACATCAATACTTGTCCCTCACTTTAAAGCCATTTGAGTATACTGCTGCCATTCTTATACTGCACATATTATGACGAATCCCATTAAATAGGTTGAATTTTGTTTCATTACGTATACATGTACTATTTGTTATATTTTATTTTAGTTTTCATTTGTCATGTGGTCTCACATCATTTAGTGTCCTGCTTTTGTTTTTTGTGCACTATTACTGTATATACTCGCTTATAAGTCAGATCCAACTGCAAACAACATAGACCCTGATCTGCCATCACATAATGTGCTGGCAGATCTGCGTATATGCAGTTTGCAGTTGGATCTGACTTGTATGTGAGTATATTCAGTATCCCTCAGTATAAAGTTACCACACTTATAACATGGGTCACTTTTATAGCTCCCATGAACAGCATTATAATGAGGGAATATTATCTTGTAGACAACCGACGATCAGGCAAAAAAGTGCATGGGTGGATGGATTTGATGGATGGATAGAATGGATAAAGGGGTGGATGGATAAATAATTTCACATCGAGAAGCTATGATCAGTCTAGCAGATTCAGCCCTTGTACTTTGATTTTTTTCTTACAGATAACATCTACTGCTTATCAAACATATCTTTGCAATGAAATAATTTCTATATATATGTTAATTAATAATGTAATATCAAAATCATTTTGAAAGAACATAATTTTGTGCTTGAATCAAGCTATGACACCAACTCCCTGTACTCAGTGGGTTTTTGGAACCTATGAGTCTGACTCCACTTCACATGGGAGAAAAGATGAACTGCTAACTAAAGTACAAACAATGCTTGATTATTTGGACCTATCAGGAGACATGTACATTGTACAGATAACTAATAAATTTATACAGAATAGATTGTGTACCCAGGGGTCATTCTATTGGTCCATATGATAACAAACTGATGTTTTACAGTACTACAGTTTGGATAATTTTGAAGTTATTTATGTTAATAAATATGTTACAAAAGATCATACCATATACATTGACTTATAAGTCAAGTCCAACTGCAAACTGCACAGACCCAGATCTGCTGTCGCATAATGCACCAGCAGATCTGGATCTATGCAGTTTGTTAGAAGTAATCAGTAGAACAAACAATACAGACCCTGATCTGCCTGTGCATTATGCAACAGCAGATCAGGATCTATGTTGTTTGGAGTTGGACTGGACTTGGAGATTAGTATATACAGTATCTACGGATGAAATTAACCGCAAAACCGACTACCACCACCAAATACAGTATTCAACGTAATATCCAAACATGGCTTAAAAAACCCATACCCCTCCTTTTATCCAAGCACACATAAGGATGATCCATTTCAAAGAGCACATCTTCATCCTAGCAGGCCCCATAGGAAGGATGCAGCTGCTAAAATATGCCTAGAAAATCTTGATTTTCTTGGAACCTACCATCAAGAATGCCTGCTGTCTTGTTATCACTTAACTTTCGTGTTAAATCAGTCTAAAAAAAAAGATCTAAATATGTTTTATTAGGCACAACCATAGTGGGAGAGAGAATGAACGTAGAAAATACTCCACAAAAGCAAAGGGAGCTAACTCTTCTGATATATACATACACCTGATGGGAACACTGTTCTGACATTGTCAGTGTATGATCATTATGATGAGATTTAATGTCACAAAAATAACCCAAATAATAACTTTTAAGTGCACAGTGTAGGTATTACGATGAATATAGTATATACATTCCAAGACTTCTAACAATGCACTCAACATGCATAAAACTACCAGTACCACCACAGCACAGCTACACACCATGGTAATTCACTATAGTATTACAGTTTGAAGGCATAGTTAAACTTGCACTTGTGTTTATTTCTCAAACCTAGTAGATTTATCTATGTATAACATGCACCCAAATCAAAAAAGGGAGCCAGAGTGACTCAGTGGTTAAGATATTGGACCCATGACAGATAGGTGTGGGTTTGATCCCCACCATCAGAAGAGCCAGGTTGGCTAATGTGGTGTTTTCCTCAAACAAGGCACTTTATTTGCCTCAACATGACTCAAACAAGGCACTTTATTTGCCTCAACATGACTCAAACAAGGCACTTTATTTGCCTCAACATGACTCAAACAAGGCACTTTATTTGCCTCAACATGACTCAAACAAGGCACTTTATTTGCCTCAACATGATATAATCTTTGAAGTGTTGATGCACTGAAAAAACAAAAAAAAAGGCCAACAAAATGCAAATAGTGTTGATTATACATCACATAATGCACCAGCAGATCAGAGTTTACACTGTTTGCATGAAACCAGGAATAGGACAAACAGCATATCATGCAATATTGGCAGATCTGGCCTGGAGATCATAAAAAAATATAAGCTTCAGTCTGAAACTGAGTTTCCATTATCTCCCAATCAGAAAAAAAACTTTCGAAAGTAATGACATTTGTGATTGATTGAAACAAAATCTCTCGCTCAAACTCAAGAGCTGTACGATTTGCAAGCTTGATGTTTTAAAGCTGTCCACAACTGGGGGTGGAAGAATCTCCTAAATATAATATTCAATAATTTAATTAGATACAAAAAGCTGGCTGTATTTAGGAATGCCAGATCTGTCCTCTTGACAAAAGACAGGCTGAAATGTGAGCAAAATCTGATCTAAGATAAAGTTTCTGGATGGTAAATAGAAGTTCACTGTGACCTACTTTGTTTTCATGTACCACACTTAGTTGAAAGAAAAGAATTCTTGAACTATATCAATCAGCCAGATCTGAAAAATGCCTCCTTCACTTGAACTTTTCTGGTAATGACTTGGACAACATGACCCAAAAGTGAAGAAAAATTACAGTCTTAAAATTGAATTATCTCGAGACTTGATGAAGCCGCAGTGGCTCAGTGGCTAGTGTGCCACACTTGCAACCAGGAATTGCTGATTCAAATCCTTCCCATACCAGGCTGGATAATACACTGTGGTATATCCCTGGGCAAAACACTTTACTCCTTGTTTTGGGACGATGTAACCTTTCATGTGTCGGTATGCCATTAAACACCAATAAATCAATCATGAGACAACTGCTTTCATAAAAGACATTAACCCCATTTTTATTGACTGTTTGATGGTACACACACTGTGTCTGACTGTTTGATGGTATACACACTGTGTTTGACTGTTTGATGGT
This sequence comes from Margaritifera margaritifera, assembly GCA_029931535.1. Taxonomy (NCBI): domain Eukaryota; kingdom Metazoa; phylum Mollusca; class Bivalvia; order Unionida; family Margaritiferidae; genus Margaritifera; species Margaritifera margaritifera. Next base: position 224,822 of record JAQPZY010001446.1, on the reverse strand, counting down.
ACACACACTGTGTTTGACTGTTTGATGGTACACACACTGTATTTGACCTTCATTAACCTATGTAAAGACTAAAAAGGGTAAATCAACCAACAGACCCATAAATACCTTTTGTAGGAACTGAAAACTGCACATTTAATATGACATCCACAAACATAAATACATTTTTTTTTAAATTAGGGATAATCACCATAAAACAAAATCTTAACAATAATGACAATTTTCAATAAATATGTAAGACATCAGTAATATTGGTGTAAAACTCTAATTTTGGAATTTGCATTCAAGTTAGTCCTAAATGATGCATAGCCCTAGATTTCAAGTAATGCAATGAAGGTAACACAAAACACAAAATGCAAATAGCTTGCAGATTATATTTGCCTGGGGACAAATGGGGAAAGTGGGAGGCAGGGAGACTGAATGCCTGGGGACAAATGGGGAAAGGGGGAGGCAGAGAGACTGAATGCCTTATACTCTGCTAAGCATATGAACCCCTAAATTCTTTTCACCTTGTCTTGCCTGTGACAGTTTAGCCTCAGTCAGCAGCAGAGAAAGTATATTATAAAATGACATTAAAAAACCACTGCTGCTGACCAAAACAAAAACATCTCTGTCTTGCTTTCTTCACAGGTCAGAGAAAAAACAATGAAGTGTGCAAACAACAAGCATTTATCTGCACCTAGGGTGTAGGGTTGAGTTATAACAACACAATGGAATTAAACAGACCCAGAATCAACTCACTGCAAGTCTTGAAATAAGACCAACACTTGCTTTAAACAATCTCATTTAAAACCCAATCAAAAGATCTGAAAGTCTGGATTTAAACTCTCTGACCAAATGTTCTTGTAGATTACTTAAGTAAAGTTTTACTTGAATGCCATCACCATATTTTAGAAGGTTCTTTTGTTTTAATTCAAGGGATGCACATACACAAAAATATACAGCACAAAACAAAGCAAAAATGTCAATTCCACTAATAAATTGATCTGTATTACAATGCTTAAGACAAATGACTTCATTATTCCCTCCTCAAATAGTGTTCTGCATGATGCTTTGTCCTGCCTACAAAAGCAAAGCTAAGAACAATATATTATAAAGACTTCAATCATTCAAGGTTCATGTAAAACTTATCTTGGTGTAATGCTGATGGTGGTACGTTCAAAATAATCTATTATGTCTTCCTTGCTTTTGCCATCAAGACGACAACATAAAAAAAGAATGGAATCTGAACATAAAAAGATTTAAAAATTAGAAACAAGCTCCAGTATCAATAAATAGCATTTCAAAATAGATATACCGTATATAATTGTTTATAAGTTGAGTCCAACTGCAAAATGCACAGACCCAGATCTGTCATTGCATAATGCACTGGCATATCACGTTCTATGCAGTTTGTTATAAGTAACAAGTAGAGCAAACGACACAGACGCCGATCTGTTGGCACATTATGCGATGACAGATCAGGGTCTATGTTGTTTGCAGTTGGTCTTGACTGATCAGCTAGTATATACAGTACATATTGTTGAATTGTATTTTCAAAGGCTTGAGTCTGGCCAATTGCAAATTTCCCGATTTGACGCATCTTTCAATTCTTTGGGTAAACTGTAAGACAAAACATACATTATTTGTCCTATTATAAACCCAAGCAGGCCCACCTAAAAAACTTTGTTTTAATGTGGAGGATCAGGTGTTATTACTGGTTAGTATTCCGAAATTAAAATATGCACAAATCTGGGGATGAGCTTATAATCTGATCATGGGTTTTTATTGGGTACATACCCTATTTCTATAATGATAAGCCCTTGCTTGATGATAAGCCTAATCCATGTGTTCAGGTAATTTTGTATTTAAGAAAACCCTGTTCAATTACAAGCCCATCCTCCACATTTCATCACATTTACAAGGTTGACTACCTGGGCTTATAATTGGAGAAATATTGTATTGCACACAGCAAGAAGACAGCATGGAGAGAATAATGAAGCTGAAGGTTCTGCAATTAGAGCATCCTGTAAGTTTTTTATATAACACTCCTATTCCAGTCTATGTAACATCACTCTGTGGGGTGGGGAAGAGGTTAGCATCAGGCACAATGGTATAGTGCTGGACATTTTAATGGCGTGGGTTGGTCATGGATGCTTAAAATTAAGAGGTCTCACCAATCCAAGGATAGAGATTTTTCTTATTTAACAGATCATCTGACGTAAATCTCCCACCTGAATTGGGTTTGTCTGAAAACATCAACTTTGGGGTTTACTTTTTTTATATCTTAAAATAAGCTTTAACTGCTTCAATACATATATTTAAATAAGGTAAACTGTCTCTGAAAACCATGTATCGTATAATATACTGGTTAAGAATGTCAGAACCAGGGAGGCTGGGGCAAGTTCACCCCAAATATTGCATAAGTTATTAATTTATATTGAAGGCCATCCCATTGATTTGAAAAAGTCACCTTCCTCTGAAAGAGCATCCTGATTTGAGAAATCATTCCAACACCTCCTATGAGTGCATATGTAACTTTTCTGTCACACGTCCTGAAAACTGATCATTCCACATCTTATACTAGTTCAGGGGTGCACAACTCAATCGTTTACATTGGCTAGAATCGATCTTGATTGGAACTATGTGGGCCGCACTGTTCAAGTTTTGTGTCTATAATAAAAGCATCAATGCGCATGAGTAAAGTAAGGACACAGGCTGCGGGCCACAAAAAATGTGTCTGCAGGCTGCATGCAGCCCACAGGCCATATGTTGTGCACCCCTGTACTTGTTGAATGAAGTTTAGTGAACTGAGATCATTAATAGGCAACTCTGGGACAATATCAACCTACAATACCCACTTCATATGAAATTAAGCCAATTATCAAATACCTGCTAGATGCAATTATTTCACACGCGTTACATCTCTTTGCTAACATTAAGGGGGCCAAACAAAATGAACAGCTGTATGAATATTATTCATATGATATACAACACTACCTCACTATAAAACTCTTCATTATACAGCACTTCTACATTATAAGACTTTCATTATATATAACTCCATCACTATAAGGTAATTAATTAGTCCCTTCATTATACAGCACTTGCTCACTATAAGACCCTTCATTATACAGCATTCTCTTACTATAAGACCATTCATTATACAAAGCTCCCTCACTATAGTGCCTTTAAATATGCAGTACTCCCTCACTATAAGACATATTCATTATACAGCATCCCTGTACTATAAGATCCTTCATTAAAAAGAAATCCTTTACTATAAGACCCTTCATTATTCTGCACTCCCTCCTATAAGACCCTTCATTATTCTGCACTCCCTCCTATATGACCCTTCATTATTCTGCACTCCCTCCTATAAGACCCTTCATTATTCTGCACTCCCTCCTATAAGACCCTTCATTATTCTGCACTCCCTCCTATAAGACCCTTCATTATTCTGCACTCCCTCCTATATGACCCTTCATTATTCTGCATTCCCTCACTATAAGGCTCTTCATTATAACATGGTTCCTGTTATAAGGCAGGCATAGTAACGGATCCGGTTGCATTCAGTGGTAGTAAAATCATATGTATCATGCAGTGTTGCACCTAGGATTCAAGGTCAGGCGACACTGTGTCCCTCACCCTCCAGATTAGGGGGACACGCAACATTTTAACGGGACAAAGAAAGCACTAGAAGCGCTTAAAAAAATGAAATAATCTTATTTGCTTTGACAGTTTTGCCACCTTAACTTTCTCATATTTTCCTTGGACATCTTCACTATTGCAATGAACATTTTATCATGCGATTAAGTAACTCATGAAAACATTAATATGTTTGAATATCTGGTTAACCTGAAATTAACTGTACCATGGAATTTTCCGTTCCGGATCTTGCTCTCATTTAACATTAGTGTCCAATCATTATCTACCAGCATTTATTATAATAAATACCCATATTTTCTTAATTACTTTTTTTTTTAAGTATTAAATCATTAATCAAATGACAGATTGTATACTTGCATATATTAGTACCTTTTTTCATTAATTCAGCCTGAGAATAAATTAAATCTTCAATGCCATAGGTGTGACTTTAACCTCAAAAACTTGGCCGACTACCACAAACCTTGAATGTTTTCACTGCCATATTCATTGATCTGAAATGGATATTCATTGCCATCATACAGGTTTTATCACTTTTAGCGGCTTTGGTCATTGCTAATGCCAACATAGACATGGATGCACATCCACGGAGGAAAAAAGTAGGCATATTTTTCTTTCTTTTTTCCCTGACAAAAAAGCACAACCAGATGGGTGCACAGGGTCAAGATATGGGGGACATAGGACAAAAAAATTGCGGAAAACCTGCGAGCATGCACTCTAGGTGCAACACTGATCATGTACATCGTTATAAGGTGATCTCACTATAAGGCAGTTTACTCTATGGATCCTAAGTACAGCATTATAATGAGGGAGCACTGTACTTGAAAATGCCTTAGAATTTTACCAATGTAATATGATGAAGTGAATTCTTGAAATTATAGTTTCATGTATGTAACTTCAAGGAAATGGTAGATTTTGTTCTACAAAAAGGGAAATAACTCTTGACAAAATGTTCACAATATCTGGCACATCACCTATTCTCCAAAACAACAATAGAAATAAATTAAAAGATATCGCTTTTGTAGCCTAAGCTTAAGCTAGCCAAATACAAAAGATGAACCTATGGAGAAATGAAGTTGTTTTCAAATACAAATCATTTCATTTATGCAAAGTAGCTTCTCCTTGAGAAACCTCATACAGTGCATTATACTTAAAAACTGAGAAAAAAAATTCTGTTGTCAATTGAAAGTTTTTAAAAAATCTATTTTTCATTTACAAACTGTCTGAAAAGGTATAATGTTCATGTAGGTATAAGAGAGATACAAAAACATTATTTAAAATCAGGGTAGTCTGGATAAAAATTTTTGTTAACAAAATAGTTTTTTTTTATGTCGTCCAGACTACTGGTCAGATAGTTTGGATACGACAAAAAAGGTACTTATTTTTGTTATCCATAACTCTGAAATTTCTCATTGTGCTAAAACTCTGTGAAATTTAGTGTCAGTAACACGTAAGTTATTTTACTAATACAAAAGCTATTTTATCTACACAAAACTGCTTTGCAAACAAATGCTATTTTGGGCAACAACTAACATTTGTGTACCATCATCATTAGAAAAATACAGCTACTTAAAGAACAAACAAAATAACAGAAAACTCTGTCCAAATCATAACTTATTCAAAATCTTGAACATCATGAGAAATTAAAGAATTAAATAACACCAATTATGATTGCTCGAATTTAAGGAAAGAAGTCTCTAAAACTTAAGAGTTATTCTGCAGAAAGTATCTGACAGCTCAAGTAAAAAGTAAAACATGAAGAGCAACGAGTAATTGTCCTAGGAAAGCAGCAAATTCATGCATGAATTTAAAAAATCAAGACCTAAATTTAAAAACTATTTTCTATTTTAACTAAATCCACTTTAGAGCCAATGCAAATACAATACATATATAAAATACTCATGCACTGTACTTGAAATTTAAAAATCAGCTCTTTCAGCAAAAGTGGATGCAAGTCACATTTTCAAATACTGTTAATAAACAAATCTGTGTGTACAGCAGAGTGCCCATAATTGATCAGTCATGGAAATAAATAAATATGTCCACAGAGCATGCATGCCCCTGCCAATACTAAAGAATCTTTGGCAATGACAGAATATTTTATTGTGGTATTGTGGGTTTAACACCATTTTTCAGCACAATACATAGTGGCCAGTATATTTGGTGGATGAAGAACACGAGAAGGTCCTGGGAAGAACCACTAACCCATGGGAAGCTACAGGCAAGCTTGCTCACATACTCATGCTGGTCGAGCCGAGACTCGAACTTATGTGGACAGAGGTGAGATGTGTGAGTGATCTGTAAAGGTGAGCACCTTAGAGCACTTGGCAACCAGGAGCCTGTGGTCAAGACAGAGGGCAAACTAAGCAAAACAATGGCCCTAACTCAATCAAATGTTTATGGCTATGGATGAAAATAAAATTTTAACTTGGTCTTCTTGACAAAAGCCCCTTACCAAATTTGGTTCAAATCCAGAAGCTATAAAAATATATTCAACAGAAACCAAATTCACAATGTAATGGATGGACAGACATATGAACATGAAACACATGATATGGTTATGGCACAAAAAAAGAACCTGCTGATTTAAATGACCTACACATCACGCCTATTGGCTATCATATTGGTTTTTAAAACAATAAATGATGCTTGCTTAGTCCACATTAAATTACTGCAAATTAGATCATCGGTTCTCATATTTTGGCACCAGCATTATAGTTCATTTATGACATCAATGCACAGTGTTGATGTTTTTCATTCCTGTTTAGGGATCAGGTCTACTGCACCCTGTAGGGAGAGGAGGTTCTGTGTTCAAAGTGAAAATCATACAAATCACCTTACAGTAACACATGGTCAGTAAGGCTATGAAGAGCATTCTTCACTCTTGGCATTTATCGCCTGTGTATTTATACTTCATAATATGGGTACAATAAATCAGCATTTGTGCCTTTCTTTTAAGCCTTGATAACAAACATGGCTAACTGAAGGTGGTAGGCTATAAGGAGACTAGAAATGTGTCCATACAACATGGATGCCCCTGTCAACATAGTGATGTAGAGAAAGCTTGTTCAGTATGCACGGGGAAAGCTCTAAATCTGAAAGAGGGACATAACTCCAAGAAATTTTGTTGAACAATTGTGAAAATCCAACCTGACCTAGGTCTTATTATAAGGCTTCATATCAATTTTGCTTTCAATCCATGAAGTCCTTCAAAATTTATCGAGTGGAAATTAAATTTGTGATGAACGGACATGGATAATTGTAACATCATATGCACCCTACATAGACATGGTGAGGGCATAAAACAATAAGTTGCAAAAGAATTACATTATGTAAAACTTTGAAGATTGAAATCTGATAAACACATTAATTTTATATGGCTGTCTGCATGATGTCCCCAGTGAAGTATCTTCTTGGCTACACTGAATTGACTCTCTTTACAGCTGCTATAGCTAGTCCCATGCCATTTTAGTCGATTAGAACTTGTTAATGTAAGTAAAATTTGCATATACAAATGATTACACAATGTAACAGAATTAAGATCAGCTTAAAATTCTAATATTGGTGATTACAAATTAGTGGATTAGTTAAAAATGGAACAAAAGATGACACATACCAATAAACTCACCTATCGTTGAACCAGATTTGGTAACTGACGATATTATTACAAATCCAAATCCTTCATTTTCCCTCCTTGTTACAGTTATATCATATGGATAACCATCTAGAAAAAAGAAAAGAGAGAGTAATTAATGCTTAATTTTATGCTTCAAACAATTAAGAAGAATGGTCTGTAAAAGTCTGATGACAACATGTACTTGATAACAGAAGAACGGTAATTTCCATCACAAATTTTGTAGATTGCCTCACCTGCTTGCGTAGTGCATAGTCCTTAATCAAATGCAATTTCTACAGTATGTAAAGTATGTAATCATGATCCATTTTAGATGGCAGTCAGTAATGTTCCTCATGATGAATGCAACAATTATGTTCTATGACTGTACATGCAATAGTCTGAGATTTGAGCTTAATTCAAACACTTCATCATTGCAGCGTGAAAAAAGGTGGTGTTCCAACCAGGCCTAAATTCCCAACATAGAACTTGCCAGGATTTTACAGAGTGAGACTCGAGTCAAATCAGTTAAAATACCCATGTTTATTATAATGCTAGGTCCACACAGTTAAAATTAAATCTATGTAACCATGTTGCAAGTTCAGATAAAAGCTAAACAAATTTTAGAATTTTTTATGAACTGAAGTTTATTTCATATCCACTGCACAAGCTCCTGTGTCTTTCACAGTAAGTAAAAGAATGACATGTCAGACCAGTCCATGCACACAAAGGCCCCTGAAGCTGACAACCAGCACATGCTAAAAAAATCAATAATCTTGTGTACTGTTTAGAAATACATATCATAGTGATATCTGTCGGAGATCAAAATAGAAAAATTTGATAGCAAATAATATAAACACCGGTACATACAAGATTTATGTTCTGTATTAAAACTGCAAGTCTGTTCCAAATCAAGTTCTGAACAATTAAACTTTGAACTCAGTTAGCAGACAATGATCGAGTTGGAAACTGAGTTGCAGAGTTGGGAATATTGAAAGGTAATTGTGCCCTACCTTTGATTACACTGAATAGTTGCTCCTCAATGAATATATCAATAAAATTTCATAACTGTAGATGCTATGTATGGTGTCTGAACATCACAGCTAACTACAAAAACATTATTGATGATATCATCAACATCACAAATATGCCATAAAAATTAGATCCCATTGTCTCATTATTTCTCATATGAGCCCTTGCTTGATGATAGGCCCATCCCTAACATTTACAAAATTTAATTAAATATTTGTCACTGATAAGCATCCCTAATTTTCATAATGTTTACAAGGCAGACCCCCTAGGTTATCATTGAAACAAGATTCCCAAGTGGACCTGAAATCTCCCACTTGCCTGATATCTTCCTAACAGCCAAATGCAAGAGCAATTGACCAAGAAATCTTGGTCAGCAGGATGCTTTCTGTTGAAGCTTCTCCAGTGCTTTTGATTCCATATGTTATAAAACAAATGTTTCAAAGTTTTTCTAGATTTTGTATCTTCATCCATATTTTTTGATCTCACATCAGTATAATCTGTCCAGTATTGATAAACCCTGATGCCATTATGCTCTGTCAAAGTTGGTCAAAATTCTTATCAGCATTTTCTTTCTATAAAGTTGTATAAATGTTTTTCTACTGTTAGTAATGGCAGCCATATTTAATGGTGGAATGGTATTTTTGGTATAAATCTGAAAGGCATTCAAGCTAGGATACTTTCTGTCAAAATTTGGTCAAATTCTACTTGCAGTTACTGGGAAGTTTTTGAAGGTTTTTCTATTTTTAGTAACAACAGCCATACATGCTGTCAGATTGGCATCATTTTTTTCTATAAAAGTAAAAGGTTTTTATGCCAGGATGTTTTCTGTCATGTTTGGTCAAATTTTATTCAGTGGTTTTGGAGAAGAAACATATTTTCATGTAATTCTAAAGTTCAGGTCACAAGTTTGGATATATTCCACAGATAATTTCCAAAAATGTTTAGTAACTGAACAGTTATAGAACAAATGTTCAATATTTTCTATTCCCTCCTTACTAAAGATGCATTTATCATCACTTAAATGAAATTTTATCAAAAGCTGGTTTGTGGCAAGATTTCTATGAAGAAATCTAAAATTAAAACTAATTAATTGTTATCTTCTGTTCAACAATTTGGATAAAATGTAACCAACTCTACAGAGAGCATCCTGGCATGAAGATCTTTCATGTTTGTACAAATGATGCCATCATATATGGCCACCATTATTAAAAATAGAAAAATCTTTAAACAACTTCTTCTCAAAAACTGCTAAACAGAATTTGATCAAATTTGACATAAATCATCCTGGCATAAAGACCTTTCAAATTTATACCGATAATGCTAATCTGCTATCAAATATGGCCACCATTACTAAAAATAGAAAATCCTTTAAATGACTTCTCCAGATTTTCAGAAATGTTGGCCATATTTGATGGCAGATTGGCATCATTTGTACAAACCTGAAAGGTTTTTATCAGATTGGCATAATTTGTAGAGACGTCTTTATGCTAGGATGCTCTGTGCCATGTTTGGTTGAAATTGGTCTGGATTTGTTTGAGAAATAGTTGAAAATATTAACTGTCAATTGTTAATGGATGGCAGAGTTTTTTTCTCTTTTTTGTAACAGCAGCCATACTTGATAGCAGATTGGCATCATTTTGTACAAACCTGAAAGATCTTCATGCCAGGATGCTTTCTGTCAAATTTAATCATGATGTGTTTAGAGGTCTGAAAATAGCAATTGCTGATGAATATCATACAGATGGCACATGACGAACAATGGACAATGCACAAAATACCATACCATAAGTTCAACTGGCCTTACAACCAGGTGAGCTATAATTATTGCAAGACAAATTCCTTGACAAAAGTGGATGCCCAATGGAAACTGATGAAATACAGACCCTGTGTCTTACCTTTTGCAAAGACAAAAAAAAATGCTTACCATTGGCAGAGGGTAATCTCTTTCGGACAACAAGGATAACTTGCCCATGCAAGGAGGCATTACCCATAAGCTGCACAACCCTGTGATGTGAGGAATTTATGACGCACACATTGTTCACATACAAGATTTCATCCCCTGTCTGCAACTGTCCATCAACATCTGCAGCACCTCCAGGAACAATATGCCCAACAGATACCTACAAAAAGCCCGGTTCCATGATGGGTGAATGAGTAACAAAAATGTAATTACAAATGTGTTATAGATAGATAATACTGTCGAACCTGAACTATCGTATAAATTACAACTAACATTTTGCTGTATAACTTAATTCTTTTGTATACTAACACCAAACTGTATTACAAACTTTGAAAAAAAAGCAAAAAATGAGGATTTTGCCTTGAAGACATTCACATCTGCTGGCATAACTTTTTGAGTTTGTTTAAATGATTTAAGGGACTACCTTTCCAAACAAATGATCATTCAGAAATGCATAAATTAGAAATAAATCAAACTATTATTGGCTTATAAAGAAAAATTTCAAGGCTGTTTCATTTAAACATACATGGTACCCAGGGAAGGCAGTTTTTTTTAAAAATATATACCAGGGTACTCAGATTGTGCAAAGAGTTTGTATGAAAATACAAAATTCTAAATTGCATCTATGGGTGACTATTCAGAATTGAAAGTGCCTTCCCCGGGTTCCAAGTATGTTTTATTGGAACAACCCTCAGTTATACAATATTAAATAAAAAGAATAAGAGCCAGGTCTGGAATGGAAAATATCCAAGTACAGTCCTCAAATAATGGAACATGGAAGTATTATTCAGGTAAGTGTGGCCAAGTATAACAACAGAATCAACAGAAAATGAGTTAATCTTGGTCTAGTCTTCTTTTCTGTTTTTAACAGGACTAGCATAAAAAAACCTAAAGCTCTTGATAAATGTGAAATTGCAATTATCCTAAAAATATAAATAAAATATATCTCTGACCATTCCAACATATGTCGACTTAAAATGATCTAACTTTGCATTTAAAAGGTAATTTCAAAGGAATGATAAAAAAGACAAGTATGAAGCATTAAGATGAAATTTACAATGACAACTGCAAACAGCATATGTAACATTTAAATGCAAGGCTTAGGAAAACAATAATTATTTTAACATTTAATGTGGTATAGGTATATAGTCATAGTCTGCATGATGAGATCATAATTCAATGTATGTATAATATGATCTCATGAATTTAGCAGTTTGGTTTCAAAGAGATTTCAAAGAACATGGTGTCCAGCCTGTAGATAGTGCAATGATCTCTTGATCTCTCTCTCACCACCCCCCCCCCCCCCCCCCCCCCCCCGCCATCTTTACTCACATATAAGTAGGGTCCAACTGCAAACTGCATAGACCTAGATCTGCCATTGCATAATGCACCAGCAGATCTGGGTCTATATTGTTTGCAACTGGACCAGACATGTAAGTGAATATATACAGAATATGTCAAAACACAAAAGATGAACACAAAATCTTATGGTTTATGTGCCCGTTTTGGTGAATACTCCATGCATTTGGGTCATAGTTTCTCAAATGAGCACAGCAAAACTATACACTGTAATTAATTCTGAAGGGAGTACCCAGATTACATTAATGTAATTACAAACAGGTAAAAATATTTAATCAAATACCATTTAAACAAGCAATTCTTTTATTTTTATTTTTGTTATATTTCTAAAACTTAACTAAAAATAACCATGTCCAAAACATTTTCAAACTATTTTAAAACAATCCCCATAAATGCAGATGAGAGCACACACACAGGTGTCTTCACACCATTGTGCTCATATATTCAAACCATAGTGGTCACTGGTTTTACTGGTGAGTAACCTCCACTTTACGACTACATGATTAAGGGGTTATTTCAAAATTTAATGTGAATCTTTTGGATACCAAAGTATCACCATTAGCTAATGCAGAGGGAGTGACAAAAAACTCAGATAATCCCTAATGCTTGGATAAACAGATTACACTCTGAAGACTTGTAATAAATCATTTCCATTCATGGGGCTGTTGTTGTATCCAGTTCTCTCTGTGAAATCAAAGCCATTTTTTTCCCCCAACAAATATACAGTGTTCTGCAGAACCGGGTGTCTCACCTGCATTGATTCAATCATGTATCTCCCCATCCCTCATGACTCATTAGCAATACATTTTAACACAAAACTTTAACATGCATACCGCTGTGGCCATCTCCATCAGAAAAGTGACACCAATGTCTCACCATGATTATGCTGATGAGACAATAAAGGATACAAGGTAGAAGCGATTTAAAGACAGATGGTCTGTACAGACAGGATAATGTACCGATTTATGTATACATGGTCCCTATTGTACATGACCTTTATAGACAGGTAAACTGGCCTAATGTACAAGATGGGACTAATTGTACTATCTTAATTATGCAAGTGGTTGTCATATGCAGTTTGTCACTGAAGGAGGTGTGACTGCATTTTCTAATTGATACTCAAAAGTACAAAATGATGTGGCCTGGTTCGAAATTTGGTACAGGTCTGTAAAGTATTATATTTACCTGTGATCCTTCTTCTGTCCCACCTATTATCCGGAAACCAAAGCCACTTTCCTGTCGGTAAAGTCGCACAGTCATTTCATGAAACTTTGAATTCTCTTCTTGAACTATTCTACGAGTCTGTGGTGATTGGTTTGCTGGCAATGGATTACTGAACAAGGGATTTTGAAATGGAGGACGTTTTGGAACTCTAGTGATATTGCTGGGTGTCGGATCTTCCGTTTCGAAGGATGTGCTTTGTCTGGGAGGGCGTCCAGCACCAAGATTCCCCAAGTTCCTACCAAATGTATCAGAATTATCATGTCGAAGCGGTAAGTGTGGAGAGTTTGAATGTTCAGGGATACTGGATCCCCATATCCTACTGGGGTCATCAAAACCTTGCCTCAATGTTCCATTGTGTCCCCATGAGTTTTGATGTCGTGAATTTGCAAGAAAATCAGGATTGCCTCCTGGAATCTGGCCATATCCTCCTGGTAAAGGAGTCTTACTCCGCATATCACTTGCAGTTGGAGTTTTTGGTCTGTGAGGGTCAGGTCTCAAATCAAACCCTTGAGTCCTTTGCATCATTTCTGGGCCAGGTGTTCTACTCCTGAACTGACCAGGCCGAACTGTTTCTCCCCTACCATAGTCAAACCTCGAGTCCTTATCATAAGAATTATGCATAGGATAACCTGATCTACCTCGAAAATCTGAACGATGTCCCAGATCTTGATGGAATGGATCAAATCTTGAACCAGGTGGAGGCTGTGAATTATAATCGTAATTTCCTGGACCATTATAATGGTCAGACCCTCGAGAATTATTCAATTCAGGATCTAAGTTTCCGTACTCCCTAGAATCTTCCTGAGAAGTGTACTCCTTCCTTGGTAGCTGTGCACTGTGTGGTGGTGCTCGGAAGCCTGTCATATCCGAAAATGGTGGACGTGTTCCTGTTTGTGTTTTTGACCATGTTTCTCCTGTAGGAATGTGATTTGGTCGAGTTGGTGTTTTAGGGCGGTTTTCCCCCTGTACTGGGGTTTTGGCTCTCTGTTCATTGCCTGATGGAGTTTTTGGTCTAGCAGGTACTTCTGGAGGAGGTCCATCTGTCTCACTATGAACTAGTTTGGAAATTAGGAAAAGAGAAGTTATAGAAATTAGCAAACATAAAACTGGATACTATACATTTGCAAACGGTCTTTTAAATTAGAAATGTGTCAACAGAACATGGATACCCATGGCAATGCAATACAATTGATGGGCAAACAGGGGCCACAACTCAATTAAATTTCAGAATGTTATGAAAATCAATCCTGACACAGGTTTTAAAGCCTTATACAAACTTTGGTCTCAGTCCATAAAGTCCTTCAAAAAATTAATGTGACAACAAAATTCAAGAAGGATGTGACGTGACAGATGGACATGCATTAAACTATATGATTCATCCATAGATATATAGGGCGAAAAAAACATAATTTGTCCATAAACTAAAAGATAAGAGTCCATCGAAGGGACTGATGCTCTACTGGCTGAAAAGAAAACCCAAGAATCTAAGATAAGACCATTTCTTCTTTTTAACTGCTGAGTGTTGAAACCATCTCTGATATTCTTAAGCGATAACAAGATTTTCAAATTGGCTGCCATCCCATAAGCTCTTCTGGTCTATAAAATAATAGCAAGATATATGATACAGTATCAAATGTCTCTTGAAAACATCCATGACTGGTACTTTCTAAAAGGAGGTCATCACATTATAAAATAAAGTCAATCCATAAATTATGACAGTTTTTTAATGACAGGTGGTCAAGCAAAATTGATCTTTCAAGTCAGATTTTACTGTATTTACTCCACTTTTAATAATCTTTTTTTGCTACCTGGCTATGAAGAGAATGTCTTAAAGGAATTTAGATACCTTGCATAAAAACAGCATGCAAATATAATAAAGAACAGAACAGTTGTCAGTCAATAAGCCTGAAAACATTTCTAGCCCTGCCACACCATCTACCCATCTATAATTTTACTACAAAATGTACACAATCACCAGTCATCATGACAAATACAGTCCCTCACTATAACACTAGTAAGGGAAGTCATAAAAGTGTACAACATTAAAAGTGCGTTCACCTTATGCTGAGGCAGGTCCAATATCAAAATAACATTTATCCCAATAAGAGTCCCTTGAAGGAACTAATGCTCTTCTGGCTAAAATTAATTTATCAGACAATAATATCAAAACTTCTGTCCTTTTCTTCTTTTTAACTGCATGCCATATTTGTTAAGAAAAATAGTTTCTTACATGCAACAATAACAAGCAGAAATAAGATTTTTAAGATGGCCTCACTGACAGCCATACTGGATGTCAGGTCAGCACCATTTTCATTTAGGACAAATTTTAGACATTATAAGTAAAAAACCCATCTCAATATGACTATCCTTCAGAAGGAGTAGTGATAACAAGATTTTTTTAAGATGGCTAATGAACACATGATATGTCTGTATAAAATTTTTTACCTGCAGAGAAGAAATAGGCTCCTGGTTGTGTAGTACTGAAGCTGTTGTCCCCCTCGTTCTCCTCTCCTGCATGCATGGGCTGCAATGTATGAAACAGGTAGGAATTAATTTTCATAGTTTAAATTCTCGACATTCTGAACTCTTAATTAGCTCATTAACCCCTGCCGCCACAATAACTCGTCGCACTTTGCTTCCCTCATCTCCAGAGTGCCACGATAACGTGGCACAGTTTACCTTGCTTGAATCCCGGGCACCTAGTTTGAGTGGCAGTATTAGTCTAGGCCTGTATCCCGCACAACGAGTTAAAGCGGCACAAACCATTGGTTGATTCCAGACTATTTCCTAATTATGCAGGTAGTTTAACCAATCAAATTTTAGCTTACATAAATAGAGGAAACATTGCAGCAAAAAGGGAAAAAAATTTGACTTCGATAACACCCGAAATAGTGGAGTTATTTAGATTTGAAAATGATGCAAAATGACAAGAATCAGCCACTGGAAGTAGAAACATACCTGACAGACTCTGATGGAGATATATTCATTTATGTGTGGATTAAACCATATCTTGTAGATCTTTTGAAGAATCAGTAAATAAAGACTTGCTTGTGTTTGGGAAAATTAATTTAGTTAGCATGAGTGTACATAATTCAGAGTTTGTTCAAAGTGTTTCAGTAGTTTTTAAATGTTTAGTGGAGAATTCTAAGGAAGAAAGGTAAGTAAAGTGTGAGGAAAATATGCAGTTTTCACACGAGGTTAAAGTTTGTAAGAGAGATGACAAATGGAACTTCTGTGAATTATTTCATGTGTTGAAGGTTTTAATTATTCAGTGTGAATTCATAATGGATTTTATGGATTTTTAATGACAAAAGAAGCAAATTGGTAAGTAAATTAATTTTTTTTTGCCTTTATGGATGAGTTTTATTTCTGCATGCTGCATGAAATTTATACCATTATCTACATAATTTTATTGAGAACAGCTGTGCCAAACTTTTGCTTAATTGAAGGAATACAAAGCAAAAAATAACTTATTTATTTCAAGTAGCCCCCTCTGTAAAAATCAGCAAGTCAAGTACTGTCAGTGAGTCTCAGGGATACAGCTACTGGTAAGGCTAACACTGCTCTAGGTGATCCCTCTGCAAGTATGCTGTCGGGGAATACCTAGCTGTTTCGCTCAGGGGTTAATGAGTTAAGCCACAAAATACCATACACTCATAGATAAGTCACTTTTTTTAAGCCCAACCTTTTTAAAAGTGTTATGGATATTGTGATACCCTCCATTTGTCTGTCCATGTCTCCATCTATTACCACATCTGTTTCTAAATTCACAAAACTTCGTAGTTGTGCTGCCCCAAGGCAACCATTTGTGAGAGGGGTGTCCTTGACCCCTATGACTGTGGTCACTCAGAGGTGTCCATGATTCGATATAAATGAATTTCATTTAAAATGCAGGGTCTATGCTGGACTCGAATATTTGGGCAAAATGACTTCTCCCACTAGCCAGTACAATACAGGGTCCCTGCTGGACTCTTAATATTTGGGAAAAATGACTTCTCCCACCAGCCAGAATAGGACAAAGTTGGTTAAAATAGGGAAAAACGAGTGTACAAAGTTGAAAATGTATACTGTTCCAAATAATCACTTTAAATGTATGCATTTGCATATTTTGAGGTCAGATGAATACAATACTTATGAAATACTATTAAAACTTTATATAAATATTAAAACTTTTCTCATTTTGTTTCTCCGCAGTTTTTGTATAACACAATTATTGTAAAGAATGGAAACCCCAAATATAGGTTACAATCGAAAAACTGTTTCCATAGTAGAAGTCACCTTTTCATATGTTTATAGAATGAACCATTGGATAAAATGATTAATTTTATTAGTAATGGATCTGGAGACATCAGAGATGCTGCCAGGATTTTATCTAAAGGGGGGAGCTCCCCCCTTGTCACCAAAATAAGGGGGGAGTAGAAAAAAAATGAGGGGGAGGAGGAAATGTCCATAGTTCAATATTTGCCTAACACATAATTATCCATCTCTTTCTTTCTTCGTGCTCTATTGAAATCAAAATCCTCAAAAGATGTCTTGTCTAGTTGTATAAGCATTAATCTGTTGATCATTTCTGAGCTTAATTTGTTCCTTATCTGTGTATGAATATTGTTCTGTGCTGAGAACCTCCTTTCACATATGCATAGCTAGCTAAGCCAGCTTGAACAAGTTGGAAAAATTTTCTTTATGGTTGTTATGTACAATTTTTAGCAGCTCAGAGGTATTGTCTCTTGGATATCTCTGCTCCAAAATAATATTTTTCACTAACAAGACCTCTGCCAAAGTTTCACTTTCTTGAATCAGTGCTTTGCTGACTACTACATGTTTGCCAAATTTCTTATCTGTTCCACAATCTTGTATTAGCATTTTAAGTCCATCAATGCCATAGTCAGCTTGTTCAGACAGATTTATTCTGATTAAAAATAAATATCTTCACTTTTTAATTTCTTTTTAGATTTTTATTTATACAATTTATCTTACCCTTAGAGTGCTATATAGTTTTGTACCACAAGATCCGTCAAGGCAGAATTGTTTGAGAAAATAAATGAAAAATTGCACTCTACTTTTAAATTGCCTGTACTTTAATTAGGCTTAGTATTCTCCCTTTTTGACATTTAATTTCGAAGGACTGTTTAATAGGGGGTTGACCGGCATACTGTCTGTTTTTGTCCATCCAGCATGTACATCGGACTCGTATTCAACATCATTTTCTGGTTCAAAATTACTCATTGGTATTTCCAGTAACACTTTCTGGGCTCCAATAATCTCATATACTTCAAAACTTTGAAAATCATTGTCATCATCGCTATCATCAGCCAGTATTTGCCAAATGAAATCGTCATCTGAAGATGAACCATGTTGCGAGTCAGCCATTTTGGATTTTCTAGGGGCCCTTACTTTAAACATGCATTTATGAAACTTCCTTCATGAATGCAAGGTTAAAACTCGACAATGCTTGTTCCAGGGCCCAATTTGCCAATTAAATTTAGTTTAACAACCATTCATATCAAGCTGAACAAGGTGTAAACAGTTGCCTACCTGAAAAAAGACCGATAACGAGACAAGCACAATGAGACTTCTACTGGCGGCGCGACTTATGCCACGACAAGCACTTTAAGGGTTAACAGTTAAATAAAAAATTGTATACTGCGCATAATACCTTTTAATATGCACGACTTTAAACTAACTTGTGGGAGTTCTAGCACATCACTGCTTTCGAAGTGCGCAAATTTGTACAAATTTTGCACGATCGCGCCCTGGCAGCATCCCTGTGACATACAATGAGTTCTACAATGATTCCATTTGTCTTCATTTAGGACCAACTAGACATCATAAGAAGTCTTCTGGTGAAACCTCATGTTGATATGACTTTTCATTCAGGAGGTGTGTCGATAAGACTTAAATATGGCTGCCTTGATGGCCATATTGGATGTCAGATCGGTATCATTTTCATTTAGAACCAAGTAGATATCATAAGAAGTCTTGTGGTGAAAACCCCATGTTGATATTATGATCCATTCAGGAGGAGTAACAATAACAAGATTTACTAGATGGATGTTTTGGCCACACTATTAGATGTCTGAGCAGCATTTAGGACCAACTAGACCTTGGGATGAATGTGCGTGTGAAGTTTCATGGCAATCCTCTTTGTATTTTAGAATTAGCGATAACAAACTTGTGCTAATGGATGGTCAGAAAACAGGCAACAGGCAAACAGACCATTCCATAAGCTCTTCTGGTATATGACCCTAGAGCTAAACACTCAAAACACATACTGTTTTGATGATCTGAGGTTTTGATATTTTTTTTAATCTTGCATGTGAATACTTACTAATAATATTGCCACAAGTAATTTTGGAATTAGCCAACTGGAGCAAGTTTCATTTACTTGTTTTCAGTGTATCTAATAATAATAAGGCTGCAATGTTTACAGGTGTAAATGGCTTAGTTTACTTTACTTCATGTAAATATTTCCAAAATTGGTAACCATGTAAATGAACATGCATGTGGCTGTCAGTGATGCAGGAACTACCCATTCAAATTAAATTATATATTTCCACATCTCTGCTTATGAGGACTTTTTAGTTAGATTTTTCTAATAATGCATCTTATTTTTACAGTATGAATGATATTCACATAAAATGTGGCATTGCTAAGAAAAAGCCAAAATTGACGTGAATCTGTTGTAGTATACATTATGCATTAGGCTGATTTGCTGATAATGCTGAAAATAGAATTCTTTAAATGACATTATTTACTTTTGAAAATAAATTCATTAACAGAACCTTTGATGATTAACATTGTATTTTAAAGAAATCCGTTGCAAGTTTGTAAGCCACTGCCGAGTTTCTTAGTCATTATAGAGCCCACAAAATCATCCTATGCACATGTCCAGGCAGTAAGTATCGTCGCATTATAAATTTTTTTCCTCAAGTACCAGTATCAAATATAATGACAATGATCCTAATGATGTTTTACCTAAACTGTCACATATATTCAACAAAACATGGTTTACAAACTGAATCCTGTCATAAAAGTGGAAAAAGATGTACAGCAAATGAAACAATTGCAGGCTGAAGAAGGTGTGGCATGCACATTGCCAATGTCTTACATATAAATAGCTGTCAGCTGTAAGCCTAACGTGCAGAATGGGGGAACAGTCGGGTTCCAAACTGCTTAGAATAAAAGGCATAATTCTTGGTTATTGTATATCGTGAACATATTAAGAAATTTTCTGGTAAATGTTGCAATCTTAGTGTCAATTACGTTATAAATTATTCATGACAACATTTTCATGACTCCATACTTAGGTTTTGATGTAAAGGATATCAGGCTTTCTAAGATTTTCTGTATTCATGATTTCTGTACACAAGGGTTCAGCCCACCACTTTTCTATTGGTTACTATAAAGTGAGTTATGGTGTTGCAAAAAACTTTACCACTGGCTTGCACAAAAACTTTAACACTGTGATGAGGTACCAACTGCTGCAACCATGATCAGCATCACCATATCTTGCATTTTTCCTCCAAAAAAGGTGAGACAAAATATCACAGATGCCTTTAAGAGTTTTCTCTCTGCAAATAGTTTAATGTAATCGATCACCTAGCTAATTTAATGTAACAGATCATCTAGCTCAATTAATTCATACTTTACCTTTTCCAACAGAATACAATTCCGGTTGTGTGTTCACTACATTCCATCTACCACTTTGCGGCAGTGTGCATTTAACCTTGTAATATGTCATTATTTTACATGTACTCTTTTGAAAAGAAGGAAATAAAGGTAGAAGGTACACAAATATAGTGACAGTGCAAGTTTAAAAGACCCCCCCAAACTGTTAAAAATTGTATTAAAAAATTTAGTTTTAACATGCACAGATCAAAATGGCGGTCAGTACTGAAGAGGCAAGTGATGTCAGTGAGGTACTTGTGAATTAGTGGAAAATAAGACAATTTCATGTGGAAAATTGACATTTTAGGCAGTGGGGATCATTGTCTTTACTTCATCAAAATGAATGGAGTTGATAATAATTGGTTATTTGAAAATTTTATTTCGAACAGCAGTTTTAATGTGCAGAGATCAACATGGCAGATAGCACTGAAGCGGCAAGTGATGGCAGTGATGTGGATGTCAATTTTAATGAAAATATAGACAATTTTGTGGGGAAAATTTACATTTTACACATTGCTGATAATGATCTTGACTTCAACAAAATGAACAGAGATGATGATATCTGGTTAGAAAATTTTATTTCAAAACTGAATTTTAATGTGCGGAGATCAAAATGACGGACAGTACTGAAGTGGCAAGTGACGGCAGTGGTGAGAATGCTGATTTTGTTGAAACTATAGACAAATTTGTGGGGGAAATTTACATTTTAGGCAGTGGGGATCATGACCTTGACTACACGGAAATCAACTGAGCATATGATAACTAGTTCATTGGTATTTTTGACTCAGATATTGATTATGATGAAGACTTTGATGGTTTTCAAGCTAGCTGGATACTTTGTGAACTTTGCTGCTCATAAAGTTTGCCCGTATACCAAGGTTGGATGTGCACATATTATGAAATTTTACTGCATTCCTGGAAATGGACCAAAATAAACCCAACAAAACTCTGATATTTTTACGTTAGAATTTATTATGGAATAAAAATACTGAAACAAAATGAACAGCTTTGTCGACTTTCCAGTAAAGATCTGTTCGGCTTGCTCTCCAATTCTCATCCAACTAAATTTAATAAAATTGAAATAACCTTTGATATTCTTGATGGATTTTTATTGTTTTGTCACCATCTTAAACAGCGTAAAATTCCTCACATTTCATACACTTATATATAGGAGGTAAAATGAATACTGCAGATAGAAAATCTGCATTGAAAGTAAGTTATGAAAAAAAAAAAACATAAAGCATGTTTTTTTAGTTTACTTAACTTTACTTTCAACTTATTTGTTTACATCTTAAAATTTTCAATGAAAAAATATATGACTTTAAATAAAAATCTTATGCTTTTCAAAATGGTATATAACTTTGAAAAACGTGTCCAGTAAAGCCAGATTGACCAATGTCACTGCATTCTCTGATGTTGATACACCACTGACTGAAAAAATTTCCAGTTCTACACAACTGCCTGTCTGATTGGGCTTTGGTCTGAAAAGGGTTAATGTAATAGATCATCTAGCTCAATTAATGTAATAGATCATCAAGCTCAAATAATGCACTGCATCTATTAGAGATTAATCCTTTGTGAAAAATCATTGTTCAATTCATGGGTTACTTACAGATTTAACTGGCCTTTTCCCTTTTGGTGGGACACCTGTTAAGGAATAAATACACTTTAAAAATTATAATGGATAAATCAAGTAATAGGCAAAATCATCAATAAACCTTACAAAAAACCTACTACATATTAATCATAATGGATAAATCACATAATAGGCAAAATAATAAATAAACCTTACAAAAAGCCTACTATATAATTCATATCATCTTCAATCTAAAACTGATAATGTATTTGACATTTCAAGAAAAACACTCTTCTGTACTATCTCCCATAGCAACCAAAATATAACTTTGTCAAGCTTTAAAGATGAACTGTTTAAAAACAAGGTCATAACTGGAAGCTGCAAGCCACTACACTAAAAACCTTGCTAAATGCAGTGTTTTCTCCAGAATGTGTGATTGTATAAATCCCTGCAAAAGTTAATACCTACCATCATTAAATAAAGCAAGCACATGGAAATCAGATATAGACATTTTGGTACAGGCCTAATGAAACTTGAAACCTTCAATAATATTAAATAGGTAAATATGTTCATTTAAGTGCTTGATTTCTTGATCAACCACCAAAAATCAAGCACTAAGTGATATTTTGCATATAAGATGCTTTCCTTATCTATCTATTAAATCATTTTATTCACTGATTTTGGTAAGGCTGTGTAATGGTGAACATGTAGCTTTCATTATTCAGTAGTAATGTTTTTACATGCAGTTCTAATGCATACAACATAGAACCATTGTCATAACAAATTATCATTGCTGCTCTGTTGATGATGAAGAGAAACAACTTAAGTTTTTATCATAATTAATTAAAAGTTATTTATCAGACATATTTGTTGTAACATACTTTAAAGGTGTATTCATAAATAATGTTCTCATATAAAACTGTACCCCACCACCATCTCAACCCCAAATGAAAATCTACCCTTTACAAAAATGGCATAGCAGGAATTCTCCTCTGTGTGAAAATCCTGGAGAAATCCCTGTAAATATCTATCTAGAAAATAATGTACCATCTATACTTGCTTACAAGTCCAACTGCAAAGAACACAGACCCAGATCTGCAGTCCCATAACGTGCCAGCAGATCAGGGTCCATGTTGTTTGTTCTACTGATTAGTCCAACAAAACTGCATATACCCAGATCTGCTGGCACATTATGTGACAGCAGATCTGGATCTATGCCATTTACAGTTGGAACTAACTTATAATGGTATTTGCTCACCTATATCATTCCCCTACTAGGAACAAGTTTGACCAAGATCTGCTGCTGCATAATGTACTGGAAGATGTGGGTCTACTTTGTTAGCTCTACTTGCAATTTTAATTGAACAATATAGACCTTGACCTGCTAGTGCATTATCAGGGTGCTATCCCATGAGCATATTTATCAAGGAATCCAAGTGTCAGTTTTTTAGAACTAAACAGCATATCCTGAATGGATAACATGTTTTTTTAAAGATCACAAACTTCTACACAATCATATTGTATCTTCCTATGAGCCTATAAATACCTGTACAAAATCAGTAACAATTAAGGTCCAGTGAGAATAAATGGTCTATACAATCCTCCAATTTCAGAACCTTGAATTCCTTCAACATTTGTGGCCAAAACAATAATTATAAACATTACTTTTCCTCACAAATTATCTACATCTTTCTTTTCTATACATCTCTGCTACTATTTTGTACCTAAATATGGTCAAATCAACTGGTTTTTTGATATGTACTTTCTTTTTTACACTGAGAAATTAAGTGTATCAAATGGTGCTGAAGAAATTTTCTTCTTGTGTCCATACAGAAAACTCCTCTTCTAAATGTCATCCCATAAAATGTCGATTTTTTGTAATTCCATTAACATAATTCAGAATGTGGAATTTTCACTAGAAAAGTTGCAATAATTCAACAAAATCTGAAATGGTTGTCATCTCTGCATTATGCTAAAGCAGACCTGGATCAGTGCTGTTCCCATCATGATGTGTATTTTATGTTAGCAGCCATGGTAACTAGAAGATTTAAGCTGCTACAAAGGTAACCTTGATAAATATCTTAGAAATTAACATTTGATAGCTTAAAGCTATTGTCTACAACAAACTGCATTTATATTAATTTCAGACAACCCAAATCATTTCAGTCTGTTATTTATAGTACTGACTATACTTGCATGTAAGTCAAGTCCAACTGCAAACAACACAGATCCTGATCTGCAGTCGCATAATGCACCAGCATATCAGGGCATATGTTCTTTGTTTCTACTGATTGCCACAAACAAACTGCATAGAAACAGATCACCTGGCACAGTATGTAATGGCAGATGTGGGTCTGTGCAGTTTGTAGTTTGACTCAACTTATAAGCAAGTACATATGGTATGTGATGTTCTTTTTCCACCTAACACATTAGTCCATCAAAGTTTTGCATTCTACACCTACTAATTTTCAATCTGAGCTAATATTGTGTATTACAATAATTGTTAAGTTAGACAACCAGTTCCAAGTCTAAACTACTAAGAGCCACCCATAATGATTAGTCTAGACTTCAATTAGTTGGAAAATATAATATTGAGACTGCTCAATTGTTGCAGCATAAATAGAACAAACTCGAATCTATATTTTAAGGATTTTTTTATTTTTTACCATTATCTTTTATTTTATATGCATTTTACAAAATTTTGGCACTTTTATCTTTTTGTACTTCATGTTTACATTTATTTTGGAAGGGTTTATCTTAATGAATGTGTGCAATACTTCATTTTTAAATTTTAAACCTTTTCTTTCAATTGGCATCATATTCATTATTGTGCTGACATGCTGCTAAACTCTAATACATATATACATACATATTGCTGCTTAAAACTGTGTTTAAAGGGTGCTGTTGGCAGTAAATATTGACAGCTTGATCAAAATGATCTGATGGTTTGAAATTTTATTTGAGCAGCAATTTTAAAAGTGGGGTCAAAAGACTAGAATCAACTTGAAAATTTGATGTTTCCACATGATGGCTGCTGCAACATATACATATCTATTACCTGAAATAGAAGGTTGCAGACTTACCTCCCCTTTGTATAATAATTGTTGTCTCCTCTCCTATTGGACAATCCTTAAGGACAGACACAATCTCTGAATGTGACATGTTGGTAACCTGAATACTATTTATCTCAATTAATACATCCCCTTCTTGTAAATCCTTACACCGTGGTTTATCTAGAATCTGTTTCACTCTCTGACCATGAGCACTATGAGCTATCGTGAACCCAAATCCATTTTCTCCTCGAACAATCTTTATTGAGAAAAATTCTGGTTTACTTTGTACCACGTCTGGAGTATCACTACTACTAAAAATACCCTGCCCCGATTGCTGACTGAAAAATGAATCCTGATTCACATTTGCTGATTTTGCAAGATCTGGGAGGGATTTAATACTTTTTGCTGAGGTATTGTGTCGATCCATATTAGGATTTTCTCTCGATGAGTATGATGCTGGAGAGTTTGAACTACGTGTGTCATTTGGCAAGCTAACAGCTACAGTTGTAATAATTTCCGTATTGGGGTCATCTGCGTCAAAGGGTAAATGATATCCTCGACATGCCTGTAGAGTCACAGTATCTCCAATTGGAATGATTTGAAATAAACTAACCACATCCTGATGGGTGTATCCAAGAACACAACGGTCATTAACGTAGACAAGTACATCCCCTGAAAACAGATAAAAGAAATCTTATACCTAGTGCTTAAATTTAGCAGATTTGTTACTCAAATCTCAGATTGCTTCAAGTGCAACAAAATATTATAGTAAAAACTTGTTGGTCATGTCATCCAGGAACTTTTTGGAATCTGATCCAAACTGACCTGTTGACAAGTGTCAATCAATTACTGCTTATCAGTGATCCCAGTGGAACTCTGACCAATTGATGAATTGCTGACTCCACCCACCCATTTGCCAACTGTTAACAGACTGCACCTAACATGAACCAGCTATTCACTGTTATAGTTGGCTAGATGTGAATGTTATGTAATTACTGCCAGGCTGCAAGCATGTCAGCTGGCTTGTTGGAATGCATGTCGGCTGGCTTATCGGAAAGCATGTCACCTGGATTGTCTGAAAGCATGTCACTTGGATTGTCAGAAAGCATGTTGCCTTGCTAGTCCAATCAGCTCTAGCACCTTCATGACTGACAATATATGCAACTTTAAATCGTCATAACTTAAAATATCTCATCCAATTTTTTGATATTTTCAGTATACTAGAAATTAATTGTACTTGCAAGGGAAGTTTTTGCCATAATAAAGATTTTGAATTTTACAGAAATGGTATGCTAATAAGCAGGCAGAGCTATCTGTGTTCAGGCAATCAATCATCTCCAAGCCATCGGACAGTCATTCAGATATATTCAAAAACTGGGTTTGATAAAAATCCATTCATACCTGTTGTGTCATAAGCATGCGGTCTCGAACTAAATTGGCTGTGTAGAAACCATTATTTTCTTATTACAGTTACCATGACTATAACCTCTGACCTTTAAACCTCAGAAACAATAGGTTTATATGTTACCCTTAGTTCAAACCATCCACAAAGTTTGCTCATGGAACTTACTCTACAACAAAGCTATTCTGCAAAGCACATTTTCCTGTGAGCAGCAATGACCTTGACCTTTGACCTTATAATCAACAGGGCTTTTCTATATCTTACGTTCAGGGTATGCAAACAAGAGCTTAAGCAAATTTTACCAAAAAAAATCTTCTTTCAGTCACAGTGACCTTGACTTTTGACCTGATGACCCCAAGAGCAGCTTCTTTCTTACCCAAGATGTAAGTCATCCAAGAAACTTTGGTTAAGGTATATGGTCAAGAACAGAAATTTTAGCGCAGAAACCATTTTTCTTCTTTCAATCACAGTGATCTTGACCTCTGATATTTTAACCCCAAAACTGATAGGCTTCTACAAAAAAGGGCAAGCCATCCACAAAGTTTGGTCCAGTTCTGTGCCATAGAACTCGTATTATCATGCAGAAATCATTTTTCTTCTTTCAGTTATATTGACATTGATCTTTGATCTTTTGACTCAATATCTATGGGCTTTTTCCTTACCCAATGAGCAAGCCATCAGGTCTGTGTTGTAGAAATGATGTTAATGTGCATAACCAATTTTCTTCTTTCCATCAGTGACCTTGACTTTTGACTTTTTGACTACAAAATCTATAAGTTTGCCATCCACAAAGTTTGGTCCAAGTCCGTGATGTATAACTAATGTTATTTCAGTCAAAGAGACCTTTAAACTTCTGACCCCAAAATGAACAGATTGTTTTTTTCCTTACCCCAAATGCATGCATCCAGAGTTTAGTAACTGAAGATGGTGGACACTGGAGTTACTGTGAGGAAATAAAACTGGTAACAGACAGACAAGATCATAACATAATATGCTCTGCCTTAAGAAGTTTCAAGGTGTTTCTATTTTTTTTAATGACAGCCACATTTGATAGTGGATAGGCATCATTTATATAAATTACATCATTTTCATAAATATGAAATCCTTTCTTGCCAGAATGTCGTCAAATTTGGTCAAATTCGGTTATGTGCTTTTAGCAACAAAGTCATTTAAAAATTCTTTCTATTTTTAGTAATGGCAGCCATATTTTATGATGAATCATGATCATTTCAATAAATTTCTGTCAAATTCAGTTGATATCTGTTGAGCAGGTTTTAAGAAGAAGTTGCTTAAAAGTATTTTCCATTTTTAGTAATGGCAGCCTTATTTGATGGCAGATCCAGATCATTTGCACACAATTTAAAGCCCTTCAAACCCAGCATGCTTTCTGTCAAATTTTGTCAAATTCTGCTAAACATTCTTTGAGAAGAAGTTGCATAAAGGTTTTCTATTTTGAATAATTGTGGTCATATCTGATGGAAAATCAGCATCATTTATACAAAATTGAAAAGCCTTTATGCCACGATGCTCTATCCCAAGTTTGGTTGAATTCAGTCTGGTGTGGTTTTTTGTTGCTGAAGAAGTTGAAAATAGCAAATGTTTATGAATGTACAACACATGATAGATAATGCACAACAGAAGCAGGTATATGCCATAAGCTCACTTGCATTTAAGGGCTGGTGAGCGCAATGGATGCAGGGCGATACCATAAGCTCACTTGTGTTTATGGGCTGGTGAGCACAATGGGTGCAGGGCGATATCATAAGCTCACTTGTGTTTATGGGCTGGTGAGCACAATGGATGCAGGGTGATACCATAAGCTCACTTGTGTTTATGGGCTGTTGAGCTAAGAATTGAACAATTTAGCACTATCAAATACTGTTTAATTTATACATCTAAAACAACCTTTTTTCCAGGCAAGATGAAGACAAAAAAGTGGGCCCAATGAGAAAGTGGGATTAATATTAAAAGACCGACTGTATACCAAACGTTTCCAGAAAAGCCCACATGATACAAATGTGCCCCCCCCCCATGTTTTGTTGAGCAAGAGATCCATGTTGTCCCAATATAGTTCAAGTGGCTGACATCTACCCAATAGCCAAATGCAAGATTAGCTGGACAAGAAATCTTAGTAACTAGGAATCTTTAAAGAAAACAATTGTTTCATGGTTTCTCTTTTTGTATCTTCAGCCATATTTAATGACACATCAGCATCATTTGTCCAATATTCAAAGGGCTTTATATGCCAGGATGCTTTCTGTCAAAGCTGCTCAATTTCAGTTTAGCAGGTTGTTTGAGATAAATTTGTTTAACTGTTTTTCTAATTTCAGTAATGGTGGCCTTATTTTATAATGGATTGGCATCATTTGTATACATGGTCCTTTATGCCAAAGTTGGTCAAATTCTATTAAATGCTTTTTGTTTGAAAGTCATTTCAAGTTTGTTTTTTTAAAGAGCTCTTAATACAAGGATGCTTTTTGTTGAATTTAGTCAAATTCTGTTCAATTGTTTTCAAAGTCAAAATGTTTTTAAAAATTTTTTAAACTGCTGCCATATTTAATGGTAGATCTGTACCATTTGTACAAATCTGAAAGCTCCTTAGGCCATGATGCTTTCTGTCAAATTTTATAAAATCTGTTGAGCGGTTTCATACATGTTGTTGTTTAGAGATTTTTCTATTTTTAGTAGTGGTGGCCATATCTGATGGTAGATCAGCATTATCTGTACAAATCTGAAACCCTTAATGCAAGAATGCTTTCTCTTAAATTTGTCTAATTGTGTTGTGCATCCATATTTTATGGTGAATCATGATCATTTCAATAAGGTTTTTCTAATTTTAGTAATAGATGACATATCTGAACATTTGAAAGCCCTTTATAACAGGATGCTGTCTCTCACATTGAGTGAAATTTCTATTGAGTGGTTTCAGATTAGAAGTAGTTTGAAGAATTTTCTATTTTTAGTAATGGTGGCCATATTTTATGGTAGACTGGCA
Organism: Margaritifera margaritifera; assembly: GCA_029931535.1. Taxonomy (NCBI): domain Eukaryota; kingdom Metazoa; phylum Mollusca; class Bivalvia; order Unionida; family Margaritiferidae; genus Margaritifera; species Margaritifera margaritifera. Next base: position 195,298 of record JAQPZY010001446.1, on the reverse strand, counting down.
TCATTTGTAAAAGCTGAAAGCCATTTATGCCAGGATGCATTCTCTCAAATTTGATCAAATTATGTTGTCTGGGGTTTTGATTATAAAACATTTTTAAAATTTTTTCTATTTTTATTCATTTTGTAAATTTGCTCTACTTATTAGAAATGGTGGCCATAATTTGATCATGGATTTGCATCATTTGAACAATTTGAAAGACCTTTATGCCTGTATGCTTTCTGTAAAATTCGGTCAATATCTGTTGAGCAATTTTTTAAAAGTGGTTTCAAGATTTATATACTTTTAGTAATGGCAACATATTGGATGACAGATTGGCATCAATTGAACAAATCTGAAAGGCCCTGATGCCTGAATGCTCCCTTTAAAATTATGTTCAAATGGTGAAGTGGTTTCTGAGACATTGTAACTTGAAAGCCCTCTATGCCAGGATGCTTTTTGTCAAATTTGCTTAAATTCTATGGAGTAGTTTTTGACACCAAGTCATTTAAAGGTTTTTCTATTTTTAGAAACAGCAGCCATATTTGATCACAAATCGGCATCATTTGTACAAGCTAAAAAGGCCTTCATGCCAGGATGTTGTCTTCAAGTTTGGTTGAAATTGCTTTAGTGTTGTTTGAGAAGTTGAAAATAGCAATCGATGTACACCCAAAGGATGAAGCCTGACAGACACAGGGCCATATCATAAGCTCACTTGGCCTTACATCCAGGTGAGCTAAAAATCAAGTTCTAAGATAGGCAACAACAACAACAACAACCCATGGTTCCCACAGACATGCATGGTTGCAGGCAAAAAAAGCCATTTCAAAGATTTTTACCTGTTTTCAACTTTCCATCCAAGAAGGCAGGACCATGGGGCACCACATTCTTTATTTGTAGGAATTCTTCATCAATGTGGTCCCCACCAATTATCGTAAAGCCAAGTCCCCGTGGACCTTTGATAAGAGATGTACTGAACAACTCCCCTTTCAATTCTTTGGGGTTCTTGGTGAACACCCTCTTCAACTCTGAAAGATTTAAGTAAAATGCTTAAATATAAATAGTCCACATAAAATAATGATCTTGTCACAAAAATAATAATTTGTTGTCTTCCACACTTATTCATAAGTCTGAAAATAAAAAAAAGATAATTTAGTGCTGAAATGTTAAATTACCAACAGAAAAACTTAACCAATCACTGAAAATATAAACTTTATTTGATGAAGATTACACAAGTTATATACTTTATGCAATGATCTCAATGTCTCAGATTTCAGGGTGAAATGGTCATGAGATGGAGAAAACATGAAAACTGAGAGGAAACCACTAACCTTGGATGGGCCACCACTTACCACTGCACATGTTGGAACCTGGTATTGAACAGCTAGGACTTCAGCAATGTAAAGCAAGTGTATTGCCACTCCACTATCCAGACCTAAGACTACCATTACTTGCATGAAATTCTACTTCCATAATGTGCAATTTACAATATGATAGCCTTTGTTTCTAAAAGTGCTATGCATTTATGAAACTAACAAACCATGCACAGATTTTGATTTCAAGACATGTTCCTTAGCCAACAAATTCTCTGCCAAAATATTTTAACCGACAGAAGGCACAGTGTCAGAAACAGAACTCTGCAAAGACAGAAGCAAAATCACATTCCAAAGGTTTCTAAACAGGTATATAATGAACCAAATCTATACTACCAAACTCTCTAAAATCTGTTTTACATGCTGATACTTCATTCAACACTGACAGCCTATAACAATCACTTCTGTGTTAAATGTTTGGCCATAAAATGAATCTCAAGATAACACCATTATTGATACAGTTTTTCAACTTTACTTTGAATTTCCACGATATAGTCATTATTTGTTCTGAGATGTCATTAAACTAATACAGCATTATGAATGAATCTAGAGATAGCGTCATTTTTGTCTTGCCCTTCAAGTGTTTCTAATTGTTTTTAAAAAAAGAATTCCTATAGTTTGAGACTGTATCTCAGATCAATCAGAACACTGCTTGCCCTTCCCCTAAAAGCAAAGTGTTATGGCAAAGGTCAAGAGATAAACAAATATTCCTTGCATCTACTGTTACATTCCATCTAGTGCATCTCAATAAAAAAGCAAAAATAATCACATCTGCACTAAATGTTTGCAAACATATATGTAGTTTAACATATGCAAATATCACGTTATATGTATTTCTTATGAAACTGGGAGATCAATCAAACTGACATGTATCTTTATGCAAGTAGCGCTGATAATTTGTATTTATTTCCTCCTATACTTCATCAGAGCACCACTTTCCCTGCAAAAATCTCAGGTCCATGCCTGGTAAACATTTATTTGCACTGCAACAGCATGTCAGTAATCTGTCTGCCTAAATTTAATCTGGCAATCTTTTTGAACATGTCTCAATTTTTATATAAACAAAATTCTGCTGCAACTTTGGGCTTACCATTTTATTTTTTATTGAAACTACATAACATTTCATCATGAAGTATCTAAATGCATGCACAGATTTTGATTAAATCAACTTACTACTCCAGGAAATCAAAATATTTAAAACACTGATGGGATGCAGGGTTGAAGTGATCCTATTTTACACAAGATGAGATGGAAGAATATAAGCCCAGAAATATTGCTATTCATGGTCTTCTTACTATTGCTCTAAATAATCTTGATATTATTCTAAATTGTCTTTTCTTTATGTGTCACAAGAATTTATATCAACATTTGAAACATTATTTGATGAACTATTGTGGTAAGTTCCTTTTAAAAGCATTTTATACTATTGTGTCAAGTATTACCATCAATGGAACAATATCCAAGGGAGATCACTACAATAAGGTCTCCCATGACATACAAAATTTACCTGAATGGCCAGCTGATCTATACTTTGTTACTAATTTTATTAAGACCATATAGTTTGTTACCATTATTAATAATACAAATTATATTTGGTAACAGAGAATGGATACTATGCCACAGACATGGAGGGATTTTAAAAATGCCTCTAAGCCAAAAGGAGATGACTTAATAACAGCATTTGGTCTCAAAATATTTTAGTGGTGCAATAATTAGGTAAAATGGATTTTAAGTATCAGAAAACTGTAGAAATTTTTTCTCTGAAATTAGATTAGCATTTTAATATTACCATATTCTCTGTAATTTTTCATACCCCATCTGTGCAAACAAATCATAATTATTTCTGTCCTTTACATTTATGAAGTGAGAGCTTTTGATTTTTTTAACATACCTGTTTACCCTGACAGATAACTATCAGTAGTTTACCTAAGTCTGTCAGTAATTTTAGCCATCTGTCCATAGTTTGTCCTAAAACTGGCAACTGGATTATCTAACATCAACAGTTTTGATAAGCCCCACAACCTATGTATGTGACTATTTCTAACATGGCTGATCTTCTAATCAGCTGACCCTACCACCCCCAATCACCACCCTCTATACCAATCATAGTTTGCATGAATTGGATGATGCAAGGTCACAATTGCATTTCCCCTCTGGTGCCCTTCAGGATTCCAGGAGATGATGTATAGGTCACATCTTAGTGTGTTGGTTTGTGAAGTACCATATATACTCATGTATAAGCCGATACCAACTGCAAACTGCACAGACCCAGATCTGCCGTCGCATAATGCACCAGCAGATCTGGGTCTATGCAGTTTGTAAGGACTAATCAGTAAAACAAACAATATAGACCCTGATCTGCTGGCACATTATACAACAGCAGATCAGGGTCTATGTTGTTTGCATTTGGACCTGGCTTATATGCAAGTATATACAGTAGTTAGCAAGAAGCATATTGTGTACATTGATGAAAAATGGTTATCTTCAACTGGAAAATGTGCAAAACATCAATTTTATTGTGCGACATGCACAAGTACGATCAGATGCTATTCAGCAGCACCGGTTGCAAGGTCGTGACACATGACCTTTCATTGTTGGGCACCAGGGGTGAATGCACTCCATAACAATGGCAACTCACCAAGATACAAAGACAAGAACATCTAAACCCCAATTTAGATGAACTGTTTGCTGACCCAGCATCTAATAACAGCACTGAAAAAACTAGGGTCAATGTATGCATTCCCACTACAAGTCACAGGTCAGCATTAAAAAAAAATAAGCAACATATACACGACGACCTGAGCCTTCCAGTACTAGCCAACCATTGTTTACAGCCATGACTTCACACACTAAGCAGACTGGGCACAATAGCCCAGACACACAACAGTGGCAGCCCCCAGTCAAGTTAGTTAATCATCAAGTTGACGCAACCTGAAGTTATGGAAGCAACAGAGGGTGATTTTAAAGGAAATCTGTGTATATCTTCATTTCTATTAGGACCATCTCATCTGCTTTTCAGAGTTATCATAAATCCAGCTGTTTTATTTTACTTGTGAACAGTTCATCACTGCATCACATTTGCATGCTTCACCTCACTCATTATCCAACAGATGTTTGAATTTATGGAATAGAGTATTCTCAAGCATTTAGTGATAGAGCTGAAGAGCCTAATAAATGAATAAAACCCTGACATGCTGTATCTTTGAGGAAAAAAACTTAACCCATAAAATATATACCTTAAACTGTAGCCTGTATTTTGTCAAAGAGCTGTTTACTTCTTTGATTTCACTGTAGTTTCTAAGGAAAATTTCACAAAAATATAGGCTACAGTTTAAGGTATATATTTTACAGGTTAATTTTTTTTACCCAAAGATGCAGCATGTCAGGATTTTAGTCATTTATTAGCCACTTCAGAATTTTGCAAATATTTGAACTTACCTAAAGAGTGAAACTATCATTAATACTTTTTTAACCTATGATTATCAACAAACCTATGAATGTAATAAGTGTAAAACAGATACTGACAATAAGGTAACTGTATTATTTTGACTTGTCATGAAGGAATCCTGAAAATCATGAAGGAATAATCATAAAGATTTAGAAGCACAGATGCTTGAACACATTACAAGGAACAAATATGTCCCCTTGTGTGAAAAAGTGTAAACTAGAAATGTGGTCATGAAACTGTGGATGCCACATCAGTGCCTGAAAACTGACCTAAACACAAATCTTAACTGGATGTCAGGACAGATGGAAAGATGGGACAATGGACATACAGGCAAGGGTAATACTATATGCCCTACCACATTATTGATGAGGCAGAAGAAAAAAAACTTGGCCTTGAGGTCCTAAAACTTTTAAAACTGAGATTTCACTAAAATCTAAGATAAAAGTACAGTTCTCCCCCACTATAACACTGTTCATGTGAGTCATACAAGTGGACGGCCTTATGGGTCAGGTCCCCTTATACTGAGATATTTTATACATAATATTACTATTAAATAATGAAATGCAATCCATGACTATACAAACCTGCCTTATACATGGCATCAGTTTATACTCAGGCATCTTACAGCGAGGGAGAAATGTACTTCCAAAGCTAATGAAAATGCATTGAAACCTGTCTATAATGGATACAATGGTCTTTTTAAACAAATTTCTTCTATCAACAGGTTCTTTATATAAAGGTACAAATAACATTTTTAAAACTAACAAAATACCCATAAATAATGTCCTTTATAAGCAGGTGTCCTCTGTATTAAAGTGTTCACTAAGACAGGTTTTATTGTCACTAAGACAGGTTTTATTGTATTTGCATAACTTGTTCGATTCAGAATACTTCCATCCTATAAAATAGTAATGCACAATTTGAAAGCTTTTGCTTCAATAAAAGTGTGATTTCTGTGTAACAGTCTGGAGTCTTTAATTAAACTTTTATGACATCAAGGCCTGATGCATATTAATTAATCAGCTGAAATGTATGAACAAACTCCCATCCACATGCAAATGAAAAATGTGCATTCACGACAAGAAAATCAAAATAATAAAATATAATGCACAAAATCAAAGATATGCATAAAGATGAAGAAGAACTGAAAATAGGCAAAAATCACACATGCAATATTAAAACACATCCATGAAACAGAAAACAGTAAAGTAATTTTATGGTAACAACACTTACATGTATATTAAAAAATTCAGAAGGATGATGTCTCCTTGATTCTAATGAATCAAAATGATTATATCTGTGCAAAATTGTTTTTCTGGAAGATCTTTTTTCACTGTATTTATCAACACATTATAACAACATTAAAAAGAAACCAAAAAAAAACCAACAAAAAACATGCAAGCAAAAAAATGTATTGAAGCTTTATTTGTTAGGTCTATAATGCAACTGCTGACCATTTTCTTGCTTGCTACTGATATGCATAAAGATATGGGGTAAATGTTACGTATATACTTGTGTATAATCCCGGTCCAAATACAAACAACATAGTTTGCCGGCAGATCAGGGTCTATGTTGTTTGTTTTACTGATTAGTCCTTACAAACTGCATAGACCCAGATCTGCTGGCTCATTATTCGATGGCAGGTCTGGGTCTATGCAGTTTGCAGTTGGTATCAGCTTATACACGAGTAGATACGGTAGGTACTTTTGCTAAATACACTGAACACAGGGAGGTAACAGATTTTCTTTTTTCAGCATCAATGCTTTTTTAAAAAAATTTATTATCTTTGTGAAATCTATGTTGATGTTCCATATCACCATAAGAGTTCTATTTTGTATTTTTTTTCACACAAAAATAATGAATATCAGTTGAAAAGAAAGCGACCAATTTCAAAAGAATTGTTTGAAAAGAATCTGAGCACAAATGATTTGGATCTGTCTCAAGCAACATTCTTATTCTGATGCAGATAGCTCCACAGGGTAAAAAAAAATTCAAAATCAGATGGAATCCTGATGGGTCGCCAGGAAGAAAAACCCTGTTGTCACCTTAAATTTGGCAGGTACTGTATATACTTATTTTTTGAGTAAAGTCCGACTGCAAACAACATAAATCCTCATCTGCTGTTGCATAATGGGCTGGCAGATCAGGGTCTATGTTGTTTGTGCTACTGATTAATCATAGAAAACTGCATAGACCCAGATCTGCTTGTGCATTATGGGATGGCAGATCTTGGTGTGTGCAGTTTGCAGTTGGACTTAACTTATAAGCGAGTAGATGCAGTACTTTCACATCAAACTGTAAGCATTAGGACTTCCCTATTTTGCTGTTATTATCAGTCATAATAAATTGTTTCTTGATCATTAAATATTTTAAAGTTACAGTATATACTCGCGTATAATCTAGGTCCAAATGCAAACAACATAGACCCTGATCTGCCGTCACATAATGCGCTGGCAGATCAGGGTCTATGTTGTTTGTTCTACTGATTAGTCCTTACAAACTGTATAGACCCAGATCTGACGGCGCATTATGCGTTGGCAGATCTGGGTGTTTACAGTTTGCAGTTGTTATCGGCTCATACACGAGTATATACAGTATGTCAATTTTGACAACATAGAGAACAACTTGTGAAACCATGAAGTAGCCCATTAGGCTACCTGAACTAAACTTATGGTAACAAAGAACCAGCATTCTGTTAGCCCCTGGGCTCTGGGCAGACAATTTGTCAAACCCAGAATCCATCTGTGTTTCAGTGTAAGTTCTTAGTGCCAACCAAATACACTCAGAGTATTGTTTATAGCCTGAACATATCACTATTTGCTCCACTAATGTCAGGGTATCAAAACATCATTTTGGAAAAGGAAAAAAAAAAGTGTATTCAAAGTTAAATTCCTATAGTTCTCAATCTTCATTTACATCATTAATATGATTCAAATTCTTCTTAAACATGGTTTGGTTTATTATTCTATTTGAAGAATGTTATATCCCTGGATCTCTAAAACTTTTGCGATGAACTATCAGCAACAAGAATTTTTTACTCTTTCAATAAAGAAGTACCATTTATTCCAATCAACCTAGTTCTGAATATAATAATTGTTTTGTTGTTGTTGTTTAGGGTTAATTTGCTAAAAAAAACAAAAAAACACACATTATGGCATAATTAACATACTGTTCAGATTATATATACTGTTGGAAAGAATTTTCTGTTGTCTTTAAGTCATTATACAGTATAAACTTAAGAAAACCAAGTCTTGACAAAATGGTTTCATTGCTTAATACCACATGTGCTGATGTGTCTAAAATCCAACATTCTCTATTTTGGTTAGTTGATTGATACTGTTTAAATTGGCCAAAAATCTATGGTCCCTCTTCATGACCATTTGTCTCAAGATCCACTGCACAAGAAATGATGTTATCGCAAGCCTAAAGTTGCAATGCTATATTGCCACTTTCTGGCATCACGATAATATCACAATATATGTACCTATGATGATGCCTGGGCAAAACTGTTACAGCTGACGGAAAATTCCATTATTTTTTTCCAGTGGCCATAGCCTGTAGACTGTTTTTATTTATATCTGAAAAACATGTATGGAGTGCTGAGGACACAGCTGATTATGTTAAACATGTACCTTCAAATTAGTAGCATCAATCAGAAATGGATTTACACTGGTCATGGGAATCTCAAATCTATATGATATGTCTAATCTATATTTTTGGCAGATATTGGCGTTGCACATGATCGAACATAATATCATGATGGCAATATATGATAAAATCACTACAAGTAGAATGGGTTTATTCAGAGTAAAATATTCAGCTGTTAACTTTCAGCACATACAAAGAAATGCAATTTATCATGACTTGATTCAATCTTATTAATAGAATTCTTCATATGCATTGGTTAAAAAAAGAAAAATTCTACCCGAGGGTTAGAATTTTGCATCAGACATCTGACTGTTTTACCAAGTGTCTAATGCCAAATTCTGATCCCTTGGATGGAATTTTCCTATCCAACACTGTTGCAATGAAAGATTATTTTTCTCACATTCCTGGCTACAAAGCATAGGTTATAAACAAATGGTGCAAAGTTGGTACAGATAAAGCATAAAAAGGACAAAATACACATTAAAAATGTTTCCATATAAGAAACAGTGTATATGTTTGGTTTACACTGATTAATTCTGCGTAAATTTGGAAATGAGGTTAAAATGCAGATGGATTAGCTAAATACTAAAATTAAAGCAACAGAATAATAGCAGACAATTGCGATATCATGCATATGATGATGTCATACAAATAAGTCAAAGTGGCAATGTTACTAATCAAAATATTATTTGGACATCATGCAATTTAAGACAACAGTCATGCGATGAAAAATAGAGATATTCTCCATCTGTGTTCTGGACTTGAAAACATGAGAAAATTGTTTCTTTTATTGTCTTTGTTATCGGACACTTTGATACCCTGACTAAATACTGACTAACATGCCCATAATTTGGGATAAATGATGCTTGCCATATAAATTGAGAAATGTTCTTCTGTTTTTTGAAATTCCAGAAGAAGCCTACAACTAGGTGAGATTACCTGTGCCCTAGAAGTCCTTTACTTTGTTACCGCTGCAATTCTGCATTTTGAAAGTCCCACCATAAGTAAAATAAAGCAAGGGACTTGATCTAAGATAACCTCAGCTAGCTCACAACTTAATGATACTTAATGAACCAGTTCCTGGGCACAACACCAGAAAATGGCTGAAAATGTTTCAACAATGGATGCAAAAATTTCAATAAAGTGAAACATCATTTTGAGTGTATTTGGTGTTAGCACATCAGTGATATTTTACTACATATATGGGAGAAAAGTAATACGCACCTCGTTTAGTAGGGGAGTTCTTGGCCTTGGAATGACGGGCATGGTAAGCTGAAGAACAGCAGAGACATGAAGTGCAAGCCACTGCGAATTAACGGAACACATAATCACAACACAGCAGTTACACCATAAAACCTCATGAAGCTCACAGCAGCATGGAATATACAATGTATTAAACCAGCTCTCTAAACATAAATGCAATACAGTATTTTGCTATATTTTGTTTTCATGCAGACCACCATCATTTGGCATGCTTGTCCTCATAATACTCTGTATCGGTACGCACTATTATACCTTGATATCTATTCACTATTATACCTTGATATCTATTCAGTATTGTACCTGTATCTTTATTCACTATTATACCTTATGTTTATTCATTATTTTACCTTTATATTTATTCAAAATTATACCTGTATCTTTATTTACTATTATTCCTGTATCTTACTCACTATTATACCTTTATATTTATTCATGATTATACCTGTATCTTTATTCACCATTTTACCTGTATCTTTTATTCACTATTATACCTTTATATTTATTCATTATTATGCCTGTACCTTTATTCATTATTACACTTGTATCTGTATTCACTAGTATACCTTTATATGTATTCACTATCATACCTGTATCTTCATTCACTATTATACCTGTATCTTTATTCACTATTCTACATGTACCTTTATTCACTAGTATTTATATTTATTCACTATTATACCTGTATCTTTATTCACTGTTATTCCTGTATCTTTATTCTATATTATACCTATATCTTTATTCACTATTATACTTGTATCTTTATTCACTATTATACCTTTTTATTCACTATTATGTCTGTACCTTTATTCACTATTATACTTGTACCTTTATTCATGATTATACCTGTATCTTTATTCATTATATACTTGTATCTTTATTCACAATTATACTTATACCTTTATTCATGATTATATCTGTATCTTTATTCATGATTATACCTGTATCTTTATTCACAATTATACCTGTATCTTTAGTCACTATTTATACTTGTACCTTTATTCACGATTATACCTGTATCTTTATTCACGATTATACCTGTACCTTTATTCACTATTATACTTGTATCTTTATTCACTATTAAACTTTTGTACCTTTATTCACGATTATACCTGTACCTTTATTCACTATTATACCTGTACCTTTATTCACTATTATACCAGTACCTTTATTCATGATTATACCTGTATCTTTATTCACTATTATACCAGTACCTTTATTCACTATTATACCTGTATCTTTATTCACTATTACACCTGTATCTTTATTCACTATTATACCAGTACCTTTATTCATGATTATACCTGTATCTTTATTCACTATTATACTTGTGTCTTTATTCACTATTATACCAGTACCTTTATTCATGATTATACCTGTATCTTTATTCACTATTATACTTGTGTCTTTATTCACTATAATACCTTTATCTTTATTCACTATTACACCATTACCATTGTTTATAACTGAGAAAAAGTTTATCCTACATGTATTACTAATAGGCAGATTATACTCTATTTAAGTACGAGGGTCAGAATAATGGTGAAAATTAACAAAGGTCTCGAATACTAAATATCCCTCAGGAAATATGCCATTGACTTAAGATAAAATTATCTCATACTTTGTTCATTTCACTGTTTTGTCTAGAAGATGACATATACATAGTCTCAAACGACATTTCATAACTGCTAATATTGAAGAAGAAAAAAAAAGCTGACAAGGTTTATATCAATCTTTATCAGTGATATATACATACATATATAAAATGTCTTCAAGTTTATGACGTAAAAGCATGATACTGACACATTGAACTTTGACAACTATTAATTTATCAGTGAATTCATGACTTCTGAGTGACTGGCATAATCTTCTTGGCATTTAGTACTAGGTGTTCAAGTTGTTCACAAAACCCAGTTTAGAGTATAATTAACAACAGATAGGGACAATCTGAATGAATGCAAGAGTCCCTTAAAGGGACTGGTGCTCTAATGGTAAAAAAAATTGCAGTAATTCATGAGAAGACCATTCCTTCCTTCCTTTTAATCATTTTAGCTGCTCAGTATTTAAACCATCTCAGATATTCACGAGAAAATAGAACATACCAAATCCAGTAAAAAAAAAATGTTTTCTTATATGTTTGGGTTAACATGTTCATAAGATAAGTGCAATATAAAAGTCTTTGTCATGACCTTAAACCCTGAACCTAATATCATGGATAGATCACTGAACTCGTCTCAAACACGGTCATGATATATTCACAAGCTAAATCAATAATTAGTATTTTTTTCTAAGTAAGCAAGTTATTGAACTGGTATCTGTCAAGGTATTCTTTATATACATCCATAAACTGGGTTCGATAAACACCTATTTATACTGGTTTATGTCATCATGCTCACAAGCCATTACAGATAAAAATGAAAGTCAAGACCTTTGACCTTGAAATCAATGTCAAGTGTTATCAAGTTGTTCATTTAAAAACAATGAAATACAAAGTCTGTAAAACATTTATTTATATATGTATAAGTCAGTGTGTTCACAAGTTCAATGAAGTACAAAAATGCAAGCAATGACCTCTGACCTGACCCCAAGGTCAAGTATCTGATTTTCAGTCTTAATCACAATAGCACTGACATGGTGGTGATCAGATCTACACCATTTTCATTTAGAACCCATTATATATTACAAGACGTTTTTTTGTGAAAAGAGCCTATCAATGCCATCATTTGTTCCAAAGGAGTAGTGATAACAAGATTTTACATAGTTACTATGGTTTCATGTTGGGAGTCAGATTAACACCATTTTCATTCAGGACCAGCTACATATCATTATAGTGTTTAGTGAAAACCACATGCCTAAACAACCATCTATTCAGGACAAGTAACAATAAGATTATCAAGATGGCCAATAAGGCACACATTTTTTAGGTTAGATTGGCATCATTTTAATACTGGACAAAATATTGCAATAAGTGTTTTAGTGAATACTCCCTTTTCAATACAACCATTCATAACAATATTTTTGCAATGGCCAATGTGGTGGCCATACTAAGAGGTCATATTGGTGCCAGTTTCATTAAGGATCCAACTACTTATTGCAAGATGTGTTTAGTGAAACCCCATATCAATATGAATGTATGTTCAGGAGGAAAAGAATAACAATATTTTAAAGATGGTCACTGTGGCAGTTAATTTGTATGGTCAGATCAATGCCATTTTCACTTTGGACAAACTACATCAAAACTTTTTCAGAGAAAACCACATGTCAATACAACCTATAGTTAAGGCAAAGTAGCAATAGCAAGATTTTCATGATGGCCTCTGTTGCAGCCAACTTGTAAGTTCAGATTGGTACCATCACCAAACAAGACCCAACAACATACAGTAACAAAATTTTCAAGATGGCCACCATTGCAGCACTATTGATGGTCAATTTGGCACCATTTTCATTTAATACCAGCTACGAATCATAACAAGTCTTTTAGTGGAAACCACATGTTGATACAACTATCCAGTCAGGAGTTGCAGAAAAACAATTCCAGTTGGCCACCATGTTGAAAGTCAGAACAGCACCATTTTTATTTAAGACAATCTACATATAGTATCTATTCAGGAGGAATTGAGATGGCAAGATTTTCAAGATGAAAATCATGGTGGCTATATTGGATGTCTGAGGGACACCATTTTCATTTAGGACCAAGTAGACCTCAGTATTATATTGTGTGACAAGTTTTATGACTTTCCTCCAAGTAGTTTAGAAACAGTGATAACAAACCACATTCAATCGATGATGGACAAATGGACGATGGATGCAGGACCATTGCATAAGCTTTTTTGGTCTCTGACTAGTAGAGCTACAAACTTTAAAAAAGATTCTCAAACTTTTCTAAATTTGAATGTGAAGTACTGGTACTGAAGCCCTTTCTTATATTTTCTTGAGATTTCCCTAATGAAAAAACAACTCCTTTTAATGTGCAATTTCTGTCTATTCTTTACAAAGCATTTAAGTCAAAACAACACTACTCATTAGAATGAGTTTGCTTATTCTTTGTCAAAACAGCTGTTAAAATAAGACAAGAAAACATTTTTTTTCCATTAATTCTGCAAAAGTGTGATAAAATACCATAAACAGTGTTATAAATAGGTAATAAGTAAATTATTTGTGATTAAATCTGGATAATAGTTAGAGTATGCATTAGAAGCAAAGCTTGAATGTAACATTACAAGTTATGCAAGTGGTTATGATACTAACTCGTACATTAGTACATGCATGGGGATGATTCCAATGATAAACCAAAAAAATCATGTTTGTACTGATATCTATTTAATTACATGCAAGGGCTATTACAAATGTCTCTCTTCTACAAATTAATGACGACAATATGTCATATAATTATAATTCATGAAAAGACTATGTTTAACACTGTTACTATCAGTAAGTACTTTTACTACATGGTATAAGATACTCAGTTTCATATACTGCATACCGAAACTCTGAAGAAGAAGTTTTAAAATAACTACATACAATTATCCTCATTGATATTGTTTCAATGTGGTGAGAGATATGAGGTTTTATTTTGTACTACAATGCAAACAAAAATGTCAAGGTCAACAAAGTTTATATACATGTAAACGAACTATCTTACAAAATAAAAATCAAAAGGAAAGATAAAGTAAGTCTTGACATCATTCATTTGCAAATAAAAGTCACCATTTAAACCCAAAAAATCAAAAGAACTTTTGAATATTGTAATTACACATGGAAACAGCACAAACATTGTTGACCTTGATTTGCTTGTGCAACCAAAACAAAGAAAAGAAAACTCCATGTTACAATCAAATTATGCTATATAATATAAAACATTATATAGAAAGATAGTCTCTTTCTTATAACCACACATAAAAACCTAAGTAAACTGGATATTACAACCCTAATCAAGTTTAGAAATATATATATATATATATACTAAATTATTTGATTCTGAAATCTACATAATTTTTAATTAAGCCTAACTCAGATATTGTGAACAAGGTAAAACAAATAGTTATCTGATGATGAATGTGAAGAAACTTTGCAAGTCGTATGATAGTCTAAGCAAGAACTGGAATGAAAAAGCAGTCTGAATTAAATAAGCCTCCAGATGCTGTGTATGTGTGTTTGTGTTTGTGTGTCTGTGTGTGCACAGCATGGGTCTTCTGTTTCCTGTTTGAGTAGATTGACAACCAGTCTACAAATCACAAAGCACCATCTTGTAATAGACAAGAATGATGAGAGTTCTATTTATAATCTATCAATGTAGAAGAGTGGGTGAGTTGATAACACATTTTTCTATTTATAATTTATCAATGTAGAAGAGTGGGTGAGTTGATAACACATTTTTCTATTTATAACCTATCAATGTAAAAGAGTGGGTGAGTTGATAAACATTTTTCTATTTATAATCTATCAATGTAGAAGAGTGGGTGAGTTGATAAACATTTTTCTATTTATAATCTATCAATGTAGAAGAGTGGGTGAGTTGATAACACATTTTTCTATTATAATTTATCAATGTAGAAGAGTGGGTGAGTTGATAACACATTTTTCTATTTATAACCTATCAATGTAAAAGAGTGGGTGAGTTGATAAACATTTTTCTATTTATAATCTATCAATGTAGAAGAGTGGGTGAGTTGATAACACATTTTTCTATTTATAATTTATCAATGTAGAAGAGTGGGTGAGTTGATAACACATTTTTCTATTTATAACCTATCAATGTAAAAGAGTGGGTGAGTTGATAAACATTTTTCTATTTATAATCTATCAATGTAGAAGAGTGGGTGAGTTGATAAACATTTTTCTATTTATAATATATCAATGTAGAAGAGTGGGAGAGTTATTTATAATCTATCAATGTAGAAGAGTGGGAGAATTATTTATAATCTATCAATGTAGAAGAGTGGGTGAGTTGATAACACATTTTTCTATTTATAATCTATCAATGTAGAAGAGTGGGAGAATTATTTATAATCTAACAATGTAGAAGAGTGGGTGAATTATTTATAATCTATCAATGTAGAAGAGTGGGTGAGTTGATAACACATTTTTCTGTTTATAATCTATCAATGTAGATGAGTGGGAGAATTATTTATAATCTATCAATGTAGAAGAGTGGGTGAATTATTTATAATCTATCAATGTAGATGAGTGGGAGAATTATTTATAATCTATCAATGTAGAAGAGTGGGTGAGTTGATAACACATTTTTCTGTTTATAATCTATCAATGTAGAAGAGTGGGTGAGTTGATAACACATTTTTCTATTTATAATCTGTCAATGTAGAAGACTGGGTGAGTTGATAACACATTTTTCTATTTATAATCTATCAATGTAGATGAGTAGGAGAATTATTTATAATCTATCAATGTAGAAGAGTGGGTGAGTTGATAAACATTTTTCTATTTATAATCTATCAATGTAGAAGAGTGGTGGAATTATTTATAATCTATTAATGTAGAAGAGTGGGAGAATTATTTATAATCTATCAATGTAGAAGAGTGGGTGAGTTGATAACACATTTTTCTATTTATAATCTATCAATGTAGAAGAGTGGGAGAATTATTTATAATCTATCAATGTAGAAGAGTGGGAGAATTATTTATAATCTATCAATGTAAAAAAGTGGGAGAGTTATTTATAATCTATCAATGTAGAAGAGTGGGAGAATTATTTATAATCTATCAATGTAGAAGAGTGGGAGAGTTATTTATAATCTATCAATGTAGAAGAGTGGGAGAATTATTTATAATCTACCAATGTAGAAGAGTGGGAGAGTTATTTATAATCTATCAATGTAGAAGAGTGGGAGAATTATTTATAATCTATCAATGTAGAAGAGTGGGTGAGTTATTTATAATCTATCAATGTAGAAGAGTGGGAGAGTTGATAACACATTTTTCTATATAGAACTACACAGAACAGAACTGTCACATCTACATAAAAACTGATTATATGAGCTAGAATTTTAAGGGTTAAAATCTGTTCAAGAAAATAAAATATTTATTTTTAATGGCTTTCCCAAACTTATGAAAGTCAATTACTTTTAATGTCGCTGAATTTATATCCCTACACTAGGTGTGACCTGGTACATTGCATCTTTTTGAACCAGGATTCATATAGATCAAGGAGAAATTCTTTGAATGCTATCCTTGCAGACTCGGAAATGTAGAATAGACCCAATGCACCCTTCTTCATGAGGATGTTCCAACTGAAGTTCTGGGCTTTTTTTAAAGGATTTTATCCTGTTTCTGCCTTTATATGTTTTGTATGCCTTTTCTTCAGATCTGCAACATCTTTACCTTTTGTCTTTTGTCTCATGGTGCATATTTACTTTTGGTTGTAGAGGTTTGTCTTATAAGGCTTTTAGCAATGTTTTACTGTGTTTGCTGACTAGCTTTTGTTTGATACTGTATGGCTACAATTTTGCTGATGGGCTGTTAAACCCTTTACATATATACATACATTCTTTCAAGCAGACAGGAAAAAAAAAGACTGCCATTTCTTCAAAGTTAACTGAATCTTCTTATTTCTACTTGCAACAATAAGAATATTGTAAAGCAGGCATGTGCAACTTCCTCCAGGGCAAGGGCCGATAAGCGATTTTTAAAGCTACACCCTATGATGTCAATAGGTCCATAAAACCAGGTTACAGGGTTGTAGGTTGCACATGCCTGTTGTAAAGTATGGCTAACAGATCATTTGTAATAGCAATCATTTTTATAAGTTTATGAAGTTACTACATAATCTCATTCGAGTTATTTTGAAAAGGAGTGTAAACTTAAGCTAAACTTGTAAAAGAGTGTAAAGAACGGCTAAACTTGTAAAAAGAGTGTAAACTTGTAAAAAGAGTGTGAACTAAGGCTAAACTTTAAAAATAGTATAAACTTAAACTAAACTTTTAAAAAGAGTATAAACTAAGGCTAAACTTTTAAAAAGAGTGTAAACTAAGGCTAAACTTTTAAAAAGAGTGTAAACTAAGGCTAAACTTTTAAAATGAGTGTAAACTTAGGCTAAACTTTTAAAAAGAGTGTAAACTGAGGCTAAACTTTTAAAAAGAGTGTAAACTAAGGCTAAACTTTTAAAAAGAGTGTAAACTTATGCTAAACTTGAAAAAAGAGTGTGAACTAAGGCTAAACTTTTAAAAAGAGTGTAAACTAAGGCTAAACTTTTAAAATGAGTGTAAACTTAGGCTAAACTTTTAAAAAGAGTGTAAACTAAGGCTAAACTTTTAAAATGAGTGTAAACTAAGGCTAAACTTTTAAAATGAGTGTAAACTCAGGCTAAACTTTTAAAATGAGTGTAAACTTAGGCTAAACTTTTAAAAAGAGTGTAAACTAAGGCTAAACTTTTAAAAAGAGTGTAAACTGAGGCTAAACTTGTAAAAGGAGTGTGAACTTAGGCTAAACTTGTAAAAAGACATAAAGGTATAAAGATCAATAATTTTTTTTAATTTTTTTTTATTTTAATAGCTATCATTTTGTACTAAAATTAAAACAAGTGTCAATGTTTATGATCAAAACCATATTTAGAATTCAACATTTTATTCTGCACATTTCATCCATACCTTTTTCTCTGTATAAGTTTACACCATTACAATAAATTTATGTATTGTTGTGACTTTTAAAATCTAAACAAATATGAAAAACAAGATATGTTCTATGATGTATCTTTAAAGAGATGGTTAACAAGTACAGTAACTCCTGCAAGTTGGAAGATTACATTTCAAAGACTCAAACTGTCAAAGCAAAGTAGATTTCCATATTTAATTCTTACAGGTCTGGTGAAAGTTCTTAGTATTTCAAATCAAATCTCTCCCAAAGTAGATAATGAAGGGTGACATACATAAAATAATCATTTCATTCCAATCCAGAACTAGATTTCCATATTTAATTCTTAGAGGTCTGGTGAAAGTTCTTAGTATTTTAGACTAAATCTCTCCCAAAGAAGACAATGAAGGGTGACATAAGTAAAATAATCATTTCATTCCAATCTAGAACTAGATTTTCATATTTAATTCTTAATGTCTGGTGAAAGTTCTTAGTATTTTATACCAAATCTCTGCCAAAGACAATGAAGGGTGACACAAGTAAAATAATCATTTCATTCCAATCTAGAACTAGATTTCCATATTTAATTCTTAACTCATTAACCCCTAGCGCCACATTTACGCATCATGAGGTTGTACCCTACTTCCAAACTCTGTAACATCAAGATCATTTAAGATAAAATAAAGTGGATGGATTTGCAGGAAAGTAGACAGATGTAGCTCTACAATGATACCAGATAATGTTGACTTTCTACTGGCATTAAAAAGTACAGCGAAAAAAATGCATTTTTTTTAGACCCGATTGTTTTTAGGTCAAAAATTGCCAGTTTCAGAACCAGAGTTTGTGTCCGGATTTTAGACTTTTTGGCCTTAGATCTAAGGCAGACCGGTCTGAACTGCAGACAGATGAACCTTTTCAAAAAGTAGGATAAGTTTGAGATTTGGAGTAAAAAGAGGCCAAGACACAAAAATCGGGGGTCCAATACAGAAAAAAAAAAAAAATTTTTTTTTTACCCTTCTACACATGTGCGAGCATAATAGCCAATCAAAAACAATGTTTCTGATACACCTAAGCATCTGGCTAAACGAGAAACTTTCTTAAGCAGATGTGTTTTGTTGCATTCAGAAGTAACCCCAAAAATGCGTTGCCTACACCTATTTCACGCGAAAATGAAAAAATCTCCCAGGGTAAATGAGTTCATGTCTGGTGAAAGTTCTTAGTATTTTAGATCAAATCTCTCCCAAAGAAGACAATGAAGGGTGACATACATAAAATAATCATTTCATTCCAATCCAGAACTAGATTTCCATATTTAATTCTTAATGTCTGGTGAAAGTTCTTAGTATTTTAGACTAAATCTCTCCCAAAGAAGACAATGAAGGGTGACATAAGTAAAATAATCATTTCATTCCAATCTAGAACTAGATTTTCATATTTAATTCTTAATGTCTGGTGAAAGTTCTTAGTATTTTAGACCAAATCTCTCCCAAAGTAGACAATGAAGAGTGACATAAGTAAAATAATCATTTTATTCCAATCCAGAACTAGAAGAAGAAGACAAAAAAACAGATCTAAAGATGAGAAAATGGAAATGGTTTGGCCACAGTATGAGGAAGGACACCAACAAAATTACAAGAGAGGCCCCAGACTATAATAAGCAGTTCAAGATGAAGATAGCATCCAAGTAACACCTGCAGATGAAGTATTTAGACAAGAATAGCCGACTTAAAACAGAATGGAGGTAAAACCACTGCCATCAAAAAACTTGCTAACAGGAAATGGTGGATAGCCTTTATCACAATATATAAGCTAAGGTCATGTTAATAAATATCCATTTAGTTTCATTAACAATCACTGAAATCTATGAATCTCCTTGAAACCTTTCAAAATGACTAAATCTTTCCAAGAGACCTTTTACATACATACATAATAATTTAAATACTTTATGGTATATAAATTGCTCTCTACCCAATTAAAATCTAGACAGCTTAACTAATGATGTGTAATTGAATTTAAAATATGTACATTTGGAAAATGGATAAAACATATGCTTTAGTGATGAATCACAACTCTTTTGATTACTGTATGTACTCGTGTATAACCCAGGTCAAAATGCAAACAACATAGACCCTGATCTGCCATCACATAATGCACCGGCAGATCAGGATCTATGTTGTTTGTTCTACTGATTAGTCCTTACAAACTACATAGACCCAGATCTGCCGGCACATTATGCAACGGTAGATCTGGTCTATGTTGTTTGCAGTTGGTACTGGCTTATAAGCGAGTATATACGGTATTAAGGTTTTTAAATTTTCTGAGTTGAAGTAGAACTTTAAAGTTAAGAATCTGTGATACATGTCATTTTTTAAAAATTGTATGTGCATCGCAAATTGCTGAAGGCATTAATATTTGGCATTAACAGCAAGGCCAATATCTCTCATCTCTTACAGAATCCATTATCAAACCACCATCATCACTTCATCAAGGTTTCCATCAGAACTCTGCCATCCATAATATAAAACTAATTCACATTAACTTCCCTACATCAAAAATGAATCTGTTAATGGAAAAACAGATTTCAGGCCTCAACAAAAAGCTAAGGGTTTGTACTAAATTGTTCAGTAAATTAATCTTTTAATGTCTTTCCTAACCAAATTTGTAATAACTTTATGGTGATTTATAGAGCTAGGCTGAAGGGGAATAAGGCACATGTTCCATTGATAAAAACTACTTTGGACAATGCTCGTCATCTAGGTTGACAGTTCCATCTGCTCAAGTCAAGTCCCAAATGAATTATTATTGGTAAATTCAATCAAAACTTTAAACTCCTATTTCCATGATCACAAAATTTCTGCACGTCACAAAGTCAATAGCGGTTCGAGGCCATTCTATTTAGTGAAGTTACTTCAACTTTCATCAGAGAACAATCAGACACAAAGATTATTTCTGAAATCAAGAATGTTCACCAAGATCCCAATGTAGGTAATGACTACTGTTCTCAATGAAACTAGATATATGTGCTTACATCACAGGAGATGAATACATAATGTAACTTCACACCTTTGTTATCAAAATAACTTTCTGATTAAAATTTTAAGCTTAGTAAACCCAATAAGTAAAGCTGATTTCAAACGCAGTTGGCATAGTATAAATGTAAAATACAGAAAACATATATGATTTCCAGCAGTCTGGATTAGTTCACAACAATGTCCAACCTGGAATCTTTTTGTGAAGCAGCCAGCTGGAATACTTTGGTTTCGTGTAACTAGTAGTATTGAACAGAGTAAACACAATGAAACTGTCAAATCAAAACAAAAGCTGGCAAAAGACATAATTACTTCAGCAACATTGTTATTTCAGTGATTTTTTTAAGCTGGGGGGGTTGGGGGGTATATATTTTTCAGTTCAAAGGTGATACTCAAAGTAAATCATAAATTTAGAGCACAAAGTGTGCCACTGCATACAACTGCACAAAGTTATGTGTATCTTGCTTATAAGCTAGTTTACTAATACTGTATTGTCCACTGAATAATGCATGCATAACTGCAAATAGTACAGAACAAGATCTCCATAAAGTGCTGGCAGATCATGGACATTGGTTACTGGCAGATCACAGTTTATACAAGCAGATTATAGTCTATATTTACTGGCAGATCATAGTCTATTCTTACTGGCAGACCACAGTCTGTAGTTACTGGTAGATCACAGTGAACAGTTACTGGAAAATCAGAGTCTATTAGTTGCTGGCAGATCATGGTCTATACAAGCAGATCACAATTTATTGTACTAACAGATTATGGTCTATAATAGTAAATAATGGTCTAGGCAAATCAAAGTCTACAAACAGATCAGTTTATCTTTACAGATAGATCATGGCCTATAGTTAGCGACACATTATGGTCTATAATTACTGGCAGATCATGGGTTATAGTACTGGCAGATCATGGTCTATACAAGCAGATTATGGTTTATGGTTATAGGCAGATTGTGGCCTATAGTTAGTGACAGATCGATCTATACAAGCAGATCACAGCTTAGCAAATCAGGGCCTGTAGTTACTGGCAGGTCAAAGTCTATACAAGCAGATCATGGTTTATAGTTACAGGCAGATTGCAGTTTACAGTTACTGGCAGATCACAGTCTATACAAGCAGATCATGGTTTATAGTTACAGGCAGATCATGGCCTAGAGTGCTGGCAGATCATGATCTATACAAGCAGATCCCTGTTTATAATTACAGGCAGATTGTTTCCTATGGTTACTGGAAGATCACAGTTTATACAAGCAGATCACAGTTACAAGCAAATCAGGCCCTATAGTTACTGGCAGATCACAGTTTATACAAGCAGATCATGGTTCGGAGTTACAAGCAAATCAGGGCCTATAGTTACTGGCAGATCACAGTTTATACAAGCAGATCACAGATTACAATGTATTCTTGAAATCAGGAGCAACAAGAACAGTGTAAATCCTAATATGATGGCACATTATACCACTGCAAATCTGAGTATACATTTGGTTTTTTGGGGGTTGCAATGGGCACATGTTACCATATGTATCCAATGATAAAGCTACATGCTTGCTGATAAGCCCAGCCCAATTTTTACAAAATTCTGGTTAATATTTACTATGGATAGTTTTGTCTGATAATAATCCCAGTCCCTACTTTTGGGCAAATTTATCAGACTGGCATATTGATCTTATAATAGCAGAAACAATATATGCATGTAAAAATATGGTGCAAGTATAGTCACAGTATTGCAGTGCTAAATCTTGATTATCAGTGATACATCTGGCAGTAATGCTGCACCAATAAATCTCATGTATCAGTCTTTCATCTACAGATGTAGTCCATATCAGTACAGAATCTGCCACATTCATGCAAGCAGAAGTTGAATTGCATTAAATCTGGTGCATGATGGGTAAAGCAGAAGCTTAATGCCAAGTACAACAATCAAAGAAGATAACCAGAAGTTTCTTCAATATGTGACCATATCAACCACTTTTTAAGCAGTGAATGAAAAGTTTTATCAGCAACTTTGAGTTGGAATAATTAATGCCCCATTCAGTGTTATCCCTGAGTAATGAAACAGTAATACAGCACTTTCTCTTTATAATGCTGTTCATGGGAGTCTTAAAAGTGACCTGTGTTATCAGTGGGGGAGCATTATACTGAGAGATGCTCTAACAAGACTGTGTCAAAATAATCCATAAAACAGTGTACTTCACAATGTGAAATCACTTCATAATTGGTTTTCATTAGAACTAAAATTAGGTGGATTAATTCAAGTAGCAATGATGAAACAAAGTTCATGCAATTTAATAGGATTTATGACCACACCAATGTTATAAGAGGAGCAGTGGTATATTGAGGGAATCACAGTGTGGGATAACTGTATTTTCCTTGTAAATTTTCATTAAATTCATAGTGATATGAAGACACCCATGTAATAATGTATGAATTAACTAGAGAAAAACGTTTAAAAATTGGACACTGTTGGGACAAGCTGACAACAAACTAATTATGAAGTCAAAGGTCACAGTGATGCTGCCAGGAATTAGCTGGAGAGAGGGAACTCTCCCTTGGCTTCTAACAAAAGCGGTAGCCAGGAAAATTACCAGGTGGTATAACTCTTACCCTTAACACACAAACATGTATCCAGTGCTCAGTTGAAACTAAAATCTCTATATGAACCACCCTGTAGCTTTATTGGTATTATACTGTTGTGATTTTCAAAGTTAATATGTTTCTGATTACAGAGTGAATGTTGTTTTGTTCTGATTACATAGTGAATGTTGTTCTGTTCAGAGAAACCATTTGTATTGCTGGCATCTTGTCTGAAATTCTGACTAAAATTTATTCTTCTTCCTTGGGGGTTCATCACAGAAGTCCAAGTCCTAGACAACTCTGAATCAAAAACACCAATTTCCTGAGAAACTTCAATTGTTTCCATTTCATCAAAGGTCTTTGGAGATCCATCTGAAGCATTACCAGTCTCCAAGTAATCAATGACAAATTCAGTATCCTGATCCAAGTCAGAAATCTGGGCTGAGGAAGTTTTAAAGTTATCCATTATCAATTTACAACCTGCAATTGTCTTGAGCACACCTGAATGGATTTCTGGTCATGTGCAGTCCAGCAGTGTGAAAGACGCATTGAAAAGTCCATCAGACAAACAATTAAACATTTAAAAAAATATGTAAAAAAAACCTTGGTGACCAAGACTAAAACAGACAACCTTACATGGAGCAAAACAAAACTAGACTTCATTTAGATTATTTGTGCAACATAAATATTATTTGCGGGAGTTCAGATTTCTTTGTAGAAGTTCTCACACATGGCTCATATCAAACTGCATGACACATGGTCAGTTTTGTGTGATAAGCACACATGCACAGCCTAACAGCATCACTGAGGAGGCTGGCATTTGATTAATATCAGAAACACCATAATGAGAAAACAAAAATATCTGGTCATTTCGCAGAGTACCATATATACTTGCATATCCAACTGCAAACAACACAGACCCTGATCTGCCATCACATAAATGTGCCAGCAGATCAGGGTCTATGTTGTTCATTCTACTGATTAGGTCTAACAAACTGCATAGACCCAGATCTGCTGGTGCATTAAGCGACGGCAAATTTGGGTCAATACAGTTTGCAGTTGGATTCGACTTATTCACATGTATGTACAAAGTCATGTTATAGAGCTCTTGTTTAGGGAAGTTTCACTGTATAGTGGCAAACATTTTGACCAACATAACAAAATAGTTCCTAAAAACTACTAACAATAGCCATGAGTAGTTATGTGGTTGTGACTGAACAAGTGTTGTTAAAATTACTAATTGCCCAAAGAGTCCCCTACAGCAAAACTGTAATTAGTAGCAAGAGAATGCCCTACTAAGTGAAATAGTTGATAATAGTGATGTCTGCCTTATTGAAATGGTTGGTAATAGTTACCCCATTTGTTCAAAAAATATTTAATTGACTAGTATGAACTGCTAACATTTTAAAGAAAAGCAAGTCATATGGATCATGAACTAGAGCTTGTACCTTGATGCAAGTGTTCAAATTTACAAAGTGGTTGATACATAAGGGAATGTATATGGTACTATTTATCTCTCTGGAGTGCCAGCTGGTACTAAAACATAACCATTACTTCTTGGCATACGCATCTGCAGTGTGTTCCTTTTTTTTTCTTTTTCCTCAAACTCATGGTTTGTGTTGAATCACATAATGTAATTTGTTTTGGAGGATGGCTTAATATACTACTGTGCATCATACGTTCTGTACTTCTTACTATGTATTTATAATTACATTTTTTCCCATCAACTCCCAATTAAGATTAAACAAAATGAAAAAAAGATACTCTGAAGGAAGGATTTCCATAATGTGCATTTTACATTCTGTACTTTCTCATAAATGTTTTTTTTTAAAATTATTAATCAACCATATATACTCATGATTTCGGTTTTGCTTATAAAAAAAAAATGTTCTCCTAAAAACTGTTTCTTCTATTGTGTGGAAGACATTAATTTTTACTGTAAATTGCAATTCTATTCATATAGATCATTTAGCACAACAAATTTCTACAATCTAGAAATCCTTCCTTCCTAATGAGATTTTTAAAATTTCTAGAAATCAAATTAATCTTTAAAAATTGCTATAATTCTGAAGAAGTATCCCATTGCTATTGTGCCCCAACTATCACTGACCTGGAAAATGATGGAGAAGAAAAATAATGCCTAAAAGAAAGATAGCTTTGTCATGCCTTCCCAACCCTATCCATTGCCTGAACCCTAGAAAATTTTAAACCATAAAAAAAGAATTTAAACAAAAATCAAGATTTTCTAAATTGTTCTGACCAGTCCAGATTTCATGTCATTTGTAGGTAGGTCTAACAGCATATGAAATCCACTCATTAACATGCTTCCTATTTTGATCAATATTTTCAAGTACCTACTGGACATAGACTGGGAAGCATGATTTAATAATGGCTACCTTTGTAAACTGTTTGCTAATAGTGGTCAACTGCAAGTTACATCAAGTTATATCAGATAAATGCAAATTATGTCTGGAATTGTATAGAGAGTGCATATGTAACTATTGCATAACACTGTCTTATTCAGTAATACTGACAATGGTCCTTTTCGAAAGGAAAATAAAATTATGTCATGCAGCCATGGTTTACTTTCAGTAAATGGAAGAAGAGAAAAATGAGTAAAAAATTAATTAAGCATGAAACCACAAAGACAACATTTTTTAGGCCCCAAAGCTAAGGAAAACTAGAATCTTGTTGCATAATAAAAGTGATATAATACTCATGAAGAAAAATAAACTGAAAAATCTAGCTATCTACCTGATTTTTCTATGTCACAAGGGATAAATCTGCCATTCTCACTTATGAACCCATTCCAAATATGTTTTTCTTATGTGTGGGGAATTTTCAAACAGATGAATGCTAAACATTTTGTTATTTATTTTGAATTGTCCATTTTCCAATGTGCACTAAACTATTGCTACACCAGCTGAATATGTAAAAACAAAAAACAAAAAATGATTTTGTTATATTTTTCAAGATTAAAAGAAGAAAAATGAAAATCTCATATTTCTAGCCTAAAAAACTTTGTCTTGAGAATCTCCTCTGTGCTTTGTATTTTCAATCTTCTTTATGAATTATCAACATTTAGCCAATCAGGATTAAACTCTGACACTGATCACTAATACTTGTGTTAAATGGAAAAAATATTAGGTTACAGGAGCTGAAAAATATTATAGATTGTACTCAAGGAGTGCATGATCCACCTGTGCACGAGAAATCCACACAAGTTTTTATATATTCATGTGGTTAGATCTGGCTAGTATGATAGTTTGGGTTTTATACCATCTCCAATCCAGCTCAACTTACCAGGAGGGCTACCTCTTCCGTTCATGTCTGACTCGCTGGTAGATCGCTTAGTCTGGTCACCGTTTTTATTTGTCAATGGTAGTGTGTTGCTACTGACTTGTCCCACTTTTGAAAAAGAGATCAGAGCAAATATATTTTTCACACTAAAATGAGAACACAGAAATGTCAATTCCAATATCAGAATATACAAAAATTACACAATCCAATACGATCCTTTATCACCCATGCCTGCCTGTGAAGAGATTTCCTCATTTTTCATGAGTTCCCATAAACAAAAATATGACATCAACAAAACAATGTAGCAATCTCCAACAAATAAATGAAAATACCTATTTTATCAATCATGCATGAAAGAGAAACTTTGATTATCTCATTTACACAGCATGAAAGGTCATGTTGGGTCACAATGATGAGAAGATTTTACTCACACTCGCAGTGATTAGGTTTATGCATCTTCATGTGAAACGAGGAAATCTCAGCACATGCAGCCATGGGTGATAAAGGAGTGTAGCAGATTGCCTGAACTGCTGGTGCATTATGTGATGTCAGATTAGGGTCTATGTTGTTTGTAACTGGACCTGACTTATAAGTGAGTATATGCAGTACTAGCACTGAAGCACACATTTTTGTGAATACAAGTCCTTCTGCAAGTCATTTTAAATTAACTGATGCCCATAACAGCAGTACAGCACAGAGCACATGATATCCAACTAACATAATGTTAGGTTTTTAAATGTATTCTCTATATTCTCTAAGTATGCATCAAAATGTAAAGACATGGTTCCAAAAAATACCATTCTTGAACAAAAGTGACCATGACCTTCAAGCCACTGACCCCCCCCCCCCCCACCTTACATATGCTTCTTCTTTTGGCTGTCATCTAGATCATATGTTATCGTATAGAAATGAAATGCAAAATCAATATGTACAGTGACCTTGACCTTATCACCCCCCTCCCCCCGACATAGATCTTGCTTTGGCTGAAAGCTGAGAGTAGCACACACATTTTGTAGGTGACTGCCAGCCAGTACATAAGTTACAGTATGGAAAGGAAATTCATTACAGTATGGAAAGGAAATTCAGGGGTAAAGTCTGGTTTAAGTTAATGTGACTATGATTTTCAGGTTACATGTACCAATTTCCAAAATTAATATTAATAATGTTTCTCTTTCAGCTGAGAAAAACACACCTACCAAGTAATGCTGAAATCCATTGATCAGAATTTAAATTATTATGCAAAACTAAAATGGATGCCCACCTAGATGAACGACATAATATCCCACAATATTTGTTACTGGAATATAAAACTGTTTAAAAAATGCTACTGTGTGTGTGTGTGTGTGTGTGTGTGTGTGTGTGTGTGTGTGTGTGTGTGTGTGTGTGTGTGTGGACAATTGGGCTATGTTACAAATTTGTCTTTTGGTAAATTTGAGAAAGGATAGACACACCACATACCTGCTTCTCTCTTTGCTCTTACTACTGGGTTCTCATACTGAGTCTTCCTATTTACATGACTGAAAAAAGAAATAAGTAATGTTCAAGTCACTAAAGGGGTTCAAAATCTTCTTCCATAAACATTTTGAGTTCAAATGTTATTTCATGTGTGTGTGTGTTGTGTGTGTGCATGTGTTTGTGTGTCTTAGTGAGAATAAATGCTTTTTCAAGTCAATTATAAAAGAAAGATCTCTTTGAGTACACACTGCCAAGAAGAGAAATAATACTTACTCATCATCTCATAAGCATGCATTTTCTGTACAAAATGTTTACTTCAGACATCAGTCCCCCATTTTCAAACATCAATTTTAAGTGAATACTGAAAACTTTGTCAAAACCAAATTCAATCTGTAAGTTGCTGGCATAAAAATGTGAAACTGACTGTGATGGCTGTCAGACTCAATGACAATGTATGTAGGGAATGACTCATGATATTAAGCTAGCTATATCATTAGTCAGTCTTCAATGCAAATTTTCAATATATGTAGAAGTTTGGCATGTGAATGGAAATGGTGATTCATCAATACTAAGCAAAATTGTTCACATCTTCAAAAAAACAAGGTATTATTTACAATATCTGTGTCTTAGTTTTACATATCTGAAAGGATCAAAAAATGAATATTTAAAAATGGAAGAAAAATCATTATTTTTGCTTATATGAAACAGTGTTGCACCTTGGTTGAGCTGTCAGGTGGACATTTTATGTACCTCTGTCAACCTATGCTGATCAAAATATGGGGATTTGTTAAATTTTGGGGGATACTGGAGTGGGAGAATGTCCCCTGGCCTCATACAAGGTGCAAGACTGATTTTAGAAGTTGATTTCACTCGTGCTAATTTTGACACAAATGTAACATGTACACATATGTCAGAGTAGGTCCAAGGACCACATGGTTATTGAGTACATGAGTCTAGTTATTTTGTAACAATGAAGTCCACACTTCAAAAATGCTTATCAACCCCATAATATCAACAAACTAAAATCTGCCCCAAAAATTTTGTATACATGTATTTTTAACAACTATTACGCGTATCAGGATTAGGCACATTATTCAGCATCATGTTGCTGATGCAGACAAGGTTTATATGTGTCAGTATTTGGTATAAAATCAGGTCAACATTATGTTGCTGATGCAGACAAGGTTTATATGTGTCAGTATTTGGTATAAAATCAGGTCAACATTACGTTGCTGATGCAGACAAGGTTTATGTGTCAGTATTTGGTATAAAATCATGTCAACATTATGTTGCTGATGCAGACAAGGTTTATGTGCATCAGTACATTATGTCAGTGTTATGTTGCTGATGCAAAGTTTATGTGTTTTAGTATTTGGTACATTATGTCAGCATTATGTTGCTGATGCAGACAAGGTTTACTGTAATTTCATTTTTTTTCACAGCTATCATTTTTTTGTGCATTGGTGAATTATGACAAAATCGGTGATCACTGGTTTGTATGGACAATTGATCTGATTTAGCAGTTTCCAATTGTTGTAGTCTTTTACAAGTCACATTGATTAGAATCCACATTTTAAGAAATTTGCTCCTACTATAGTCTAAAACATACACGCAGAATCTTTACAGCACACTCACCCCTAAACCTCCATACTCTATGAACATATAAACATAAACCTTTGTTTCACAGGCTGAGCTCTGGCCTGGTAGTTATTGCAAACAACATGTACATATATGTGTGTTTTTGTATATTAATTAAATGGCTATTTACAGTACTTAGCATAAACTTTAAAAGTTGAAACTGTTCATGATATACAATATAGTAGATTAAAAGTCTCTAATTAGCAATAGTAACTTGTATATAGTTTTATTGGAAATAGAGATTTTATTCTTAAACTTGGATAATCTTTGCCAGGCCTCTACACCTAAAGCACATTTATTCCACATTTGTATTTTGTTATAAACTTTAAAGTGAGTGTGAGTGTGATCAGAGATGTAGTAATCATTTGCATGTTAATAAATCAACTTCTATACAAATCATTATTGAATAATTAAAGGTTTAGTTTAACATAGGAAACACAGATTTCTATATCAGAAGCACTCAAGACAGTGGGAGAAATATGATATCAGGATGTCTTCTGTGAAGTCCCTTAGCTTCATTCATTGGTTAGCATCGGGATCTTTTCCATTCAGTCTGCCACCAACCGTCAGAGTCAACATGAGCCAAGCCATTGAAGATGAGGAGGAAAAGGGACTGCCTGTGGTCACATAATTAAGTAGTGCACCATGCACACAAGATTTTCAAGGATTAGTCTCAACTAACACAACATCAAGCTGACACAGGTGAGGAGGAGAAGTCAACCTACTCCACCAGAGCCTGATAACTGAGGCAGCAAGGAAAGTGACAAAAGATGACATCAGACTTTGAGTCACAAATAGTCACTGGGGACCAGCTAGCTTCAATGAGGGCACAATGGTTGGAAGGCTGGAGTAGGAGCAACAAGCCTAGGATATGAACCTTGCAGGATGGCAGAGTCAAGATCCACCTTCAACCACTACCATGTGAAGTAACCACAAGGGACCAGCTGCTTCAAAAATGGCAGACTGTATGGGGTTTTCAATTTGGTTTCAAAAACCCCTTTCAATTACAAATTTGACTGTTTTTACCCACCATCTAAAACAAAAACTATAATTTCAACATGAACTTGGAAAATAAGTAAGATCACTACATTATTGAACAGTAACTAATACCCTGTATTGATTTAACTTTGGGATACATTAAGTACACTCTGTACACTAAATTCTAAATTTGAATGACATAAGTAAATTGCAACCAGACATAATTATTACGATTAAAATATGTGGCTAACACATAAATGGCCGACAGGGACATCCCAACTTATATAACTGGACAGAATTTGACTTAGAGAGTACACCTGGTGTTTCAGTTAATGCATCTGGTGTTCCTTGGTGCTGCTGGACATGCCCTTTCTCAACCTGGCCTCATACTGACACTAATTAAATAGTGTGCTGTGCACATAGTTAAGTCTCACATGGCCGAATGGCCAAACACAACTATAATCCAAGTGAACAATTATGAGGGGGATTTGGTTTAGTGAAAGGTAGCAGTTAAACCTGCAACCAGAAGCTTGTTTGCTGTACCTCGAATTTCCCATATATCCTACACACCACCCTGTAGCTACAGTTGGTACTTAAATTCTGTGACTGGGGAAGGGTTTATATATTGTTTTTGCTGATGGATAAATTCTGTGACTGAGGAAGGGTTTATATATTGTTTCTGCTGATGGATAAATTCTATGACTGGGGAAAGGTTTATATATTGTTTTTGCTGATGGATAAATTCTATGACTGGGGAAAGGTTTATATATTGTTTCTGCTGATGGATAAATTCTAATACTGGGGAAAGGTTTATATATTGTTTCTGCTGATGGATAAATTCTAATACTGGGGAAGGGTTTATATATTGTTTCTACTGATGGATAAATTCTATGACTGGGGAAGGGTTTATATATTGTTTCTGCTGATGGATAAATTCTAATACTGGGGAAAGGTTTATATATTGTTTTTGCTGATGGATAAATTCTATTACTGGGGAAAGGTTTATATATTGTTTCTGCTGATGGATAAATTCTATGACTGGGGAAGGGTTTATATATTGTTTCTGCTGATGGATAAATTCTAATACTGGGGAAAGGTTTATATATTGTTTCTGCTGATGGATAAATTCTATGACTGGGGAAAGGTTTATATATTGTTTTTGCTGATGGATAAATTCTATGACTGAGGAAAGGTTTATATATTGTTTCTGCTGATGGATAAATTCTATGACTGGGGAAGGGTTTATATATTGTTTCTGCTGATGGATAAATTCTGTGACTGGGGAAAGGATTATATATTGTTTCTGCTGATGGATAAATTCTATGACTGGGGAAGGGTTTATATATTGTTTCTGCTGATGGATAAATTCTGTGACTGGGGAAGGGTTTATATATTGTTTTTGCTGATGGATAAATTCTGTGACTGGGGAAAGGTTTATATATTGTTTCTGCTGATGGATAAATTCTATGACTGGGGAAAGGTTTATATATTGTTTTTGCTGAGGAATAAATTCTGAGACTGAGGAAGGGTTTATATATTGTTTCTGCTGATGGATAAATTCTGTGACTGGGGAAAGGATTATATATTGTTTCTGCTGATGGATAAATTCTGTGACTGGGGAAGAGTTTATATATTGTTTTAGCTGATGGATAAATTCTAATACTGGGGAAAGGTTTATATATTGTTTTTGCTGAGGAATAAATTCTGAGACTGAGGAAGGGTTTATATATTGTTTCTGCTGATGGATAAATTCTAATACTGGGGAAAGGATTATATATTGTTTCTGCTGATGGATAAATTCTATGACTGGGGAAGGGTTTATATATTGTTTCTGCTGATGGATAAATTCTAATACTGGGGAAAGGATTATATATTGTTTTTGCTGAGGAATAAATTCTGTGACTGGGGAAGGGTTTATATATTGTTTCTGCTGATGGATAAATTCTGTGACTGGGAAGGGTTTATATATTGTTTCTGCTGATGGATCACGTTTGTTGGTCTTAAAATCTGTGTTCTGTAGTATCCTAGAAGTCACAAAAAAAATTGGCACCCGATGTAAAATAGTAAATTCACAGTATGTTATCCACAAAGGACTGAACTGTTATATTCAGAAAACTAAACCCATCATTTCACCATGGATGGTGTGGATAGCACAGTGGTTAACATGCTCACTTTGCATCTATTCACTCTGGTTTTCATACCCAGATTCAGTATATGCAGAGATTTGTGTTCAACCATCCATAGAGATAAACACAGATCTCATGGCACATATTTTTTTTGTTGCAGAAATGAATATTTTTTTAAACATGGAATGGCCCAGAAAAAGGTGGGTCAGTTCAAGGTATCTTCTAACCCTGCATTTAATAAGAAATCCAACATAAATGAGTATTACTGCACAGACTGATTAAGCTCCTAAAAGTTTTTTTAAAAAAAATCATACTGCAAACATGTCATTTGTGACTGAATGAGATTTTGTTCACATTTATTTTCCAATGCATGTCCCCTGTTGACAAAAACTTGGACTCGCACATGTTATTAAATAGTGTGCCATTGGATCTATGTAGGACTGTACTTCTTTATAAAGCAAAGTTGACTCTACCTGAAAAAATACCTTACACTAACACCTGCCCTACTAAGAGTACTTAATACAGTGCAAGTTGAGAGCATATATTTACAATCAGAGGGAAATAAACAAGTTCTAATTAAACCCAACCATAACATCACTTTATTAAACCAAATGCATGCAAAATAATCCAATGCATTTCCTCTACATATTTATCCCTTTGCAATGCAGATGCAGAATATATTCAAAATATATTTTTGTTCAAAATCACAATTTGCAAGGTATTTTCAAATGTTTTGTACAAGGTGCAAACAGTTTGCAAACACCACTGTTGGGCAGTAACAAGTAAAACAATCGTAAATACATGTAGTTACTTAGTAATGCAGAGTTTTTGCAAATACCATCTTCAGCCAATTTTTCTTTTGCAAAGCTTTTGCAAAATAGGTACTTACAAAAACAGTTACAGTTAAGTCAATCACACATAACTTCTAGAGGTGCAATGATATGGTCAAAACTGTATTGCGATATATTGCAATACACCAGTCCCATATTGCAGTTTGTATTGCAATATATTAAAATCTATGACAGCAAAATATATAGGTATTGATTGCTTCAGCCAGTCACCATTCTGTTTTACATTCTATTTAATTCACAATTGTATATATAACACAATATACAAAGATACAATATCACTGATCTCCATCCTTTAACAAAAAGTAATTCTTGTAAATTATAACTCATATTTCTTTTAACTCAGTGGTGAATGAAGGGGGCTTTGCGTTTCGGGCTTCGTTAGGGTATTGAAAGCATGAATTTGCAAATTGTAATGACAAAATTTCATCTATTTCAGCACATCCATTAATAACAGCTTTTTCCTTCAATATTTGAGAGAAGATTTAATTATGAAAGAAATTACACAGTACCATAATTTCTATTTACATTTAACCTGGCACTGTATCATAATTTAGACTTTGCCACAGATGCTCTTCTGTTTCTTGTAAATTTGAAACACATGGAAGCTTTTGGATGTTGTGTACTCTTTTGTGCTTTCCAACACTGTGTGGTAGATGCAAACATCGCAGGATTCATGCAGTCAATGGATTTGGGGTATAGTATTCATTTACCAGCAAATGTAAAATGGCCAACTGATTCAAAAAGAAAACAACACTGCTGAGCGAGTCAAAAACCTACTTTCAGATTCAGTACTCAGTGTACCTGGCAGGATGATGACGGATTCTGCCATATTGGACTTATGTTTGAAAATAAAAAACATTTTACTTATTACTTGGGGAATAAATGATATTTATTTATGGTTATGACTTTTTAAGTTTTACTTCAACTAAAAAAATTGACAAGTACTGAGCAAGAATATTTCTAATGTGGTGGCTAGCATACATAACATTTCCAATAAAATAAAGCTAATGTGTTTGAATCTTCTCTCAGTCTGAAGTCTACAAGATTTTTCTAAAGTGGAACTTACTGATGGTCATTGACATATATACACTGTTCAAGCCGATGACCTGTATTTGAGATGATCTCCTGTCAAACTTGTTGAGGAGTGGGTGTGGGGCTTTATTTAACCAAAATAGTTTGTGTCTGCAAAATATGTGCAGCAAAATTCTCAAAAAGTTTTCAGATTACTTGTGGCTTGGTTCTGTAGCAAAACAATTATGAAGGGTACAGTGCTGCACCCAATGAATCTTTTACATTCATTTTTGCAAACTGTTTGCACAACAGCTGCAGCATATATTTGCCAAATAGATTCAACAAAGCATATTGTAATTAATTTACAAAAGGATGGAATATATTCCCCAATTACAGTCTTAATGTGTAGGTCATCTTGGGATGTCTATAATGTGTAGGTCATGTTGGGATGTCTATTAATGTGTAGGTCATCTTGGGATGTCTATTAATGTATAGGTCATCTTGGGATGTCTATTAATGTGTAGGTCATCTTAGGATGTCTATAATGTGTAGGTCATCTTGGGATGTCTATTAATGTGTAGGTCATCTTGGGATGTATATTAATGTGTAGGTCATCTTGGGATGTATATTAATGTGTAGGTCATCTGGGGATGTCTATAATGTGTAGATAATCTTTGGATAGCTTCATATATTCCATACTCTTGCTGCTGTATGAACATGTAGTAATATTTTCCCATGAGCAACTTGCCAAGAACTGGAACAGTGTCACTTTGCAGAATGGAAATCTGCGCATTTTCTTGCACTCATAAACAATGTAATTAAATTCACACCACACTGCTAAGCTGCAGGAGCTATTACAAGAGCCATCAAAACATAGGTATAAATAAACCAGACAGATGTAAGATGTCTATGATAAAAGTTGGCTTGATTTCTCATTTACTACCCAAATTTTGTAAAGAAACATATAATTTCAAAATTCTTACTTCAACCTGAAAAAGAATTTCTGAGTACCATATGTATTCGCGTATAAGCTGGGTCCAAATGTAAACCACATAGACCCTGATCTGCCATCGCATAATGTGCTGGCAGATCAGGGTCTATGTTGTTTGTTCTACTGATTAGTCCTTACAAACTGCATAGACCCAGATCTGCCGGTGCATTATGCGACAGCAGATCTGGGTCTATGCAATCTGAGTTGGTACAGGCTTATACACGAGTATATAAGGTAGTATCTACTATCTCTGCCAATCTATAAAACTTGATATGCCAGCAAGTCTGGATCTACCCTGTACACAGTTAGGCTTGAATTATCCACAAGCAAATACTGTAAACATCAATTGTATCATATGTTCTCAAATCTTTAATTAAGAACTCTTGTTAGGTAAACATGGGTTGGTCTTTGAGACAAAGAAACCCAGAGGAACCAAAAAAAACCAAAGACCTTTAACAGTGACCACCTGTCCCATGCAGAGTTTGAACCATAGATCAATCCCAGGACTGCAGAGGTACAGTATGCACAAAGTGCACTGACTATTTTCCACTCATGCCTGTGTAGCAGCCATTGATTTGCCATCTTTATAGTCAGTTCTCCTTAGCATTATTTTTTACAAAAATAGTCTGGCTTGGTGTTTTACAGCAAAGCAACACTTTGAAGGTTATATCGTGCCAAGGCAAGTAAAGTACCTTGCCCAAGGATGCACCATGGTAGCAGATCCAGGCTGATCCTATGGTAGGAACTGAACCTGCACCCTTCTGGTCATGAGTCCAATGCATTAACCACTGAGCCACCATGCATTACCACTGAGCCACCATGCATTACCACTGGGCCACCATGCATTACCACTGAGCCACCATGCATTACCACTGAACCTCCATGCATTAACCACTGAGCCACCATGCATTACCACTGGGCCACCATGCATTACCACTGAGCCACCATGCATTACCACTGACCACCATGCATTACCACTGGGCCACCATGCATTACCACTGAGCCACCATGCATTACCACTGAGCCACCATGCATTAATCACTGAGCCACCATGCATTAACCACTGAGCCACCATGCATTCATAGTCTGTTACATATCACAAGACATGTAATAGAAATATAATTTTGTTTTTGCATACGTTATTAGTTAAAAACGTCTCAAAAGTCATTACATTATTAGTTAAAAACGTCTCAAAAATGACTTTTTTTCGCCCAAGATGGATGTTCTATCATAAATATTTAATTTTTCAATGAATCCATTTTTCCCATACTTCTGTTATGGGAGAATAACCCAAAGATGATGAACAATGATTGCAAGGAAACTAATTATAAAAACCTTAATAAAGTCATATGAAAACCACCTATCACATTCTGCAACAAAAAAAGAGTCTTCTGTCTCCTATATCTATACATTACTCCCTTGCTATATCAGGCACCTCAGTATAAGACAGTCCTTTTTATAAATTGGTATGGTCATAGAACCCATTCATTATTTAATATTGATATTATTGTATAAAATACCTCAATGTAAGATAACTACACCCCACCCCACCCCACCCATAAGGTTGTCCACTTTTATGGCTCCAATGAACAGCATTATAGTGAGAGTACTGTATTCTTCATTTCTGGTCTTGTGTGTATATATGCTGATGAACATACAAACTCTGGTCTTGTGTGTATATATCCTGATGAACATACAAACTGTGGTCTTGTGTGTATATCCTGATGAACATACAAACTCTGGTCTTGTCTGTATATCCTGATGAACATACAAACTGTGGTCTTGTATGTATATCCTGATGAACATACAAACTGTGGTCTTGTGTGTATATATTGATGAACATACAAACTCTGGTCTTGTGTAAATATCCTGATGAACATACAAACTCTGGTCTTGTGTGTATATCCTGATGAACAAACAAACTCTAGAAGTACTAATTTGACAAAGTCTCGTGTATATATCCTGATGAACATACAAACTCTAGAAGTACTAATTTGGCAAAGTCTTGTGTGTGTATCCTGATGAACATACAAACTCTAGAAGTACAAATCTGACAAAGTCTTGTGTATATATCCTGATGAACATACAAACTCTAGAAGTACTAATTTGACAAAGTCTTGTGTGTATACTGATGAACATACAAACTCTAGAAGTACTAATTTGACAAAGTCTTGTGCATATATCCTAATGAACATACAAACTCTAGAAGTACTAATCTGACAAAGTCTTGGGTATATATCCTGATGAACATACAAACTCTAGAAGTACTAATTTGACAGTCTTTTGTGTGTATCCTGATGAACATACAAACTCTAGAAGTACTAATTTGACAAAGTCTTGTGTGTGTATCCTGATGAACATACAAACTCTATAAGTACTAATTTGACAAAGTCTTGTGTGTATCCTGATAAAGATACAAACTCTAGAAGTACTAATTTGACAAAGTCTTGTGTGTATCCTGATGAACATACAAACTCTAGAAGTGCTAATTTGACAAAGTCTTATGCATATAACCTAATGAACATACAAACTCTAGAAGTACTAATTTGACAAAGTCTTGGGTATATATCCTGATGAACATACAAACTCTAGAAGTACTAATTTGACAAAGTCTTGTGTATATATCCTGATGAACATACAAACTCTAGAAGTATTATTTTGACAAAGTCTTGTGTATATATCCTGAAGAACATACAAACTCTAGAAGTACTCATTTGACAAAGTCAAATCTTATATGGGACACAAACTCTTGTCCTGATGCAAATGCAGAGCAAGATTTATGAAGCTATCTAAAATGATTCAGGAGATATTAACTGGAAAATAGTGACAGATTGACACGACTAATAAAAATGGTGATAACTCTTAATTTAAAAGACATTCTCTATTCATGATACAAAAGTATAAAAAGTTTCATGAAGATACTTGAAATACCAGGGTTTTCTTAAGTAAACAAAGTGTCACAGTCAGACAGACAGACACAGTTTGTGATTAAAATGGAGATAACTCTAAAATGATCACCAGACAGACTCCATTTTTCACAGAACGCAATGTCTAGCCATGGTACAAAGCATAGCATATTTCATTTCGACATCTCAAAGTGATCAGAAGTTATAAAGTACACAAAAGTGTGATCGACAGATGGACTAGCCGACTCCAATACACCCCTAAAAAATATTTTGCCAAAGGGTGTGTGTGTGTATAATCATGAAAACTAATGTATACAACAAGTACACGGAGTTTAGACTGGTGTAGATGCCTTAGTTGTATATGTTCCACAATTAATTTAGATAGATTTGAGAAGTAAATTAAAACTAGCTAGATTATATATTATAAAATTTATAAGTCTTGATATTTTGATATGTATTCTGTACAGTATACTGAAGCAAAAATTAAGTGCCCTTTCAGAAGTACAGATGTTCTCTGCCATTTTGGAGGGACTGACATAAAAGACAAGAAACTTCATTTTATGTCTGATAAATTGAACACAAAAAATTGCATGCTATTCCGACAAACAGGCAACTAAAATGGTAAAATTAACCTGTTAGTCATTTGAACAAGAAAAACTGCACAAAGATATGACTGACCATCTCACATGAAAGACAACAGCTAATTTACATTGCAGTGCATTACCTAGTACCTACTAATAAACAGGACAATAGTTATATCCACATACCGTATATACTTGCCTATAAGCTGATACCAACTGCAAACTGCATAGATCCAGTTCTGCTGGCGCATTATGGGCCGGCAGATCTGGGTCTATGCAGTTTGTAAGGACTAATCAGTAGAACCAACAACATAGACCCTGATCTGCCTGTGCATTATGGGCCGGCAGATCAGGGTCTATGTTGTTTGCATTTGGACCCAGATTATACAAGAGTATATAGGGTAATTACAAATGCTGCACTCAGCACTACTGATATCAATGAGTAGAAAATGAAGAAAATAATGAAGTTGAAAAATGGGACAAGTACAAAATTGGTCAGGACAAGCCACTTTCCCAAAGTAACTTGTCCTAGCCAAGTTACTGAGCAAATAAATGTGTACTGCCCTGGTTGCTCATGACTCAAACATAAATACTCAGTAAATAAAGTAGTTTTACATTAAGCAAGCTTAGTTATGTTCCAAATTCATCATTTTTATATTCTCAACATGATGTACTTACAAGACACTTGAAATTTGCACACGTCCTTTATGTTTGTTTACATGCAAAAACAAATGGCAAGGAAATGGGTCAACTCTTTAACAAAGAAACTGCTTGGATTGATGCCTTCAATTTATTCTGAAGCATACACTAGAAAAATAGGTCAATTTTCCTTTTTTTCTAATGTATGCTTCTAAATAAATAGCATGATATATTTAACAAGTTGCCATTTTTATAGAAAAACATTTTGCCAAAATGTATAATTTGTGTTTTATTATATTACTGATGCATGAGCACAGAGGCATAAACCAGAAGCACAGAAATTAGGTTAAAACAAAGAAACTGTTGTAAGTATTAATAAGTTCCACTTTCTAGTTCAAAACTCTAACCTTATTATAAAGTAATTGACATTCATGAGTTACCTGAATATACATTTTTTACAAAACTAATAAGCTAGTAAAAGTTAATGACTTACTCAATGTAGTAGGTCCCATAATGTGGGTCTTCCACTTTCTCCCAACCAAAGGGAAGCTCTGTAATGGAAGGAAAAGAATTATAATAAGTTGCATGTGTGTTTTCTACAGCAAAAAGAAAGCTGTGTAAGGGACTCCTAGTGGGTCTTGAGTACCATATATAACCATATAGAGACAAACCTGAAATCACTGAATTTAAACTCAACACAAACTACCATATATACTTGCTTATAAGTCAGGTCCAACTGCAACCTGCACAGACCCTGATTTGCCACCGCATTATATCAGATGGTAGATCTGGGTCTTTGCAGTTTGTTAAGAGTAATCAGTAGAACAATACCAACTCTAATCTGCTGTCACATTATGCAACAACAGATCAGGTTCTATGTTGTTTACAGTTAGACTTGACTCATAAGCGAGTACAAATGGTAGTCTCATACTAAGAACTCTTAATTCTGATCTTCTTGTTTTTAAATTACTAGCCCAAGTGCAGAGTAAGGATCAATAAAGTTGCACATTTTTCTTTCCCTTTTATATGGAATAAATGACTCGAAGCAAAGATTCTGACAAGACGATACTGCAGAGCCACAATCTCACAGAGCTGGAGTCAAGCATATGGAAAAGAAAAAAGGAGAAAATAAACTCTGAAAGTTGCAAATCCAGTAGCATATACCGTATATACTCGCGTATAATCTGGGTCCAAATGCAAACAACATAGACCCTGATCTGCTGGCGCATTATGCGACGGCAAATCTGGGTCTATGCAGTTTGCAGTTCGTATCGGCTTATACACGAGTATATACGGTACTGTTAATTTACAGCACTATCTCAAGGCGCTTAATTATAACACAGTTCCTGTTACAAGGCAGGTATGGTCATGGATTCCATTTCATTATTTAATGGTAGAATTATATGTAGTATGTAGATCATTATAAGGTTGTATACTCTATGTCTTCCATGTGCAGCATTAAAATGAGGGAGTGGTGTGGATTTTGTGGCAGCTACAAGCCACAAATTTAAAGACCCAATGAAAAATATGCTAGGGCCTTAGGACCTCTTCCAAAGCAATACTGTATATACTCGCTTATAAGTTGAGTCCAACTGCAAACTGCACACACCCAGATCTGCCATCGCATAATGCACCAGAAGAGCTGGGTCTATGGAGTTTGTTAGGAGTAATCATTAGAATAAACAGCACAGACCTTGATCTGCTGGCCCATTATGCAATGGCAAATCAGGGTCTATGTTGTTTGCAGTTAGACTCGACTTATAAGCGAGTTAAATATGGTATACATGAATTTAAGTACAATTAATAAATTGCAAAAACATGACACATGACAATTTATAGAAAAACAAGAAAACCCCTTTTTGTCAAACAATCCTTTTATTTAGCCATAAAATAAAAATCCTTAACATTGAGTTTTGTCTACAACAAAAAAAAAAATTTGAACATTGATGTTAATCTAGGGTATGCACTGAACGTACATACAAATATGCACACAGACTCTAAAGTGATTGCTTTGTCAAGTTTCTGCTAAGACGGGCTCAAAAACACATGACTTACTAGCAGATGAAGTCATGGATCTCAATACCAAGAAGTATGACTTTTAACTCCAATACATGTGTATTTCTTTCTCTTCAAGGATAAAGGGGAGAGAAAACTAATTTATTTTTCATTAAGACTGCTTTATTGAATCATGGGCAAAGTAATTTAATTAGGACATCAAAAATTAGAGAACTTCTGAGTGGTTAATTACAGTAGTAAATGAAATCAGCAGTCTAATGAACATGTAGATCAGTGGGAACTGGAAAATATCCAGAGAAAACCAACCAACATCACTTAACACATCCAAAATAAGCCTACTTGATACTGTTTATTTAGATCTATAGTAACTCCTTTTTATATTGCTTTTGGATGAAGTATGCAAAAGACAGGTCCTGGCACTTCAATTACACTTTGTGGTACCCATATGTTAATACACACACACACACACACACACACACACACACACACACACACACACACACACACTGATATGTTAATATGTGTGTGTCTGTCTATGTGTGAATGATAGGGATCAATGAAATTCCATAACATTTCTACTTTCAAGAAGAAGAAAAAAACTAAAACTTTCATAACTTTGAACATCAATTACACAAATACTTGGTATCACTTGAATAACCTGCTCAGTCCTGTTTCTCTACAATATTGACAGGAAAGTTGAAAATCAAACTAGACCAAGATCTTGAAATAAAGTGGAAGGCCTTTTTTTTTTATTTGAATGCATCAAGTTATCAAATGGAAACAAAAATTAATGACACATAAGACACACAGACAGATGAGATGGACAGCTATGGGTAACACTATTATGTTCCCTCCATATATGGTAGAGACATAGAAAATATTGCAAGTTAACAATCTGAATCCAAACTTGATAGTTTTTCTAACCTCCAGGCAAGGTCTGATCTGTTTTGACTGAATAACTATAGAATATGAGACTTGGAGCTTTCTTGGTTCCTTTTACATTCTATCTTCAAAATACAATGCAAGCATGAAAAAGTTGAAATAAATATAGCTTGAAGATACATACTAGTAATCTTATAATTTCATCTGCCAAAACAAACAACTTTGTTATATGGCAGTTACAAGTCTTAAACTATAAAGA
Organism: Margaritifera margaritifera; assembly: GCA_029931535.1. NCBI lineage: Eukaryota > Metazoa > Mollusca > Bivalvia > Unionida > Margaritiferidae > Margaritifera > Margaritifera margaritifera. The sequence goes on along the minus strand of JAQPZY010001446.1, from coordinate 151,763 downwards.
CAAAGAAGATAGCTCCATCACAGGGCTCATAAAAATAAACTCCAGAAATTTTTATTATTTGGGTGACTTATGGATTTTGTCAGTTTTCTGACAAGTTTCACTGTAACAGATTGGAGAAAAAAAATCTCCCCATAAGGGGTGCTGACAGCTTAGCTAGCTGGCTTTGATCAGTTCAAAAGATAAGGAACTATGATACATTTTAGCCCCCTGTAGCTTGTAAAGTTCCAGTAACGGCACTATAACTCCCTCCAGCTGATCATTTAATAACATACTGCTGTTTTTCTTGCATTATGCAGTCCATTGGTGGGTGCAATTGAGGAGAAAATGCTTGTTATGTACACATGGGTTCTGGGAAACACTATGTCTCACAGTGCATACTGTGTTATAATATACTGTATACCACCTTTTACTGCATATTCCATCCCTTATCCCCACCCACCCACCACACACCATACTCACCCCAATCCCAAGACAATGACCCAGGGTCATAATGCATCATCCAACATATATACGATACATTACTGCAATGGTTGCACATAACCAGTTTGGTCGCGTCAATATATGAAAATGTTACTATAACTGACATTTTTGAACATTTGACCTCCTCCTCCCTGGGACCTACAGGCAGGAGTCAAGTGTGATACCCTTCTCACATATGGTTACCACATGGACAATATAACCACAAAGTTTCATGAATTTCCACCCTGTGGATTAGATGTAATGGACCGAAAGGTGGATGGAGGGAATCACAATATTTTCAATGCTTTTTAAAGAAGCATGGGGATAATAACAAGCAAAAAATTCTGACAATGTTCCATCAACACCACTAAAAAGTTATATGTATGTCTTGCAACATGCTAATGTTGGCAAAAGTACTATAAATTTTGTAATTGTAAATAATGCACAAAAAAATGAGTCAAAGACTGATTGCAGCCCGAACTTTTGCAATTAAGGTTTTAAACTCAAAGCATAGTTTGAATACATGATTTCCGAAATACCAAGAGTTGTATCTCTACCAGACTCTTCTGTTATCTTTAGTTACAAATTATAAGCCTGTACTGCACAAATTAATTCAAAAAAGTCTGTAGCAACTGTTGTTGGCTAGATTGAAGACTTGGATTGTTAAGTAGGAAATAAGTCGTTTTTTATTTTCTATGCGAGCGATATGCATATGAAGTCCCAATTAATCGAGTAATGAATGATTTTATTTTTTTATAATTACATTTAGTGTTGTTTGTGAGGTATCTGCCTAACCTGGCAGCTGGTTGAATACACATGTATTTTGATTTCTCTGTTAATGATCACATTCCAAGTAAAAAGAAGGGGCTGTCATTTAATTGAACTTTTATTTACTCAATACATTGTTAGAAAGTATTTTACTCTTCTCAACTGAAGATGGGCAAAAAACATCTCTGAGTCCTCTCCACCCCCACCCAGTTTTTAATCTTACATAGTGACCAATAATGCTGTGTAAGAGCAACTGTTAAATAACAGAATTACTTGTATTCTCATAAAAAATGAGGTAACATTTATTTTGTAGTAAAAATACGAACATTCATGATAATATCCTTTTGATAATTAGAAAAAAGTGTCTATAACACCACATTCCAGAAACAAATAGCTTCTTCATACAGAACTAAGAGTCTTGCACAAAGAGACAAAATGGGTCTCTCAATTTCAAAGGTTTACAGAATGAACTCCAAGAATTCTTAATATCTGCGTGACTAACATTCAGTGTTTCCCTTTACCTTCTTTGTGTGTCAAAGACCCCCCAAATATTAAAATTTTACCCCCAGTTCTGACACCAAGGTTTGTTTTTTATCAATCTGACCCCTAGTTCTGACACTAGGGGGATTTTTTACCCTCAGTCTTGCACACGGGGAAACACTTGACAGTTTTTTAAAAAAAGGTTTGGACAAGTTTGACTGAAAGGGAGGAAAAGAAAAATCACCCCAAAAGGGTGTGGACAACTAGGCTCACTGTGCAAAGATAAGGAGGTATGTTACAAGACTTCAGCTCCCCATGTGGCTAGCAAGGTTCCACTAACAGTCCTGAAAACCTCTTTGGTGGATGTTTTAATAACCTATTGCTGTTTTTCTCGCATAATGTAGCCTATGCTGTTTTTCTTGCATAATGTAGCCTATGCTGAAAGATACAGAAAATAAAAGGACAAAGAAAATGTTTCTATTAAATTTAGATACAACCTTCAAAGTATAAGAAAATCTGTCCTCCTTGCAATGACACATTTAGATACAACCTTCAAAGTATAAGAAAATCTGTCCTCCTTGCAATGATACATTTAGATACAACCTTCAAAGTAAAAGAAAATCTGTCCTCCTTGCAATAATACATTTAGATACAACCTTCAAAGTATAAGAAAATCTGTCCTCCTTGCAATAATACAATGACAGGCAGCTTATTCACTGTGAAGTTTAGAGTTCTCGCCTGAACTGAGGTCAACAAAAACTGATCCCTCATTTATCCAAGGCAAATCCAAGAATGTCTAATTGTGCATGATTTTCACATGGATAGTTGATTAGATGTCTAGATGAAGCTGTTTAACATTGGCTATTGTGTCATGACATGTGAGGAGGGGTAAAAATTTAATTTTTGGAGGGGATGGGGGCCATGATTTTAGCCTCCAGTCCCCTCTTTTGAACAAATATCAAATTTATCCCAATTTCTGTAAAGCTTAACCTGACCTGACTGATTCAGCTCTTATGAGAGGAAGATTACAATTCAGACCATGGGTACAAACACGGAACCAGAGAATTTTCAATCTGAAAAATCAGGTCTGTAAATTTCCGCTTTTTCGCCTGAATTTTAAAAAATACATACAAAATCTACATTACTTGTTATCATTTTACATATGGGTTGATGAAAATTAGTAGTAACATCACAGCCTGTGGAAGAGGGCTACCACCTCCAGCATTGAATATGTCAAAAGCATAAGCTGCAATATGTCCATGGAAACCTACACAAATGATACATTTAAAGCAAATAATAATAATGTATGATTTTTAGTTGCCATGTTACAACAGGCCACACATATCTGACGACACATCTGGGTTCTGTCAAAACATAAAATTACATGTCAACTAACCATGAAATTATCCAGAAAAAAGTGTAGACAACTTTTCTGTACATGCAACAAATACCAAATTCTTGCTGCTTATACATGTGTAGACATGTAACTCAGATAATGTCATGCAAATGTGACTTATACAAGACATGCTACTATCGCAATGAATATTATTATGCTTACTTAGTACATACTTTTGTGACAATAGATTTTGTAATGTTACAGACTATTACTGAGACATGATTTTCACTGATGGCTCCTCATGATCTAATTACTAAGTTACATGACTCCATTGGCAAACTGTGCCAAGAAAATCAGCCAAATGCAAAGGGTAATCAAAATCACTGGACCATAAAATACAGATCGCAGTGATCTACTTTTTTTCACTGAAAGGTTAGTGTGTGACATAACACATCTAAACACCAACCTTTGTGACTAAGAAAATTACTTAAATGTAAACCCTAACCTAGAAAAACTGAGCTCAACACAAATATAAGCTCAAATCACCTAACCCAACAAATATAGGTCACAGTAATTAGTTTTTACTGATGGCTTTAGTACTGCTCATGATTCAATTACACACCAAGTTATGTGACACCAAACCATGCCAGAGAAAATGAGCCTAAATAACCCAAACCATATGGGTCACAGTTTGTGCTGAAACAAATAACCAAACATTCAAATCAGACTACTTTTTTGTGAACATTCAAATAGAAAATCAGTTTTCATATATTCATTTGTTTACTACATGAGTCTGAAAGTATTTTCCAAACTATGCAACATTAAATTTGTTTACAATGGAACAACTTCAAACTCACACTCACAAGGCAATCATAATGTCAAAATTCTGAATAGTCATATTGCTTCATCACCTGAAATTCAAACTCAAACTCACAAGGCAATCCTAATGTCAAAATTCTGCATGCATGTACATGTAGTTACATTGCTTACAAAATCACCCTTTATATTCAGTTTCATTAAGGCACTCTTAAAATGATGTGCATTATGGTGTGCCGATAAAGAACACGGTATAGAACTGGGTTCATATCAAAGTCAACAAAGCCTTTATGTATCAATCAACATATCCAAATTCAATTAAATTAAAATGGTCCCACGTAGATGCAATTTAAATTGTGAACAAATCATTCCCAATATATTTTTTTATAGATAAGCTACGGTCTACAATTTTTTCGAAGTCGTCTGCTTCAGAGATAAAATGTGCTATTTATTAGGGATTTTTATATGCTAAATTCAAATATGACAATTAAAACAACTGATTGGCTACTGTTTCCAAGATATTTAAGTTTTTACATTTTACGTCTATGTATATTGTGTACATAGTAGACTTTTAATCATAAATTGTAAACCTAGGTCTTTTCATGTGTTTATGGTTGCTTTACATGATAATATTTCACCTGTCCTGTTTGTGTAACACTTTAAAAACAGCAAAAGGGTTATATAAATAAAAAATATATTGAAACAAAAGTCAAAAAACTATTATGTATATATAAGTACATAGTTTAGTCCTTATTCAGTCTCTACTCGGCGCTTCTTGGCTTGTCTCTTGTATTAATTAAATGGAGCATCTCTTGTCACTGTCCAGCAATAGTCTGCAAGCATTTGCCCTGATAGCATTTCTCCATTGTTGTAATGTCCTGGTGAAATCGCTCGCCGAGCTCATCGCTCACTGCTCCGCAGTTCGGTGGAAAAAAATCTAGATGAGAGTGCAAGAAATGTATCTTTAGTGACATGATGCAACCAAGGCTTTTGTATGCCTTGAGGAGGTTTTCCACCAACTCCCTGTAGTTGTCTGCCTTGTTGTTTCTGAGAAAATTTGTTGCCACTAACTGGAAGGCTTTCCATGCCGTCTTTTCCTTGCCACGCAGTGCACGGTGAAATGCATCATCTCTAAGAAGTTCATGAATCTGAGGACCAACAAAGACACCTTCCTTTATCTTAGCTTCACTTAACCTTGGAAATTTTCCACGGAGGTACTTAAAAGCTGCTTGTGTTTTGTCCATGGCCTTGACAAAGTTCTTCATCAGACCCAGCTTGATGTGCAAGGATGGTAACAAAATCTTCCTTGATTCAACAAGTGGTGGATGCTGAACACTTTTCATTACAGGCTCCAATGACTGTGGGAGTGGCCAATCTCTCTTGATGTAGTGGGAATCTCTCGCACGATTGTCCCATTCGCAGAGAAAACAGCAGTACTTTGTGTATCCAGTCTGCAGACCAAGCAAGAGAGGTTTCCTTCTTATAGACTGCATGAGCAACTGGAATTAATGGCAAAACACTGCCATTATGCAGCAAAACAGCTTTAAGACTCGTCTTCGATGAATAAATGAACAGTCTCCACTCATCTGGATCATGAACGATGTTGAGGGCTGCCATCACACCATCGATGTTGTTGCAGGCTACAAGATCACCTTCCATGAAGAAGAATGGGACAAGATCCTTTTGACGGTCATGCAACATGGAAACCCTAACATCACCTGCCAGGAGATTCCACTGCTGTAGTCTGGAGCCCAACAGCTCTGCCTTACTCTTGGGGAGTTCCAAATCCCTGACAAGGTCATTCAGTTCACCTTGTGTTATGCAGTGTGGTTCAGAGGAGGAGGATGGGAGAAAATATGGGTCATGTGACATTGATGGTTCAGGAATAGAAGTTTCATCCTCTTCCTCTTCCTCGTCTGACTCAAGTGAGAATGATTCTGGTGCATCAGGAACTGGCAGTCTTTCTCCGTGGGGTACTGGGCGTATAGCTGACGGAATGTTTGGACAATGCACAGTCCACTGTTTCTTCTTTGACACACCTTTCCCAACTGAAGGCACCATGCAGAAGTAATAATTGCTGATATGATCTGTTGGCTCTCTCCAAATCATTGGCACTGCAAAAGGCATAGATTTCGTTTTCCTGTTCAACCACTGGCTAAGATTTGTTGCACAAGTGTTGCAGCATATGTGTGGGGCCCACATCTTGTCCTGATCTCCAATTTTGCAGCCAAAATATAGGTGATAGGCTTTCTTAACCATAGTGATTATACTGTGCTTTTGTAATGCAAAAGTCACTTCACCACAAACATAGCAGAAGTTATCTGCATTGTTCACACAAGTACGAGGCATCTCTGCTCACTTTGGCTAAACAGATATGGGTCCCTTTGCAAAATCAAACACTGACAAATAAGAGCATGACACTATGATTTGTAGAGCTGATATAGGGCAATTTCTTCAGCAGAGTGATGTAAGCTTAATTATGATTGCATCATCCATGACTTCTAGGAATAACATAATGCAATTCATATCATGTATGATGCAATAGCAGCTTCAGATTGCATCATTCATTGTTTTGCCTAAAAAGCAAGTACTGTCCAAACTCAGTCACAGATTTATTCATAGATCCAGTCAAAGATGTATTTTAGTCATTTCTGGTTTAAATTGAGATCCCTTCCCTTTATAACTCACTTATCCTCTGTCATTCCCAAGTCAAGGGTTGTATATACTGACCCAGTATAATATCTTTAAAACTAGAGCCAATCAACAATTTTAAGCATCATTTTCGTTCTCAGTGACCCAGAATTAGTCAAGTTTGACAACATTTATTGTGGAAGCATTTTGGCTGTAGACCAGTGTTATATAGTCCCCAAATTTAACTGAACAATCATGAGTTACTGTACTTCTTTACCTATAGTCTGTCTTCAGCACTAAATGTGTTTGCCATACTGAGTTGGATGATAAAGGGGAAAATAACACCAACATTTATGGAGTCTTGAGTAAATTTTAGGGGATTCAGACTAAAAATATTCATTTGATTTTTAGTCTGAATCCCCTAAAATTTACTCAAGACCATATAAATGTTTTTTAATTTGATTCATATCACTGAGTTTACATTGTTTTCAATGTGAACATGGCCTTGGGCCAATAAATACCAAAGTAGACAAATAAAAACAGATGAATTTTGAACTTTATAAACATCGACAAATATTCAAATTCTATCTGAATACATTTACTGAATATATGCATAGGTATATTTGGTATTCATTTCAGCTCTAGTCAGAGAGAACAAATTTTCACTGAAAGGTGTAGTACTCCACTTGATACATCTGTCAACTTAAATGACTCTACGAGCAATAGTGTCTGATGCCAGATGTACAGACATATGGACAGAATGATGGTCCATGAACAAACATCATAAATCCATAAGCTGGAGTTGCTTTGCAATCTAGACAAAAATTATGTGTATGAATTTAAAAAGTTGTACATGATGACCTCAAGGCTCCAAAACACGAAAATGTCATTGAGAATCTGTAGCAATTATATTTAAAAAATGGTTCGCCCATACATATGCAAAAATAGTGGATAGTCAGATTTGTGTATTGACCTCTAATGTAACAGAGCATAATGGAAACAGGCATTTCAAACACATCTTTGGATTACCTGTGCTAGTTGTGGTAATAAATCCTGATCCCTTGAAAAGAAACAAAACTTTTTTCCTCAAAATCTGATGCAAAAAGGTTCCAGGAAGCATGAATCATTAGCATTACCAACAACCCTTCAAAGATTCAAAAAGCTAAAGTCAACTTTCTTTTAATCGGGAAGAAAAATTCCTGAAACAATTAATCCAAAATGAATCAGTCTAGCTCATATCAAAATCTGACTTCAATATCCCAAATCTAATACAGGAATAAACATTTCCACTGAAATGTGGAATCAGTTTTATCTAAAAAATACATGTATATATCCAGGTTTTGAACAAACCCTAAACCACTAAACTCCTATGAATCAGAGTTTGATCATCAGCAGCCAGCTGTATCTCAGTATCCTTGGCTTCAGACACTTCATCTTCTGCCCTATCTAATAATGTGTACAAAAAGTCAAAGCCTATGCTGGAGTATCATCATCAGTACCATACATATCCCACTAAAGCATAAATAGCACAATCTCTGAGTAGAACCTACAGATACATAAATAGAACATACAATTTTCTGTAGGTGTAACCACAGATGGCCCAATGGATTAACTGATGTATCACCAGAACAGACATAACCATGCCCTATGCATTAGCACTGTACATCAAACAAGAGTCCCTCGAAGGGACTGATGCTCTACTGGCTGAAAAGAATTTCCAGGAGTAGTGATAAAAAGATTTTCAAGATGGCCACTGTGGCAGCCATATGGATGTCAGATCAGCACTATTTAAAACCAACTAAACATCATTAGATGTCATTTAGTGAAAACCCCATGTTGATATGACCATCCATGTAGGAGTCACGATAACAAGATTTTCAAGATGGCCACTGTGGTGGCCATATTGCACAACAGATTGGCACTATTTTCATTTAGGATCAAGTAGACATCATAAAAAGTCTTTCAGTGAAAATCGCATGTTGGTATGACCATCCATTCAGGAGTAGTAGCAATAACAAGATTTCAAGATAACTGCTTCAGTGGCCATATTGGATGTCTGAGCAACACCATTTTCATTTATGACCAACTAGACTATGGGATGAATTGTGTGTAAAGTTTCATGGCAATCCTCCAAGTAGTTTAGGAGGAGTAGCGATAACAAACTTTTGCTAAAGGACTGACAGACGATGAACAACAGACTATCCCATAAGCTCTTCTAGTCTATGGCCAGTAGAGCTAAAAAAATTGAAGTATTTAATATTGACACTTATCCAGTGTGAAATAGTGTTCATTTTTTTGCACATGCTGACAGTTTCATGCAAAAAAATGGTTAAAAATGTTAAAGTTATGACGATTTTGAATTTGCACATGCTGTACAGTGGCAGTTGGTTAGGTGATGGACATTAAGCCTGAAAGTCCATCAAGCTGCAAGTGTGCCAGTAAATCATGTGATGCTCACACCTTTGCCAGCCACAGTATTGGTCATTGGTCCATAGGTATTGGGACATGTTAGGGTCTGAATGATATAGGGTGATATTTTAATTAGAGGGCTCTGTGAGACAGATCAGCTCAAAGACAGTGGTCATGTGTCTGAGTGAACAGCAAAAAAAAACGTCCTTGGCTTTACAAGTCAATATTGCATGCTTTTTCAGAAAGATCAGCATCAAGAACAACAACAACAACAAAACCACCACCCTTGGTTCTCAAAGATATGCATGACTGTTGGTAATAAAAAAAACATTTTTAAAAAAACACACAGGAAATGATCATTGCCACAATGGTCAGAAATTCCAGGCCTCCTTCCTTGGAAAGGGTCATTTAGAGATTGTAAAAGTTAATTCAGTATGGACAAAAGTAAAATTAAAAGGTTCAAGACTCCGTTGTTCCTGGTTTCCAAAATCCTTGTAAAGTATTTGTTATCACTGGTACCATATGTTTTACAAACAATCTTTAGCAATGAATTAAGTGCCAAGCAACATCCAAAGCAATATACATCTGAAGTAACCACACAAATGTTACCCCACCCCCCTCAAACCTTTTCACTCCAAACCTACAAAAATCCATGATCTGCAATTATTAAATCATTGCTGTGCACAAAATTAATACTTTTTAAGAACAGTAGTGCTTTAGCATCACAATCTATATGCAATTAAAATCTAACCACCAAGATCTGAAATTTTCTACTTACTCACTTGAGAGCGATTAGAACATTCTGTGAAGTGCAAAGAAATTCCACATCTTTCAAAATGACACAAAAAATTCACAAAACAGTTAAATCCACTACAAAAGGGAAAACTAAGTGAAACTAACCTGTTCATCCTAACTGTTCCAAGTTATACATAGTACATGTATATACCATCTGGTAAATCCATTTTATTTTGTGAGTACAGTAGTGTTTTTCCAGGGTTTTCAGGAAATAATGTTGATAATTAAATAGTAGATACGCCATGGAGGAGGTGGGGCCTTCTTTTTATTTTTATTATGTGGTTCTTTTACAGTGCATCTTTATATTCAATGATAGCATCAACCGGAACAAAATCCACTAAAGTATGTACCCTAACCACAAATATATGGGGCAATCAAAATTCTAAGGCCCCTTAATAAAACCTTCAGACACTTTAAACCACATCCCCCCAAAAAGGGCCAAAAGGGCAATCAATATTCTAATGTATGTTGTGAATGAATATAGACCTTCCAACTGCACTCAAGACCACCATAGCCATAGGGGTAATTACAATTCTAATGCCTGTTAAAAATTTCTACAAACCCTTGATCCCATAATCCCCAGCATTAAAGTCTTTTTAACTCTTGACAAAGTTTAGAGGAGATTCTCTATAGTCCATATGAATATATGTGGGATGCATATTCAGGGTCCCAGGATTTATAAAATCAAATGGTAGCCCAATGTTGTACACCAAACTACCATACCAAGATAATGGTAGCCCAGTTTAATTCAGTAGCCAAGATATAGTACTTTAACTTGAAACATTTTACTACTTAGGAGTTATTAAAAATTAGTCTATGTGATATATTATTATTGCAGGATTTTGAAAAAAATACACATTAAGTCATACAGGGGTTGAAAATTCACTCTCAACTCGAAAAGGCAAGTGAAAATTTCCATTGGTCAAGTGCATTTCCCAATCCAATTCCAGTGCAAATTCAGGGCTGACCAGTGTTTCTCTTTAATGAAAAGGATGTTCTGTTGAGAATATTGCCAACTTTATTCACTGAAAGTCCATAATTTCTACCAAAAGTTTCCTTTCTATTTTGTTTTGATCAAGCTCACACTAGCACTTTGCTCTCAAGTTTCAATAATAATAAATGCTTACCAGAGGGAAAGGAGATAGTTTGTAAATTAGTAACAACTGGAGTTAGATTGGGCACAGAATAAGTTCCAGAAAAACAACCTTTCACAAGATTGAATTTAGGTTATTAACATTGTTAACTTTTATATTTCTCCATTAGCTGATTGAGTGAGAGAGTTTATTCAACAGTATAAAAAAAAATCAGTACCACTACCTGCCTGACTGGGCAAGTGGATTTTGAGACAATTTTCAACCTTGTATTGGTATCATATAGTATGTAACTATTTTAATGGAGAAAAAAAATTCTCTTGCGGTGAAAGTCAAAAAAATATCCCAGCTTGAAAAACAATCTCCCCCACCCCCCCACCCCCCACCCCCAATGAAATGGTGAGTCTCTTACTCGAATTCAACATATGTAACTGCAAGCAGCAACCAGGCTTCAGGCACAGATTTGTTGGCCTCTGAATGTTTATGCACATTATACTGAGCATGTATGCATCTGCACAGTTTATTCAAGGACACATGCATGTGGGAATCATGCTAATATAAAAAAATCATGTAAAAGATCAAATGAATGCTAGAAAATCATGCCTAACAATACTTTTGCAATTCCTACCTTTGTTTTCTTCAATAAACTCCCCACCCTTCACCCCACCCTCAATTTCCAGCTTTAGAATAAACCCTGCACATGGATTGACAGTCAGCATTCATAAAAAAAAAGGTTGTTGTCAAGTCTAAGAAAACTATGCATTAATATTGTTGTCTTTTTAACCTGAAGCAAATAATGCCCATTTATAAATGTCAGATTCCCTTAAGTACCAGTTTAACCTTATCCATTTACCAATAATAGGATAGGCCATTCATGCTGTCATTAAAGTGACTGTTGGGTAAAGTACCTTGATAAATCAGACCAGACTGTATACCAGTCTACCATTCTGACAGGTAGGTCCAATATTACAAGTAACATTACCACAGTATCAGAAGAACTTCTAACCTTGATAATTGATCATTATAAAGTACTGCAAAACAAAAACACAGAAAACTCTGGGGGTGTGGAGGGAAAAATCAGATTAAATTAGTTATATATAGCTGCTCCTGTCTAACAACCAAGCTTAGCCAGTGTAATTAGAATAATATTCTAGAAATTAGGGAGTCATGGCAAGGGCAAATCAGCTGCATAAACCTGATATCTAGATTTATGCTGTTTATTCCCCTTCAAGCAAACAACACAGACAATCATCTGCAGGCACATTATTTGATGACACAGGAGTTGGTTCTGCTGTAGGATATGTGCTATACAGAGAGGTACAGGAGTTAGAAATCAATCTAGTAACTACTTTATTAGACAAGCTAGATCTAATTATCTGGGGTTGTGCATTTTAAATTAAGGACAGAAGATTGGAACTAAGCCCAAGTGTCAACCATTTTATTTAATTTTTGTTCATATGACCTATAATAGATTTAATATGCTGTCATAAATGGAAATGACTTATTGAAAGTTATTCAAAATTAAGTTGGTTGGCTAACAAAAGGACTTCAAGTATATTCTTGGATATGTGATGCAGAGGAAATGGGAGCTAAATGCCTTTCCCAGGGGCACATTGTGGCAGCCAACACAGGCTGGCAGGGGTGGTTATCAAACCCATTACCCTTGGATTACAAGCCTAATGCTCCACTAGCTAAGCTACAGCAACTCCCTGTATATACTCGCTTATAATGTCCATCTACAAACTGCACATACCCAGAGCTCCCAGTGCATTATCCTACAGCAGAGCCAACTCCTATGTCATCAAATAATATGCCAGCAGATGATTGTCTGTGTTGTTTGCTTGAAGGGGTCTATGCAATTTGTTAGGAATAATCAGTAGAACCAACAACACAGACCCTCATCTGCCAGTGCATTATGCATCGGCATATCAGGGTCTATGTTGTTTGCAGTTGGACTCAACTTTTAAGCCAGTATATACAGTAGTCTTTTATTTGTGCATTATATTTCTGTTGCAGCTTGATTGTGACAATTTTTCTCGTGAATTGTTTAACTGTAATTTGTTTATTATAGGTATTATGGATGGTAGGTTATTCTACCACTACCTACATGTACTTGCATTTTCAATTATATCCTGGCTAGGTTATTCTACCACTACCTACATGTACTTGCATTTTCAATTATATCCTGGCTAGGTTATTTAAACACTTCCTGCAGGTACTTGCATTTTAAATAATATCCTGGCTAGGTTATTCAAACACTTTCTACATGTACTTGCATTCTAAATAATATCCTGGCTAGGTTATTCAAACACTTCTTACATGTACTTGCATTTTCAATTATATCCTGGCTAGGTTATTTAAACACTTCCTGCAGGTACTTGCATTTTAAATAATATCCTGACTAGGTTATTCAAACACTTCCTACATGTACTTGCATTCTAAATAATATCCTGGCTAGGTTATTCAAACACTTCCTAAATGTACTTGCATTTTCAATTATATCCTGGCTAGGTTATTCAAACACTTCCTACATGTACTTGCATTTTTAATAATATCCTGGCTAGGTTATTCAAACACTTCCTACATGTACTTGCATTCTAAATAATATCCTGGCTATGTTATTCAAACACTTCCTACAGGTACTTGCATTTTAAATAATATCCTGGCTAGGTCATTCAAACACTTCCTAAATGTACTTGCATTTTCAATTATATCCTGGCTAGGTTATTCAAACACTTTCTACATGTACTTGCATTTTAAATAATATCCTGGCTAGGTTATTCAAACACTTCCTACATGTACTTGCATTTTAAAAAATATCCTGGCTAGGTTATTCAAACACTTCTTACATGTACTTGCATTCTAAATAATATCCTGGCTAGGTTATTCAAACACTTCCTACATGTACTTGCATTTTCAATTATATCCTGGCTAGGTTATTCAAACACTTCCTACATGTACTTGCATTCTAAATAATATCCTGGCTAGGTTATTCAAACACTTCTTACATGTACTTGCATTTTCAATAATATCCTGGCTAGGTTACTCAAACACTTCCTACATGTACTTGCATTTTAAATACCGGTAATATCCTGGCTAAATTTGCAACAAAAAATGTATACTCATGAAAATTTTTTACTTCTCTGACTACTGGCAAAAAATGGAATCTCAAATCATCCAATACTGTGAATTTTCATTGGTTATTAGATTCATACATTTGGAAATTCATCTTATTTTTTCACAACAGGATCACTCTTTGTTGGGCCTCTAAATCTGTCCTCAATAGGAACCCTGACACCCCCCACCCCCCACCCCCACCCCCACCCCACGCCCCAACACACCCACGTGGGTTCCATTCTCTAAAAGGTGTACATTCATTCAAAATCAAGGTCATTGCTGGTGGTATGGCCAGTATAGCCATAGGCATACAGAATTTTGAATAAAAAATATGTACATTTAAATATGTTGAAAATTATCTATCATTAAAGCAAAGTTAACTGATTACCTGCAAACAAAACACACAATTCAGCAGGTCAAATGGATGGTTCTTTATTGTTTTAACAGAAAAATTTCCCCCTTGTTAACTATTGTAGGTATGGAATAACCATACCAAAAGAAATCTGGCAGCTTTGGCCCTAAAAATGTTGGAAATGACTCAAATGTACATCTTTTTTTTTTTTTTTTTTTTTGGTACTGACTCGAAATTTGAAATCTAGTCCTGACATGTATTAAATCTCCAGAAATTTCAAAGATTTATGAATTTGGAACATTTGTAAAAGAAAATAAGATATCAAGATAGGTTATGTCTAAGTAGGATATGCAGATATTTGACTCATTCGAGTGTTTAACAATTCAATGAATTAGACCTTTTGCACCTATGTCTAGCTAAAATTCCTCGATTAGAAATTATTTCCTTTTCTGCAGAAAGAGTGAAGCATTAGTATGAGTGATCAACAAAGCTGATGAGTAACAGGTGTCATGAACTTGGTAAGCAACTGGCATACAATATTCCTAGTGATTAAGCTAGCAGACAGGAGTTCATGATGTATTGTTGGTTGTATACTCTCTAATTACTATCAACCAACAATTACAGGTGTACACCTTCTGAGACAGTGAGTTTCAAGAAGTCAAAAGGAAACTTTAAAACTGATAAGAAGAGTGGGTATAACCAAGCCAAGGAGTGCATATCAATCAATTCAATCAATCATGTGCCTAAAAGCTGCCCTGTCTTGAGATGGGAAGCTGACATGCAGGCTAATCAGCAGAATAACCAGCAATGTCAGAGGCTAATATTAACCCCAACCACCACCCTATACATCCACTTAGATGACCATTCCCCTCATCACACGGTCACTGGAGTGGGGGGGGGGGGGGAACATACCAGGGGAAGGAGAAGGATGCAAATGAAAGTCAGGCTGAAGGAGTGTGAGAAAGTACAGCCCTTTGCCACCTGGTAAATCTGTGCATATTCTCACACTGATCCCAACTGACTGCATCATGACAGTACAACAGCAACATCATGGGTGATAACAAAATTTGGCATGAATAGTCAAATATATAGTTGTTGCCTAAATACACATAGTGCACCTACCTTTATGAACAGGTAAAGTACATTTACTTATATTACATCATGACATGATGATGCATTTATTACAACCAAACCTGTTTTGAAAGGCTACATCTGGATCAGAAGGGTGGGGGAGGTTGTCTAGTATTTTGGTTCAAACTGGATTCATAGAAAGCAGATGTTTGTGACTAATGATTGCCTTTAAAGAGGTGATCTCAAAAGCAGGCTTGACTGTAGTAAATCACCCATATAATATAATGGCCACCTGTTAATTTGGGCTGATTTCTGCAATTCAAAGGGTAACTATAACTACAGAGTAGACTATATTATAACATCAACAGGGTCTCGATTATATGATCAGATAGCAGGGCTGAGCAAATCTCATTGCCCAACATCCCAGACTATTCATTTTCGAAGTCGGGCAAGTAACATTTTCAAAGTCGCTACTCCAGGACAAGTGCTTTTTTTTCCTATTTTAAAAAGTCAGGCAAATGCTTAGTGATTTACATTTTGGGACAAGTAAAAAGGTTGGTGGGACAAGTGAATATTCTGAAACCACTTGTCCTGGACAAGTGGATGAAACAAAAATTTGCTCAGCCCTGGATAGGTACATCTTTAATGAAAGTTTGAGACTTAACTATATATACATGTATATGACACAATCCCCTTTGGATCCCTCACTTAATGTTCACAACTCCCTGGTCAGGATACATGCCTAGAAGCTAATGGCTAGAAACATGCCATATCTTCCCTGGATTTCTCATGACCTTTGACCTAAACCCTAAGACTGGTTCATGTTCTTGGAACTACATACCAAAGTATTGGCTTCAAGTATTTTTCATAGTCAATTTGAAAGCAGATTTTGTTTCATTTTCTTTCTTTCTTTTGTAAACAACCAAGTTTTTACTTTTAATATAAATATGAATTGATTTACCAAGTAATACTGGAGAAAATCTGGACAGCCTCTAAGGTAATGACAATAATATATTGCCTATAAGGGCTCCCTAATTAATTAAAAATAAAACGAGGAAAGAAAGAAAAAAAATAAGACTTGTGGCACTAAACAGGCTCTCAGATCACAAGCAAGAATTTCCATTTTGATTCTTTATGCATATTTCAAATCTGTGACATCTGGTCTCTAGGTCTTGGATGACTGAAAACCTGTTGATTCCAATTAAGATTTGTAGTCATTATGTGGTTAAGCAGAAGGAGCAAAACAGTTCCCAGTTTCAATCTGATAGTAATACCAGATACTGAGTGTGAAATGAATGGCCTATCTCTTGGCAAATCACAGAGAGCAGAAAAACACTACAAAACTGATATTTCTCTGTTATTTATCCCTCTACAACTTTAAAAGGGCAAAGAGTAATTACATGCATATAAAAGGGCAAAGAGTAATTACATGCATATAAATGGGCAAAGAGTAATTACATGCATATAAAAGGTCACAATGAGCTAATGCAAGGGCAATGCCTGTATAATTTCAAAGTGTGAAAAAAAGAAACAATCACACAGTACTAGCATTTTTTACCAAGATAAAACAAAACCTGATGAGCTAAAACATTAAGTCTCTTCCAACAGATAGTCGAAATCAAAATCACCAATACAGCTCATATTTGAACAATGTGTATATCTATTAGTGTTTAACTGGCACCTCAGCACAATTGTGGCTATATGGTGCCAACTAAAAGCAAAATTCGAAAAATGAACAAAATACACTGTAACATAGAAGATTGGTGAAACATTGCAACTCCAGTTTTGTTATGATGTGTAGCAACAAACACATTATTTTCATTTCAATGTTTCAGGAAAATACTGTAGCATTTGCAATTTATTTAGCAGAAATCAGACAAAAACATGCAAAATTATTTTATACTTATAAATCTGGAAGCAGTCTTCCGTATATGGTACAGAAATATCAGCTGTTAAAAAAATAGTGATAATGAACTCTTTTTGCACATTTGAACCTGCTGAAAGCTCCCAAAAAAATTCAAGATAAGGGAGATAACTCTGTAAAACATTTCATTTTATTGCATAGTATGAATTGGAGTTTGCTCCCCTGGTTTACTCTGGCTAAATTTCCTGCCTTTAATTGAGCTGCACAATTGTGGACAAGCGTCATCTGAAATTGGTCCAAATTAGTTTCTAAATTACTATGTCAATAAACTCTCAAAGAACTTAAAGGAAAGAGTATTCATTGTGAAAGGCTTCAGACATAGTTTTTAAATCTTAGAAATACACATCAAGAAAGCTACAAAACATACCAGGTACAGATTTTTTTTTGGGGGGGGGGGGGGAGACCATCTTGACAGCTTATACAAACCAAGACATCTTAAAATTAAACTTTGCATGTCTTATACAATCTTTAGGGTTTATACATATCAAGAAAGTATTCTTAAAAAAAAGTCAACTATATAATTGTCTTACAAACTGCTTCTTTTAATGAATATTATTTCTTATCTTTTCATCATATGAAGGCGTCTCCGATCATATGAAGGTGTCTCCTTAAAGGATTCGACAAATGGTAAACAAAAGTGCATTTATTCTGAACAATAAAATGACCCTTCAAACCTGGCAAATTAGAAAAGTTTTGTATTTAAAGGTTGAGGTTAACAGGTGCTTGAGAAATTTACTTTCATTAGAATATACCACATCAGATATGAACTTAAAATTTACTGCCTGAGTGAACACAGGAACTCAGTGCAGTTGAGGACACACAAGGCACCAGCCATTGTATCATGGTGATGGGGGGATGGGGGTTGGGGTGAGGCCAGATATTTTCCATAAATCTGGAATGTAGTTTTTTTCTGTCTTTAATTGACAGAATTATTTTCTTACCAAATAAGAAGTGTCATATTGACAGAAAAGGGTGCATTTTGTTCCAGCAAAGGGGCAACAGGAATTTTTTTTTTATCGCCTCAACTCATCCCTTCCCTACCTCCAAACTATGAAGATAAAATGGTTGGTGCATAATGGCAGTACAGCATTTTTGGTTTATAGAATTTATAACTCATTTAAATGCTATGAACTCAACTGAAGTCAAAGTCAAATACTAAATATTAAGAGTCCACAAAATTAGACCAAAACTGGGAATGTACTTTTGATATGATTCCATGAATTTCATTCCTGTTACTAGCTGTCTCTACAGCATGTTGAAACTGGAAATCTAGACTCCATTTCACACACACACAAAAAACATAGTCAAGAATTTAGAAAACCGTACACCCAATTTTAAAAATTGAGAATCCAAGACTAGAAACTTGATGTTCTGAAAGAAGAGACTAACTAACAAGATCACTGTGTAACTCAACTAATACTTTTGCTATTTATAGACAAAATTTTGATTCTAATCGCACATTCCTGCTCTGAAGTTTTATAACCCTTTGGTTCTCTAGGTTAAATGCTTCTGTCCATTTAATGTGGACACATGCCAAGAGGCTGGTCAACACTAATGAACATAATGATGACCTTCTCTTGACCACTCCTTATGTCTAGCACAGCATCAATGGTCACTGAATATTTTTTTTCCAGGGACTCTTATTTGTTTAGAGATGGTTCAAATAGAGTTGGGACATGGGAAATGTCATGGTGATCTTCAATTTATTTCTCTCACTGAAATATTCATGCAGGCTAGACTGCCATAATAACTCTGGCCAAATGAGATTTCATTTGTATTTTATCACATACCGAGATCCCTCAGTTTCAAGCTCATATAACTCAGTACAGTCATGGATTCCATTAAATTGATCAAATTTGTTTTATCATTGCTAATTAATTTATTTCACCTGAATTTAGCACTTGTCTATTGACAACTTATAATAATGCAGTTTCACATTGTTAAATAACCTATTTTTGTGCTTTTGTATCTAAGACAAAGCTTTGTTCTGACATACCTGGTCAGACCAGTGCATCTTAAGGTCTCCATTTTGTGACCAAAAGTGGTGAAAAATGAAGTATGTTAAAACTGATCAATTTAATTTACTCCAAATCAGTAACATCCACTAGAACAAGAAAAAGATAACTTGGAACACATTAATAAAGAAGTGAAAACTTGAAGGTAAGGTGTAACAAATCTGAATATGTGGGAAAAAAAATTTTTTATTATGCATTTCTTTTGAAAAATTATAGGAATTAGTTTTTTGTTTCAGTAATAATTTTGTCCCATGCATTTGTAAGATACTTACTGCAATGGAAGCATTTAAAGGCTCATGCATTTCAAAATCGTTTTGATAAGTATAAAAAGCACTCAAACTGTTTGAGATAACAAGTTTTATGCAAAACAATCACAAAAATTATCAAAAACTATGTGCAAAATGTACTGTACGTGAGTGCTGAAAAGCATCATGCTGCCATTTGTATGATGGTGTTCAGTTTTTCATTAAAACATTGCATATTGAAAATACAATTATGTCTTCATATTTGGATACTAACTCTCAAATAAATTGCATTTTAC
This sequence comes from Margaritifera margaritifera, assembly GCA_029931535.1. Taxonomy (NCBI): domain Eukaryota; kingdom Metazoa; phylum Mollusca; class Bivalvia; order Unionida; family Margaritiferidae; genus Margaritifera; species Margaritifera margaritifera. The sequence goes on along the minus strand of JAQPZY010001446.1, from coordinate 131,958 downwards.
AAGACACTGGCTGTATATCTTTCATGCTATGTAAAGAATGCCCCATACATAAGATATCTTTGAACTGTTTTTTTTTAATTGAATCAACACTCTTTTCAACAGAATAGAAAATCAACACTGTTTCCAATTGGATAGAAAATCAACACAGTTTTCAACTGGATAGAAAATCAACACTGTTTTCAACTGGATAGAAAATCAACACTGTTTTCAATTGGATAGAAAATCAACACTGTTTTTAACTGGATAGAAAATCAACACTGTTTTCAATTGGATAGAAAATCAACACTGTTTTCAACTGGATAGAAAATCAACACTGTTTTCAATTGGATAGAAAATCAACACTGTTTTCAACTGGATAGAAAATCAACACTGTTTTCAATTGGATCGAAAATCAACACCATATTTAACTGAATAAAAAATGAACAGTTTTTAACTGAATAGAAAATCAACACAGTTTTTAACTGAATAGAAAATCAACACAGTTTTCAACCGGATAGAAAATCAACACTGTTTTCAATTGAATAGAAAATCAACACAGTTTACTTGACCATGCAACCAGTAGGATGGTTGATAAAGTTCCCAAAAATTTAAAATGGATTCACAATTGGAATTCTTAACCCTAAAATAAAGTGGAGATAATACAGTATTACTACTAATCAGAATTACTCGATGCCAGTATAATTGTATAAATAGGCAAAAATCATCAAGATTATTACATGTGGACCAGGTCAGAAAATACCACATGATATAACAGGTTTTTGTATCCAACAAAACTCTAGACATTTATCTTGTCTATGGAATCAATATTTTCTTACAAGTTACCAAAGAGCAAATATCTGAGGCTTTTAAAAAAATTCCTTGGTCACTCATTATAGCATTGTTTGTGATTTTTGAGGCACTAAACAATGTGTAGAAAAATTATGCAATATCCTAAATCCCTGTAAGCTATCCATCTTCTGAAATGAACTGTTTCCTGACATTTTTTCTATCCTTTGAAATAAACTGTTTCCTGACATTTTTTCTATCTTTTATACTGCTTGCAGAATTACAGGAGATGATTACAGGTCACAAGTCAAAAAAGGAGATCCTCAATTTGCACTGTCCCTCAGTATAAGATGACCTCACTGATACTATGGGTCACTTGTTTATGGCTCCCATAAACACTGAACAGCATTATCAAGAAGGACCACTGTGATTACTGAAAGGCCATGCACGAGAAGCTTTGATATATTTTTTAAAACATTTTTTAGAGGTTTTCATGTCATTTTTAACACATTATTGGCTATAGCATGCAGAGGAAATGAGCGTTGAGTGCCTCTCCCAAGGGCACACTGAGGCGCAGACCCGGGCTGGCATGGGTGGGTATCCAGCTAAGGTGAATATCGAACCCACAACCCTTGGATTACGAGTCCAATGCTCTAACAACTAAGCTAACTTGTCTCCCATGCTTTGATATAATAATAATGTAAATAAACCACAATATTTGAGTGTCACTCAATTTTAAAGAGTTCACCAAACGTGGCAAATGTTCAAGATAAAACTGATGATTAGCTAATTGGCAATACACACATTGTTGCATTGTTGTTTTTTGTTGCCATATATAAAACTGTAACAAATTACATCATCATGAATTAGAAAATGTTATGGCTGTGAATTTAATGTGATTTCTGGCTCAGTACTGTGATATCTATATAATACTGCTGAAACATTTTCATCAAATTTCAATTATCTTTCTTTTTAAAGTATATCATGCAAAAATGTCCACCACCAGTATCCACCCAACCCCAAGGTATATAAACCATACCAAAAAAGCTGGCCATGACCTACCGTCTATACTCGCATATAAGCCAGGTCTAAATGCAAACAACATATACCCTGATCTGCCATTGCATAATGTGCCAGCAGATCAGGGTCTATGTTGTTTGTTCTAGTGATTAGTCCTTACAAACTGCATAGACCCAGATCTGCCGGCACATTATGCGATGGCAGATCTGGGTCTATGCAGTTAGTATAAGCTTATACGCAAGTATATACGATACATGTTGAGCTTACCCCTGGGCTATATTCCAAATCCAAAGAAGGTGGGACACAATGGTATTGAAATAAACATAAAATAAAGAACCTTTAACAGTGAGGTTTATCTGGGTGTGGACAGATGGATAGAAATACACAAATGGATGGAAATACACAGATGCCAAAGTTATTGGTATGTTGAGCTTTTCTGCTAAAAAATGAAACACTGCCTGCACCTGCATTTGTCCACAGCAGATTGACTCTACTGGTAAACATATCTGTGATCCTACCAATACTTGGGGCATATTAAGTAAATTAATTTCTACATCTATCAGGTGAAAAGCAAGGGGGTGATCCACCACAGTCATGGAAAGCATCTATTTCACGCACACATCTGTTTCAAATCTATCACAATTTTTCTCAACAAAGTGATTATCATTTATGCCTCAATAATCCAGTTAAAGGTCCAACAGCAGGCCTCACAAAATTGTCCTGCAGGGTAAGTGACCTAAAACTTTTACTTGTCCTGTATCAATTTTACTCATTCTACACTGTACATAATAAGGAGTTGGCTTAAAATGACACTCATTGAAATCAGACAACAAATTTGAAACAGTGCCTCACCCTTCTTCAGCCACCACTAGAGAATATGTCTTGCCAGCAAATTCAATTTTTTTTCCCCAACAGTTTTGAAAGGAAATGCAATTTTAACTTTAATTTAAACAAATAATCTAGAAACTGACATATGACAACTTTATGGAGCATCCGAATACCCAAGTATCCCATTAATGTCTACTGAAGATCTAAGACTACTGAAGTCTTCACAAAGTCCACGTGTTTCCAAAGCATACTCAGATTCCAACCAGATGTACCTGTAACAATAGATGGGCAAAACACATATCTCCAATTAATCGGCTCAGGTACACCTTCCTCCCTTTCATCTGCATTTCCAAGATAAACAGCCAGTGACCTGATTTACCCTCAATCATAAACAAGCTTCCTATGGGAGACACAAACCTGGCATCCCAAGTTTTGATATCAGATAAATAATTGGCAAGAATGCTTTATTTTTTGTGCGATCTTTGGAACTGATAACTGAATGGTTTGTAGGGATGTAAAATGATGTTTGGGTGGAATAATAGACCTGAATCCTCAGGCCACACCTTAAGATTTCATAAACATCAATACTAAAGTGGTTTTCTTAAAGAAGAGCAACAATTGCATGTATTTACAGGTAAAAGACCACAAGAAAATGAAACTCTTTCAGATTAATATCCCTGGTAAATACCTCATTCACTTCCTAAAACATGGGATTATTTGGGACCGAACATTTAATTTTCGGGGGTGGAGGTGGGGGCCGCCTGGGATTATTTTTCTTCTTTTACCTCAAGAACATTTTTTTCAACTAATATAATGGATATAATAGGTTCTTTTTCCATTAAATCAGAGCAAGAATTTTTTTTTCAAGCTATTTAAAGGTCAGACATTTTTTTTTTTAAAATTCACAGGCTCCCCTCACCCAAACCCAACCCCACCCCAAAAGTTAAATGGTTCGTCCCTTAGCATTCTGCACTTGTTTTATTGCTTTGAGATTTTTTTTCACAGAATAGTAAGCATATAAAACATGAAAAACTTGTTATAGTCAATATTGATTTTAGCGGACATGCAAGTGAACTAATAGTAATATAAATTTCATACTAAAGCTTTTTGTGATAAAAGACAAAATTGTGTCAACCACAGGAATCATGCATTAAATGTTACTTGTATTTCTTTAAAAGTTACAAATGATTAACTAGTCAATAAGATACTGTGCATATGAAAGCTGCTGTTTCATGAATTTGATCAAGCACTGTGGTCGCAACAATATGTGCATGACATACTGAGGATTGTTGGGTAAAACTCACTGAAATTACCCTACCAGAGCCTGAAGTCAAAAAACTGCCTGAGTCTGAAAAATGAACCCCAACACAAGACATTAAAATCTGAAACCATGCTTAATTAATCCTTAAACATCAAATGACAATATGAAAATACAATGAACCCTGTCACAAAATGACACTGAAAATAACCATGAATGGTGTCCTTTATAAACTGGTGCTCTTGATATTGCAGTTAAATATGTTAAGCAAGTGAATGAAACTCTTTCTTAACTGTTGTCCTTCAAGATTAGGTGTCCAGTACATGGAGGTATATACAAAGACAGGCTTCAATTTATGCAGATCAAACAGCTTGATTCAAAATTATTCAAAATCAAACTTTTTTTTACATTTTCAGTACTGGGTATTCAAATTTGTCCTAAATAACAATTATGACTAAGAGCTTGGCCACCAAACATAAAAAAAGAGTGCACACTCAATCTCAACCTATGTCTTTATGCTATGAGTAAATTGATTCACATAAAAAAATATTTGAAAGTTTAGATGTATTACATGTAGGTTAAAGAAAGTTGTTATTACAATATCTGGGTTATTTTCTAAAATTAGCGTAAATATTGTATAATCCATGGAAACAATATTTGAGTTTGAGTGTGCACTCAAGCTGAGGAGTTTAATGAATACAGAGCCTGAGTTTAAACTTCACAAGAGTAAAATCTACTTCAGAATCTGAATGCCCATTAAAGGCATAATACAACTTGAAGAGTTATTTTCCGATAATTGCATTTGTTTGACTTTAATACAATAACTGAAACCTAAAATAGACATATATAAATGCTTTGATTCCATATTCCAGATCTTACTTTTGCTTGTTGCTTGTGTAACTAAAAAAAGTTTTGGATAAACAAGGAAAATAGTATCGGTACTGAAGAAGCGACTCATGCAAGGGTTTCATCAAACTCAAGAGTTTCATGGAACTTAACAGTGGCAACACCACTTTTACCGTCATTGCCGCCAGCAGAAAAATGATACCTATGTCTCACCATTTACTATTAACCACAGGTGCAATTTCAATGTACGAATCACAGCACTACATGGTGATATTCATCTGGTTAACAAAATTCTTACAATGTCAGATTAAATACTGTCAGCATACAATACTGAATTTTAAAGTATTGAAAGTTATATTTTCAGATGGGTTTTTTTTTTTAAAGAGTATTGGTGAAATATTAATTTTTTTTATAAATGTTGCAAACTGTGCTATTTGTATTGCACACTAATGTACTATTCTGGACTGTAGTAAAATTGCATACAGTAAACCTCTCTTGAACGAACAACCCTTGTGCCATCAAAAAATGGTCTCTCAAGGCAGGTTGTCTCTTAACAGAGGTCATCACATAACAAAGTGATCTGTGTTTAAAGAATCCTGTCATATTATGACAAGTGATCTCCAGAAACATTCAAATCATATTTGCTGTACAAGACTATTGGACCAATATTTGCTTTCAACAAGAGTAGCATAAACAGAACATGTTTAATAATCATCTATTTAAAGAATAGACATTTTTGTGCAGAAACCATTTTTCTTCTTTCAGTCACTGTGACCATCACCTTTTGACCCCAAAATCAACAAGCTTCTTCCCTACCTCAAGTGCAAGCTATCCATGTGATGTTATTGTGTGGAAGCAATTTTTCTTCTTTCAGTCACAGTGACTTTGACTTTTGACCTTTGGGTCCCAAAATCAACAGGGCTCTTCCTTACCCCAAGTGCGAGCCATCTACAAAGTATGTTAACTGTTGGTGGAGAAGTCAGAAACCATTTACTTCTTTCAGTTACAGTGACCTTGACAACTGAGCTTTAGACACCAAAATCAACAGCATTCTTCCTTACTCCAAATAAAAGCCATCCACAAAGTCTGGTAACTGTAGATGATGGACAACTCAAGTTAATGTGCAGAAACAAATTTGGTAACAGACAGATGGGCTTATATGATAACATAATATGCTCCAAACTATGGCAGGCATATAAAAAAAACTCTTCAATAACAGACATGGTAGCATCCATTGTAAAGACTGGTTCCCAATATCATAGTATTAGTCCTCCAATCACTAAAATAAAGCAGAAAAAAAAACTAACACAATCTCAATCCTCCCACGATTGGAATTCATTAAAGAATTCTAATCCGAAATTTGAGTCTATGTTTGTGTCTTTATGTTCTTCAAGGTCTGACAGGAAAAAAATTATCCACATCCTGTCTGGTATTTTTTATCTTTTTGAATGAAGGAATTTTTAGGGTAAGAGTTTGAGAAAAAATTCTGCAAGATATGGAAGTCTAAATAACCCATGGATTGAAACACTGACATCATGTCTGTGAATCTTTTAACTTCACCAACAACAATTATCATGATTGTTCAAATGGAAGATGGGAGGACATCCAAGCTCTTGGTTTCAAAAATGAAAATGATCAGACTAATCTCTGAAGGTGAGGTTTATCCATTAATTGTTGCAAAGACATACGGAATAATATATCACAACTTTCCATATCAACATGATTTTCTTATCAATCAAATGAAAAGTTAGTTTATTATTGAACTTGACTTGCACCATGTGTGTCTACAAATATATACTAAGTTAGTTTATTATTGAACTTGACTTGCACCATGTATGTCTACAAATATATACTAAGTTAGTTTATTATTGAACTTGACTTGCACCATGTATGTCTACAAATATATACTAAGTTTTACTGCATGTTCGAAGTGAAAGGAAGTGCTATGTACATATACTGCATGTACGGTTCATATGTAACTGCAGATCTGCAATCTGATGACTGATGCTTGCCAAACTGCTGCAAGATACATTTACATATTCCAGCCCTAATGAGATGCAATTTATGTGCAAAATCTGTCATCTAAAGCACTTAAAAACTAATCACCGTATTTATCTAGTCATAATGCTCATCCATTGGCAAACAACACAGATCCAGATCTGCCATCACTAAACCACTGGTGTATCATGATTAACACTACTGGCTTGAACAATAAATAGCATAGATCCAGATCTGTCATTGCATAATGTGCTGGTAGATCTTGGTCTATGCAGTCTGTTAGAACTAATCAGCAGAACAAACAACATATACCCTGCACCAGCTGATCAGAGTCTATGTAGTTTGCAGTTGGATATGTGCAAGTATATACGGTACACAAAATGAATATGGTAATCTGAGGAAATGTTCATAATCACGTCTGCAGTAATGACAGTTATAAAGGCAAATTGCACATTCACATGTAAACATTTTTTGTTTTCTTCCCATTTCTTTAAGTGAAATGTGATTTCTATTTTTCATCAGCTAGGAGTATGGAGAAAACCAAGATAATTCGTATTGGTGCTTTATCAGCAGTAAGTGCCAGCTGTCAATCCAGATAAAAAGCAAATTTTAAAGCTTGATTTCCTCATTAAAAAAGCAATACAGTAAATCTTACCTAACTTGTCCTCTATAACCCAGTTTCCCCTGCCAAATGGCCACAAATTTTGTTCCACTAACTAAGACCACTCTTATACTCATCAAACCTCTGTATACTGGCCACCTCTACCAACAAAAACATGTGGTGGTCCAAAGAATTTCCAGTTGACTCAAGTTTTAATGTATTTGATTAAAATGATGACAGTGTTCTGTGAAGTTTTTAGCTACCATTCATAGTAACCTTATCTCCCAACACTACTACATTATCCAGTATGTTCCCCACTCACGGGAAAACCAAAAATCATTGTTTAGCAAGTGAAATTTTAGGTACATAAACCACTTTTTATAAAACTAGAAATGTGAGTAAGGGATACACAGTGCCTGAGAAACTGGCTTAAATGCAAAATGTAACTGGACAGACATATGAATGTACAGAAAGGTTGACACTATTTGTCCCTATCATCTTTGTTGTGGGGTTGCAACATGAAACAAGAATCCTTCGAAGGACTGACACTTTACTGGGCAAAAAAGAACTTCTAAGAATTCAAGACAAGACCATTTCTTTATTTTTACTGCTGAGTGTTGAAACTATCTCTGATATTCTTCTGCATTAACAAAATTTAAAATTAGCTGCAGTGATGAACATACTGGATGTCAGATTGGCACCATTTTCATTTAGGACCAAGTAGACATCATTAGAAGCAGAGATGCAGCCAGAAGTTTATCTGATGGGGGGGGGCTCTCCCCCCTTGTCACAAAACAAGGGTGGAGTAGAAAAAAGGAAGGGGAGAGGGGAATCATCATAGTTCATCACTTTTCCGGAAATGGACCAAAGTTTGCGCATATGTAAATGTGAGGAAAGGGAATCAATTGCAGAATCCATCTACTAGACATGTTTTTCTGTTATAGATAATTAGCAGTGTTTCCCTGCATCCTTTTGTATTTACCTACATTTGCACACTTTAGAATGGACAGAGGTATTTTGATCAAAATGTATCCTAATTTTTTAAAAAAAATTTAGATTCTCATTTATTCAGTTTATCTTATGAGTTAAATAAAAATATTATATTGCACTGAGTGCATTTTTATAGGCACGACTTTTAACTAATTTGCAGGTGTTATGCATTACTGCCTTCCAAGTGCACAGATTGGTAAAGTTTTTGCATGATTTGCATGCTCACGTGCCCTGGAATCATCTCTGTAGAAGTCTTTCGGTGAAAACCCCATGTTGATCTGACCATCCATTCAGGAGGAGTAGCAATAACATTTTTTAAATGGCTGCTATGGTGGTCAAATTGTGTCTGAGTGGCACCATTTTAATTTAGAACTGACTAGCCTAGTTTCTTCAGAGTAGCAATAACAAACTTGAGCTAACAGACAAACGGACTACGGATGATGGTCGAAAAACCATCACATAAGCTCTTTTGGTCTATGACTAGTCGAGCTTAAACACTAGTTTTGAAATTGCAAAACAATTTTCCATTCATTCTTTTTATCAAGCTAGTAAGTCAATATTGGGAATGTTACTGTCTATGAACCATATATAGTTTATGTCCACTCTGGAAAAGTAATCACTACATCAAAATTTCTGTCAGAACCGGCTCAATAAAAAAAGTTTGATTGGCGGAAATCATTGGAAGACATGGATTTTGTCTGGCTTATTGGCTGTTCAAATAACTAACACAATCTAACACAATAAATTGTGTTTCTGTTAAATTCTACTGTTAGTTCATATCATCAATAAGTCTTGATTACTAGCATTCGAGTAATCAACGTTTGACTATATAAATGCATCCTACTCGCAATGTCCTTGACCCCGGTCTGCAATAGCAAAAAGAGTCAACAGATCAGGATCCACATTACTTAACACATATACTTGCGTGTAAGTTGGATCAAACTGCAAACTGCATAGACCCAGATCTGCCATCACATCAGGTCACTGTAGATCTACAACGCCTGATACTAAAACAGTTGAGACTGACTCTTTTCTACATTAGCTTACAAAGCATGTTATAAAATTTCAATCACATCTTCTACTTTATATGTGTTAGAAACATCTTTACTACAAAATTCAAGAATGTGGTTTTTGTTGCATTTTAACCGCACCTAACACAAACAATGTCAATAATACAGACTAATAATGTTACATGCAAGTTATTGTTCAGATTGAATACAGAATCCTACAACGACTTATTTTCATGTAAAGTTAAAGATTTTACTGGACGAATAGATCAATTTACACATTACCTCATAATACATACAAGTTGTGTCCCTCTGCAATATGCTCAACTAGGTATTAATTAAAATATGTATAAAAAAAATTTTTTTTTAAATCCAACTTAAAATGCATAAATATCTAAGAAATCGGTATTAGTTCATAATGAACAAACTTTAACAAAACATACCAAAATTTCTGCTTAGTGTGTAAAATTACTTTTTAACACAGATCATTTTATCCTTAATGACCTCTGACCTGTGAAGCATCTTAATGAGTAAAAATCAAACTTTCACATAATGAGAGGTGAACTGTTAATTCTAAAATATAAAAGAAAAAAAATTTGGCTACGAGTTTTCAATTTCAAATCTCACCAACTTTGGACATGAATTGAGACTAAATGATGAGGCCTGACTGAATATATGGGATTTCATTCAATCTAACCATTGATCTAAAGACAACATGAAGGAAAACTTCAAAGGTTGAAGACGGGTTTTAAAACCAGTAAGTTAGACCTGTCGAGGTGTGATGCCAAGCCTACCCATTAAAAGAATCTGATATGTACATGTAGATGTAAATGACCAATCTGGGGCCAATTTGGAGGTCTGCTCACTGCTATAGCCAGAGAGAAAATGACATGACATAGCTCAGTTAATTCTCCTTTAATACCTCAACCTTGTCTTTAAGTGAAGCATTAGTGGATAATCAGTACCATATGTACTTGCGTATAAGCCAGGTCCAAATGCAAACAACACTGACCCTGATCTGCCGTCACATAATGCACCAGCAGATCAGGGTCTATCTTGTTTGTTCTACTATTTACGGTATATTCGGCTTATATGAATGATGAACCTTTCGGTGTATGAGACTATCATATGCCTGACAGTCAATGAAATTTATTATTATACATCATACATCTAAGTTCCCTCTTTATTATCCCTTGTAACTTGAATGGTCCATAAAATGTGATATGGACTGCTTGGTCTATTTCTGTATCCAAGTCATGCGCTGCTAAATTGCTTCCCCTCACAATAGCACATACAAGCGCTGCTAAATTGCTTCCCTTCACAAAAGAAACTATATTATTTCAGTATGATCATGGTGCAACAGGACATCATGGCAGTTTATGGGCTGGTCAGTCACCCAAAATAGGTATATGGACCTCAGCTCCACTTCAGTCCATATACCTTTTGCATTGACTGACCAGTCCATAAAATGCCATAAGGCCTTCAGCACCAAGCAATATTTCTTAATTAAGTGACAAGTTGTACCACATGGTGTATAATTTGTACACATTTTTGGCACAAGTATGAAATTCAATCACATTTAATATGCTGGTATAAATGAGCTTATGTTAATGTTGTTAAATGTGAATATAAATAAATTTGACTTGACTACTTGACTGGGACAAGGTCACAAATATAACTAATGGTTCAAATTTGTTACTACTTGACTGGGACAAGATCACATAAATATAACTAATGGTTCAAATTTTTGTCTACTTGACTATGACAAGGTCACATAAATATAGCTAAATATAACTAATGGTTCAAATTATTGACTACTTAACTGGGAAAAGGTCACATAAATATAACTAGTGGTTCAAATCTTTGAATACTTGACTGGGACAAGGTCACATAAATATAACTAATGGTTCAAATTGTGGCCAAATTCAATTTGCTTAAGTACTTGATGACTGGATTAAGTCCAGTGGGCAATCTAAGATCTCATTAGAATTCATCAACTCATATAGTATAATGCTGAGGTTTTCAAGCACTGTGCTGATGTTCACACTGAGAAGGTTTTGAACTTGTGAAGAAATTAGGTTATATTTTTTTAAAAACTGAGTGTATTTTAATGATTAATTTCCCCTTTACTGTCTTTATCTTTGTTTTGTATGCCTTTTTGGGGATGCATAAACTTACTTGATGCTATGTAGCTATGTTGATGTGTTGTTAAACTCTGTATATACATATATCAAAATAAACCAATTTTCATTGAATCAAGTAAATCTAAAAGACTGACAGAGACAATTAAAAAATGTTTACATTCCACTTAATACGTCTGCTTATGAATATAACTTGTCATGGGGATAATTAAGCAAATGAAGTTCAAATATTACATGATTACACTGAGAACAGAGAATCCATCATACATTTTTTTTATTTCTTTACATTTACCATGAAACACAGTTTACTTGTAAGTTTAGTAACAACTTAATGACTATTAAAGTATGCAGAAGATACTTTGTGTAAAAATAAATTATGCTGGTACTTACAGTAGGTCTTATGAACAATGCCTGAAGCAAACATTATAGTTAGGAAAATGGGTTTATAATCTATTAATAATCAATCAATGCAAATGCCACAATTATATTGCTGCTTGATATGCATAATCACCAAAGAAGTGGAGGAACGTAGCAAATTCTGCTTGTCGCTAACAATTTACAACTTGGGAAGCTGTATTTATGTCTGGCAGATGACTGATGTAAGTATGTGCATATGACAAATAGTATCATGATTATTAAATATATATATATAAAAGTAGTATATTTATAAATATATTATTTATGTCACCAAGTCATTTTGCCCAAATTTTATATCTTTTATTCTTGTGTACATAAAACAAAATATTTCAAATTCAAACTGCAATTATTTAACTCCTACCTCAAACTTGTATCCCATTATTAGCTGAAAACCAAAACATGATAAGAAATGAGACCATTTTTTACTTAACCTTTAGTAAAACATTTTTGTGCAAGTTTATATGTAATCCAAGAACAGGAAAATTACATGTTACATCCCTTACCTTTGCATTCAATAAATTTAATTTGGCAATGACAGTCTTTGCATTCCTCACCACATACCCCTGACCCCATACCCATGGGGAAGGGAGGAAGAGGGGGTGTGCCAGACTTCTGGGGGACAGGAGGTTCCAATTCTTCCACCTCAGAAATCATTCCCAATGTTTTCCTTGGAAAGGTCCATGATTTAGCACCATGTAATAACACCATTCTACCTAGACACTTCTTGGACAGGTACCAAGATTTTTAAATTTTAATTCAACATATAAGTGCAATATGATATCCAGTCAAGGAGAATAACTTGTGAATAAACTAGCATGAAAATCCAATGAAGTCTGAGCTGCAGTCATTTCCCTGTTATCATTATCAACTGTAATTTATTCCTTGTTTGATGGAATCATCAAGTTGACACCATCACAACCATTATTAATCCCTTTATAACCATAAATTACACACAATCAGATTTAAGGGCCCAATGAAACAAAGATCCTAACCACTACACTGTCATGCATCCCATGTATATGGCCCTGTTATTGGTGATCCAATAGCCAATATTCAATTACTCTTGATCAAGTGTAATCCAGCTGTGTCGAAGCAATAAAATAACTGTCAATTAATTCCTGACATAGTTGAACAACAATGGTAATGGGCTGTTTACATACAAGGTATTTTTTATCTGTATGCAACACACTGCTTGGTACCAAAGCTTTTTCTTGTTTTTTATTCCCCCTCTTTCCCTGATAATCCAGACCTACCAATCCACTGATATCTACAAGTATGTGCATATATATCAAGAACCATAGGGATGGACCAGACATCTCATGGAGCCATGCAATGTGATAAAGTGCACCAGTCTACACTGAAGAGGGGGCAGAAAGACAGTGAACCCAAGCAGTTAATGCCTGCTGAGGGTAACAGCTAGAGCAAACACATCCTCACTTCACACCACCAATGTACAGAACAGAACAATAGCACTACCATATGCACCAATATACAATATAATATCTTTTAAACATAAGTACCATAAACCTAAACAGTGAAGGAATTCAAGAAATAACTTGTTTATCATGGCACATGCACTGCACCAAATACATTTTCTTTTTTAGCAATTTTGAATAAACCCTGGAAGTAGATCATACAGAAGCAACCCAATTTTGGTGTACTAGATACCTTCATCCAAAGATACACTCTCAGTGTAATTTTTGTACTGGAATTTGAGTCTGGACACAAATTTTAAGAACTGTTAAAAACAGTAGGTCAAATGATACAGCAACTAAGTTTTGTTGCAAAGCACATGTTCATCACAAGATGTGCCCATGGTGTGATAATGTTGAAGTTTGAACTAGAACAGGGAGAAAGGTCACAATTTTTTAGCAATTTGGAATAAGAGTGTTTGTAAAATATATCCCAGTGTAACAATGAAGTTCTACATCTAAAGACCATCCACAATCATATTCCAAGCCTCGATCTTGAACGTTGTAGGAGATGCACAACATTACTCGTACATGCACACATGTACATGTACAATTGCAGGGGCAGGATAACCAATTCCCCCCCCCCCCTTTCTTTGAAATGCACAGGGAGACTAAAATGTAAATCCTGGAAAGTAGGTCACAGCTCCCCATTTTTGACCCATACAATGCACATTCATCTTAAGATGTATCCTTGGTGCAAGATTGATGGCAATAGGTAACAAGGTATTCTAATTGGAGCCCAAAGAAGATTTGAAAGCACTTTTGAATAAATCCAACAAGTCAAAGTGATTCAGGTAGTAGTAGTTATACCAATTAATGGCATGTAAGCACAATACTGGCTATATTTAATGGCATGTAAGCACAATACTGGCTATATTTAATGGCATGTAAACACAATACTGGCTATATTTAATGGCATGTAAGCACAATACTGGCTATATTTAATGGCATGTAAGCACAATACTGGCTATATGGTGCTGATAAAGTTCTAAAAATGTAAGTATACAGAACTGCAAAAAAGATACATAGGAAGAAAAAAACTTCCAAAACTAAACTTAAACATTAAGTACCAAATGACTGAAGTTAAATGGCAAAGATATTAACATTCTATAAAGTTACATAAAGGAAAAGAAAAATGTATTAGTGATTCAGGAAAGATGTGACAAATGTTCTTTCCAACTTTATAGATGATATTAAATGTAAATCCTATATTATATACCCCAGCTTCTTAACATGGGCTTAGCAGGGGTATAAACATACATGGGAATTAACCTATCGACTATGCTCAGAACAGTTGCAGTAACATATAGAAACCATTACCAGTCTGACTAGCATGCCAGAAAGGAGCTACAGCGAACACAGGATATGTGGCAAATTTGTGCAATTTACGGTAGAATTTTACCATATCAACAATGATAATATATTGATTCATATCCATGCCAATTCTGTCTACCATCATATATTTTAACTTGCACTAAAAAAAAATATCAGAGATTTTACATTACTGTAAAATGTAATCTCTCTCTCTCATCAACACACACACACAATCATGAGACACAGAGACTGCTTACCTACAGTGACTAAAATAACAATAGCTTGCTCTATGTGCAAAATCAATCAGCAAACTGTCTCCTGTCAGTAGAGTATACTGTGTATCTAGCATTATTCACCTGTCACCTTATCTACATGTCACCTGTTACCCAACACAGATGACATGTAATAGACTAGGCTTATCTCTCTCTCTCTCTCTCTCTCTCTCTCTCTCTCTCTCTCTCTCTCTCTCTCTCTCTCTCTCTATATATATATATATATATATATATATATAAACACACACACACAGTGAAACCCCTCAAAACTGAACCCTAGGTATACCCTCTACCAATTAAGCATTGTAGGATTGAACTATCCTTACAGGATACAATTAGTGTGATCAAGGTGTATGAATCTGAGCCAAAATCTACATTGAATCGTTCATTCGTTCGTTGGATTAACGACGTGTGCGGCCATTTACGTCGAATCTACATTGAAGATACTAATATGAGGATTAATTAGTATAGGAACATTATGGATTATATGGAGTATTTAAACGTTATGGATTATCATACGTAATTCTCAAGGACTTGTAGTCAAGTTATAAAAGTATCTCATTCCTTAAATGTTTCTTGAAACGGGGACTGTATTTCTATGTGGAGCAACTGTATTTACTCATGTGATCAGATGTGATTTTCGAAAGGAACACACACTGTTTCCGCTAATTTTTCATTAAAAGTTAATAAAAAACAAACAGCTTTCTTAATTTATGCACACATACACAGATGTTCTTTCATAATTACATTCTCTCTCACTAGTCACATGAGCTCTTATAAAAAAGACGTTTTGTTCGCATCAGTGAAACCCTCAGTAAAACCGAAAACATCTCAAAACTGAAAATTCAATATGGTCCCAAGGGTTTCAGTTTGATGAGGGGTTTCACTCTGTGTGTGTGTTCAGGGAATTAAATGATGGTAGTTTATGGACTGGGCAGTCACCTCAAAAAAGATATAATGTGGACCAAAGTGAAGGTGATGTCCATCGGGATACTTACCAGTCCATAAACTGCCTTTGCTTTATACCTTTTTGGGGGTGACTGACCAGTCTGTAAACTGCCAGAAGGCCCTTGAGCATCATGTAATATTTATTATATTATATTATTCAGAATGAGTATCGATCATTTTGTGAGGAGAATCAATGTAGCAATGTATAACTTCCTGTATGCAATGTGTGACTTGTATACAGAAACGGGTATGCAATGTGTGACTTGTATACAGAAACGGAGTCAGCTGTCCATATCACATTTTATGGACAGGTCGAGGTACAAGGGATAAATAACAACCTTAAATGTATGAGGTATTTTATATATATATATAAGATGCCAACATAGTTATTTTCTACTTTTTCTTTAGGTTAGACCTCATATAAGGTACAACAAAAAAAGTGTCCAGTTTCCATAATTTGACGCTGAATTTACCAAAATACACATAT
The DNA here is from genome assembly GCA_029931535.1 of Margaritifera margaritifera. Taxonomy (NCBI): domain Eukaryota; kingdom Metazoa; phylum Mollusca; class Bivalvia; order Unionida; family Margaritiferidae; genus Margaritifera; species Margaritifera margaritifera. The sequence goes on along the minus strand of JAQPZY010001446.1, from coordinate 115,594 downwards.
TTCATATTAAAGACACTACAACCGCAACTTTCTCACAGATCATTAGCAATTATCAGTTCATGCATACACCTCTCCGCTGATACAGTAATTCGCAAGCAATGGGGTCTACGAACACTGAGTGCAGCATAAGCTAGGGTGCGAGATATTGAAGGAAATAAATTTTGGTAAGCACTATTAGTTGGGGTGGGCGGTGGATGAGGTGGTGCTGGGAACTTTCATTGATACATGAGATCTATGATTTCATTTGTTCTTCACAAATATCTGTACCATGGATTTTAGTATTAATGGATAATAGATGTTAAGAAGTCAATTAGGTCAATAACTTGATGACAGACTATTAATAAAAATCAATTAATTGTTACCATACACTTCTTTGTCGACAGCACATGCCAATGACTGTATAAAGCTCCATGTTTTTTGTATTCAAAACACAGTTGAAACAGTGCAGTTGCACTGTCCCACAACACTATATATGGATACAAAAAAATAGACAGAAAAAGAGAAAAGACAAAAAGATGTTTTATTAGAACTCAGATCACTAGATAAGTTGCATATTTGTACTGAAATGACAGTACCTGCCCACTGTGAGAACACTCACTCAAATAAAGTAATATAATAATAACACCCAGAATTACCATATATACTTGCGAAAAAGCCGATACCAACTGCAAACGGCATAGATCCAGTAAGGACTAATCAGTAGAACAAACAACATAGACCATGATCTGCCGGCACATTTTGCGCCAGCAGATCAGGGTCTATGTTGTTTGCATTTGGACCCGGCTTATACGCAAGTATATACAGTAGTTTTATTCACTAAACCATTTGGCAGGATTAAAGTCAAATAGGCAGGATTAAGTCAAATAAGCAGGATTAAAATCTTCATGATTAAGATTCAGTCTGGTAGGACAAGTCTGCATCTTGAGGGTTTTGCAGTGTTTACAAAATACCCCAATGCATAACTGCCATAACATGACCTGTCTCGACGTAAATAGCCGAATGGCCGCACACGTTGTTAATCAAACGAACGAACGAACATGACCTGTCACACATAAAAGATGGATTTTTTACTCCAAAACACCCGACACAGTCATGTTTTGAAAAACATGATCGTCAGTAAAATCTTTGAGAGAAAAAAAGAAATAAAATAAAATAGAGAGAGAGAGATATACATGTTTTGACCACCCCTATATATGTCCCTATAATGCAGTCTGTTTAACAGTAAATAGTCCTGTTTACAGCCTGTGTAAAACTAACCTCCAGGCAGTTTATACAATAGATAAAATTGAGGCAATTAAAAGGTAAGGCAATCAGAGATAAGCAACCACCTTTCACAGATTACTTAATTGACTGAGCATAGCTAGGGCGATGCCCTGTTAAATCCTTGGAAGACTGCTGTGGGAGAGCCCATTTGGCTAATTTGCAAAGGTATAGTACACAAAGTGGAACAACCCAATTTGTTTGAAGTTAGATAAATCAAAGAGATACATGTTGAACAACAAAAGTTATTACACAGCACTGCATTGAATGAGGATGTTTTAGCCATCTTTATTTAAGATTACTGGCAAGTTTGTGATCAGCTGCAACTTTTCTTTCATCTCGGATTTCACTCAAAACGCACAACAGGATTATTTCAGTAGTCGGAACAGTATACAGGTGTGATTCATTTTTTAAGGCAAATGTCAAAATGCAGCTGTGATTCAGGGAAGGATAAGCCATATGCAAAGCAAGCAAAGCCCAGAAAAACTAAATTTCTGAACTTTTGGAAGGAGTTTGACTTTGTGCAGCAAGGGGAGTATTTTATTTTTTGCACATGCTGCAAATTCTGTATTGACATTAGTCATTCTGGAGTGTATGACATCCGTCAGCATGGCAACAACAACCAGCATATTTGACACTCCCTCACAGAAATGAAGATGCAGAAAGATCATTTTCTATGCTGAGAAAAATTCAACAAGATCTTCAGGGAAGTTTGAACAACAATACATGTACCATCCAGTCTCTACTGAGTGCAAAGATGAACATAAATGTCACTTGCATTACCTTCAACCCCCTCCCCCACTTAACTATTGAGAACAGCAGAGACTGCATCTAATTAAGAAATTATTCCACTGTCCAATGGATTCTAAAGTCAGAAATTTGATATACATGTATTTGTTTTTATTTGTTTAATGTTTGTGTGGTTGTGATTATGTGAGTGGGGGCACATGTGTATGTGTGTGGTGATGGTATTGGACAATGTTAAGTCCAGCAACTATTTATTGTTTGTAAGTGTATTAAATGCTTCAAAGAAAACATGTTATTTTCTGTTTTATCAAATTTGAATTATCAGTAATTTTCTATAGACTTATATGAAAGATAACTTGTTCTCAATTGTATGACACCGCTTTTTTGGTTCATGTGCACTAACCCCCCCCCCCCTCCCTTAGGACCTCAAAACACAATTTTTGAGTCCCCAAAAACCCCAACTGTGAATATGGCAGGTATGCCATTGAAATTTAAAAAATGCAATTAGTTCCAAAACCAGGGAGTAAAATACCCAATAGGTCCGAGTCTATAGCTCTGAGGACTTGCAGGTTCTTTTTTAATTTCTTACTGTAAAGTTTGAACAACAATCTACAGATTAGCCAAAGGCAAACAATTTGGAGTTGTCTATGGTGTGTGATTGAAATAAGAAATGAAGCTGACCAACACCCAGATGTTACCATGATGTCTGCAACTTTCATGTATTTTAATTGGCTGGAGATGAGTAATGTTAATTTGCTAGTGTCATTGTGTTGAAGAACCATTAAGTTCTCAACAGTTGTCAAAACAAATATAGCATATCTGCTGAGTAAACACTTAGTTAGGTTCTCAAGGAAGCACTTGCAGGCAGTGCCATGACATTCTGCCGACTCTTCACCTCTGAATATTTGAGGGCGTATCAGATTTATGATGATTATGTTGAAACAGAATTAAAGATAAAATTAAAATATGAATTTTGCATGACAAGACTTCTTTAATTGGTATTTATTTCTTACAATGTTGACTTCAGTAGGCATTTACTAACATTTTCATTGATCAATATTTTGTTGCATATTGAGCTATTTATTGAGAAAATATTTTTGCTAACACAATTCCTCATTAAATTTTGGAAATTGTAGGATGATAATTCCAAACTTCTGCACACTAAATGCCATTTTCAATGATAAAACAAGCATTATATTGATCTTTCATTGACCAATTTGGATTGTGATCTTGTCATGTTAAGCAAACAGGAGCCAATCTTTTGTCTTTTCTAACAGCAAAAAAACAGGATCCACATCTGCCTCTGTTATAAGCAGGTTTGCAAGATATCCGAGCTTGATAAAACTGAATACAATGGTACTGGTATATAGTGACAAAGTTTTGCATGTTTTGTTGGATAAAGAACAAGATTAAATATTGCACAACATGAAAATGAAATGAGAAAAAGAGACAGCACACAGTCTGTCTTTATAGTGCCAGTGTTACATAGACCATAGGAACCATACTTTGGCAGGATAAATTGTTCTGACAAATGGTCAGTAGGGTTTTCCTTTGATAATAATCAAATATGAATGAAGCCAACAGTTCATACTCAACAATATGCAACAGCACAAATACATGCTTTATTGAACCAGGTAACTATGCCAGGTTATGGTTAGCATGTCCAACTAGGCTGGTCACTAGGGGCAGAGTGAACAATCTGGATCGATTTTATTTGTGGTTTAGTGTTTGTAGAAGTAGTTATCGAAAGGCTAATTAGTTCTTTGCGTGACCATACAAATAAAGTCTGGCCCGCTCATTCTTATATACAATAACTGGAAAAAAATTACTATTCATGTATTCATACATCTTGATGTAAGATTCTAAAAATTGTATGAAAAGAATATACCATAAAACTGGAGATATCAATAACCTAGGTTTATATATATATATATATATATATATATATATATATATATATATATATATATATATATATATATATATATATATATATATATATATACACACATATATATTATGAGTGCTGATTGAAATTTTAGCTGACAATCCACTTTATAGAGAACTGATTGAAATTAGAGCAGATAGTCCACCTTAAACAAGTTTGGGGAAATTTTTTAGAAATTGTCCAGGAATGGCTATTTTTGTAATTTCTGTGCAATGGTAATGCATAAATGATCAAATAAGCAAGGAATATTCAAATTTGGTGACGTCATCAAAATTCACCTATTAATTCATTAACCCCTGAAGATTCTTTTCATTTTCGCCTGCAATGGGGGTAGGAAACGCATTTTTGGGGTTACTTCTGAATGCGGCAAAACACATCTGCTTAAGAAAGTTTTTCGTTTAGCCGGATGCTTAGGTGTATCAGAAACATTGTTTTTGATTGGCTATTACGCTCGCACATGTGCAGAAGGGTAAAAGTTGGACTTCTTTTTTTTTTTTTCGTATTGGATCCCTGATTTTTGTGTCCTGGCCCCTTTTTACTCCAAATCTCAAACTTATCCTACTTTTTGCAAAGGTTCATCTGTCTGTGTGCAGTGCGGACCGGTCTGCTTTAGATCTAAGGCCAAAAAGTCTAAAATCCAGACACAAACTCTGCTTCCAGAACTGGCAATTTTTGACCTAAAAAAAATCGGGTCTCAAAAACTGCATTTTTTTCGCTGTATTTTTTAATGCGAGTAGAAAGTCGACATTATTTGGTATCATTGTAGAGCTACGTCTGTCTACTTTCCTGAAATACCATCCACTTTAGTGTATCCTAAATGATGTTCATGTTACAGAGCTCGGAAGTAGGGTACAACCTCATGACTCGTAAACGTGGCGCCAGGGGTTAATGAGTTAAGGAGTTGATTGTAACTTGATCAGACAGTCCAAACATCTAGCTTCTTAACATTAGTGGTACAAATAAGCCAAACTGTATGGTAGGAGTGTGCCTTGCACATAGGACACATGTGCAGTTTATCAGTGGGGTGTGATTCATGCATATTCTCTACAATACCAAATAAACTTGCATGGCATCATGCAAAATCTAATTATGTAAGTTTTCTTCTATATCATGCAAGCCCAAATTAACATATTGCCATCATGTAAGTCAAACCCTAACACATGCCAGTGCCTATAGACTACAAACCAATACCTACTATCGCTCGCAAGGGCAAAAGGCATCATACTATTTATATGCACAATGGAAGTTTGTCGGACATTCAGGCCTTATGTCCATCACCTTGCCAACTGCCACTTTATATCATAAAAAAATTCAAATTGTCATAAGTTAAACATCTGTCACTAATATTTCAGTATACACTAAAAAATTAACACAAGGTAAGTGTTAACAGAAAGTACTCTGACTTTATATCATGTGCTATGTTAATGAGTAGGTGTGTTTAACTCTGCTCTGATGATTGGTCAATTTAAACTAAGTAAACTCAGATTATCTGCTATATACATGTAGCATGCCGACAGATCAGGATATATGCTTTTTATGCTATCTATGATTTAAACTAAAAAATGTAGACCCTGATGGTATAAATGTTCCGTTTGCTGTATAGGCTTGCCACATCAGTGTGTTACATTAACTCTTTGGATATCTCTAAAAAAAATCATCAAAATACAATAACTAACAATTATGCAATTAAGATAGAGAAACTTGAGGATTTACTCTAATATGATTAGTGTTCATTATCTATATTAATGGATTCTGCAAACACCATTAGATGAAAACAAATACTATCAGTTGTATAAATTCATAACAAGTTGGCATGAAAGAAACTGGAGAGTTAGTATGAAATGTGTACATTTATAATTGAATAAATAAACTCCTAAAAAACTAGTACTTTGCATATTAATAAATAAGAAAATTTGGCTAATTACCCTGACTGCTAGGGAGGGGCTTTGTAATTACTCTGGTTTATGTGTACATGTGTCTGTGTTGGAGAACAAAATAGCTTGATATTTGTTTGAGTGAATTCAATGAAATTTGGTACAATATTATTGAGCGTAAGTAATAAATATAAACAAGAGTCCTTCGATGGGCCTGACACTCTACTGTCTGAAAAGAATTTCCAGGAATTCAAGATAAAACCATTTTTTCTTTTTAACTGCTGAGTGTTGAAACCATCTCTGAATTTTCTCGAGCGACAAGATTTTCAAATTAGCAACTGTGGCAGCCATACTGGATGTAAAATTGGCACCAGTTTTCATTTAGGACAAACTATTTACCATCAGAAGACTTTTGATTAAAAAGCCCATGTTGATATAACCATCCACTAAGAAGAATTAGATACAAGATTTTCAATATGTTCACTGTGTTTGAGGTCAGATCAGCAGTATATTTATTCAGGACCAACTAGATATCATAATTAATCTTCTCGTAAAAACCCCATGTCAATATGACTTTCCATTTAGAAGGAGTAGCAATAACAAGATTTTCAAGATAGTTGCTATGGCGGCCACACTGGATGTCAGATCAGCACCATTTTCATTTCGTACCAAGATCATCATCATCAGAAGTCTTCTGGTGTAAAATCAATGTTGATATGACTTTCAATCTAGGAGGAGTAACGATAAGATTTTCAAGATGACTGCTATTGTGGCCCTATTGGATATCAGAGCTGCACAATTTGTATTTACGACCAACTAGACACCATTAGAAGTTTTCCAAAAAAAACCATGCTTAGATGACTTTCTGTTCAGGAGGAGTAGCAATAACAAGATTTCAAGATGGCTGCTATGGTGGCCATATTGGACATCAGATTGGCACCCTTTTCATTTAGGACCAACTAAACATCATACAAAGTCTTTTAGTGAAAACCCCATGTTGATATGACCATTCATTCTGGTGGAGTAGCAATAAGGAAGATTTTCAAGATAGCCACTGTGGTGGCCATAATGGATGTCTGCACAGCACCATTTTCATTTAGGACCAACTAGACATCACAAGAGGTCTTCTGGTTAAAACTCCATGTCAATATGACTTTCCGTTCAGGAGAAGTAGCAATAACAAAATATTTCAAGATGGCTGCAGTTGTGGCCATACTGGATGTCTGAGCAGCATCATTATCACTCAGGACCAACTAGACCTTGGGTTAAATGTGACAAGTTTCATGGCAATCCTCCACATAATTTATAAAGAGTAACGTTAACAAACATGTGCTAACAGATAGACGTATGTCGGACAACAGATGACAGACAATAGGCCAGTAGAGCTAAAAATTATTAGATTTTATGGCTATTTCATCCACTACTTCTGGAGTTTTGCCATAATGAACAAGTACAAACTGAATGCAATGTAGCCTCTGATATCGAGCCATGTTAATGGTATTAAATTTCTCCTACAAAGAGGAATTTTGCCTGTAGTCATCATGGTAGAGGTGCTATGGTCTGACTCGGACAGTCAATGGTTCTATCCCCCACAGTAGTAAATCCTTTTTTCTCCCCTTGCTGACTGAGGTTTATACAGTGCTATATAAAAAAAAATTCTTGGCAAATGATGTGTGTGAGTGGTGGGGGTACCATTCTCATGCTGCTCTAGTCAATGATTTATGAAGCTCCAAATCTATTTCAAATATTGTTATGAAGAGTCCATTTTTCATATTCTAACCTAAACTGATCATATCTATCCATTCTTCTTTAATTATTTGCCCACATTATAAAGTTTTACATATACCATAATAAGTTTTTGGTTTTCTGTGGTTCTAGATTACCATATATACTCGCATATAAGCCAGGTCCAAATGTAAACAACATGGATCCTGATCTGCCATCGCAATAGTGCCAGTAGATCAAGGTCTATGTTGTTTGTTCTACTGATTAGTCCTTACAAACTGCATAGACCCATATCTGCCAGTGCATTATGCGACGGCAGATCTGGGTCTATGCAGTTTGCAGCTGGTAAAAGCTTATACGTGAGTATAGACGATACTGGTATTTTTGTTGTCAATTTGTTCCCTACAGTAATCATAGCACTGCTATCTTTGCACATGCAATACTTGCAAGTCTCTGCCAAATTAGGTATATCACTAGGACAGAAGTGTGGGTGCCATCCCCATTTATGAAAACTACCATAACTATAAAACTATTATCATGGTCACACCAAGAAAAAACAATACCAATGCTGTTGCAGCCTAGAAGCCTAATTCAGAAGCTTTCATGTATAAAATCGACAACAATGTATAATTTGTGTCATTTGAGAGTAAAACTGCATGTGGAACTTAATCTCAATTTACTTCTATTTTATCTATCGTTCTGTCTTTCTTTTTTTCCTCATAATGCAAAGTAATTTTTCACTGAAGCATTTTATTTTGAACTACTAAAAGACCAGAATGTTGTAATGTTGTCATAATGGTAATTGAAGTAATAAGCTGATGAAATACAACCATCAACCTAATCACATGACACCTTTCTGCACTTTCCTGATACTTTAAAAGGGCAATTTTAAATGTCAATAAACAAGTTCATGCAGTAAACGGAGTAAATTTAGCAATATGAATTCTAAACCCAAACTTTTTCTTAAAAACCTGGCACAAAATAGCATTTAAGTCACATATAAATAGGTGTACAATGAAGTATATTCGGAGTCAAAATGACTATTCAATATAATACTATGCAACATGCATATAATGGAGTCCTTTGTGCACAAAAAGTAGGTCACAGTGAGGTTATTTTCTCCTCTCTAACAGATGTTGTAAAATTAATGAAAATAATGGAAAAGAGTCATTATTTAAATAAATGAAAGGCTATTTCACTGCTGTGACTTTAGCAGAATTCTAACAAAACTGAGTTTGTACTTGTTTATATTTTATTGTATAATAGGAATACATGAAATAATTGCTCAAAATGTTTTGTTTGTTCTGTTTTGTCTTTTCTGGAAAAATGCAGTTAAAATCAACCACTACACAGTATGTAAAATCCCATTTTGTATTCTATTGACGACAGCTATAAAATGATGTAATTATTTTTTGTCTATGACAATCCAATTTCTTACAGTATTTTTGTTCCATTATTTATAGTAATTGATTCCAATTATTACTGATGAATTGATCCCAATTATTACTGATGAATTGATTCTAAAACTGTTTGAATTGCTTACAATATCTTCACTTCTGCTCCTGTCTACATAATTTTCAGCCACATTTGAGACCAAAAGAATCTTTTCTCCAGATGTACATGTGTATATTACAAGCCTCAACTTTTGAAGAAATTCAACCTGATGCCTCACTATTCCCAAGATTAATCTTTCAATGATGTTGACAGCTGCTAAGCTGCAAGATGTACATTTCGAAGTCAACTTGAGTTGCAGTGATGCATTTGATGCAATTCAGCTGCAAGTTTACTGACTTGCAAAGGGTTTTTTAATTCAACAGTCTTGGCATATATCTCTGTAAAATGCATTTTCTTCCACAAACTTCATGCTACCAGCTATAAAGAATGTGCAGCAGAAATGAAAAGTATCTCCCAAAAGCAGTTAAAGAAGAAAGTGATTAGGGAACAATATCTTCTAAAAATCCAGAGTGATCTAACAAGCCTAAAAGTACATTAAAGGTCAATGTGGAGAAAATCTTCAAAATGTAAATTGTTAATTCTTTTTGTAGAACATTATGTTTAGACTGAAAATCTATTTATTGAGAAAAATGTACTCCAACCAAATTCCAGAAATCTACTAACAAAAGTGAATGAAGAGTTAAACTGTCCAAAATTACTGACTGCAATATCTCCATTGATTAAAGCTCAATTCGCAGTTATATGTGACATCATTGTAGAACAAGTTGACCAGCCACAAGTTAGGAGTGTACTGACTGCAAGGTCGTTTCAAGTAACAAGACACGCAAGTAGGCCTGACATCACTCACCTGGCTTTGTAACTTACCAGTTGACCATTTCATTAAGCAGGCTTATGTAGTATTGAAAGAACGCATCCTAAGTAAACTATATCACAAACTTGACATCATGTTACTTATATCCTACTATACTACATTCTGATACAAAATTCTTTCCAAGATAGCATAAATAATGTGCAGTCAGTCTCTTGCTCATAATCATTGTCATCCAAGATCTTGATGATATAAATTTGTTTACCAGGTTTGATAAAACTTGGAAGAAAAGTATAGTCTCTAAATCTAGAGGCAACAAGTTCAGCCAATCAGATGCAAGGTATCTCATTAATATGTGCAGATCTCACTTATTACAGAACTTGTCTATGACAATCATAATATACAAAGTGGAGCAAAATCTGATCGGAATTTGGTATCCAGACATGTAAACAAGCCTAGCCAATCAGATAGGAGATAACTTCATTAATATGCATAGATAATCAAACTTATACAACATCTTGATAATGTAAAACCATTTAATATGTTTGATCAAAATCTGATGAGAAATATAGTTGCTAGAGTGTTGACAAGCTCAGCCAATCAGATGCAAGATCATGTCATCTTGATGACATAGGCCTATTTACCAAATATGATCAAATTCCAATCAAAAATATACCGGTAGTCTCTAGAAAGGTAAAAATAAAGACCACCTCATAAAAATGCAACACCTTCGTGATGTTAGCCTGGTTACCTCATTAATATGCAAAGATGTTGCTCATAATAAAACACATCATATATCATGATGATTTATGCCTATTTACCAAGTTTGGCAGCAATATGATCAGAAATAATCTCTAAAGTTTTGACAAGCTCAGCTAATCAGATGCAAAATCACTTGATTAATATGCATGAATCATAATTGTACTCATCCAAGATCTTGATGATTTAAGCCTATTTACCGGTACCAAGACTGACCAAAACTGGATCAGAAATACAGTCTTTAGAGTGGTAACAAGCTCCGCCAATCACATGCAAGATGACCTCATTAATATGCATGGATCCCACCCATTATCAAACTCATGTGAAACCTTGATCATATAAGCCTATATCTGAAGTTTTAAAATCAGATAAAAAATATGGCTTCCAAAATGGTAACAAGCTCAGGCAATCAGATGCAAGATCACCTCATTAATATGTGTGGATCTCTCCCATTATCAAACCTGTCCAAGATCTTGACGATATAAGCATATATTCCAATCTGATAAAAATCGGATCAGAAATATGGCTTCCAGCCAATCAGATGCAACATCACTCCTATAAAATGCATGCATCTTGCTCATAATCGAACTTGTCCAAGATCTGGATCAGAAATATGGCCTCCAGAGTGATAACAAGGTCAGCCAATCATATGCAAGATCACCTCATTAATATGCATCAATGTTGCTCATTTCCAGACTCTTCCAAGATTTTGATGATATAAGCTCAAACTCCAACTTTGATCAAAATTGGATCAGAAATATGGACTCCATAGAGGCAACATGCAATTGTTGACAGATGACTGCCAAAGGACAACAGACACAGGGCAATACCATATAAGCTCACTTGGCCTTCTGGCCAGGTGAGCTAAAAATGATGCAGGTGAGCTAAAAATGATGCATTTTGTACAGTATATGGCCATATATTGTAATCAAAAACAGAATTAGAGCTATTGTTTTCCTTGTTTTTAAATTTCTAAAAGAAAGACACAGAAAATAGGGATCTACCGATTATACGGTGTCAAGTGTGAAAGTATTATGAAGCTTTTAAAGTGGGCCCTACTGCTCATTCCATATTTTTCACCGAAGCATATTACCGCATATACTCACGTATAAGCCGATACCAGCTGCAAACTGCATAGACCCAGATCTGCCGTCGCATAATGCACCAGCAGATCTGGGTCTATGCAGTTTGTAAGGACTAATCAGTAGAACAAACAACATAGACCCTGATCTGCCGGTGCATTATGCAATGGCATATCAGGGTTTATGTTGTTTTCATTTGGACCCAGATTATACGCGAGTATATACAGTACATGCAATTCATTTAGACATATCATTCAGGTATTCATCAAGTGAAAATGAGTGAGGCAGTAAGCAAAATAGAGAGAGAGAAGAAGAAATGAAAAATAAATCCTCCCTTTTTATAGGGGATAGCAATTTGAACATGTTGAACTGCAAACACATATCTTCTTTAAACCTTTGCTTTATAGTTTTATGAATGGAGAAATAAGAGGAGCAAATGTCAGGTATACATGTAGCATGGCTAAATATTCTGTCAGGAGAACAAGGGTTACATTTAAAGTGGGTGGGGTTCTACAAGTACCATGTCAAAGAACTGCAGTTTATTTATTATGAGGTATTGCGGACAACTTTGACTAAAAACTGGGATATGATCCATTTATTTTCTCAATGTGGCTTATATAATATTAAAATTTTAAAAAATAAGCAGAGATTACACTTCTGCATTTGAATGAACAGTATTTTCATAACTTTTTTAATAATTGTCTGTATTTGTTTTCTTTTTTTCTCTTGATCTATTGAAGACCATATTGACCATAGGTGTAGCATTAGTCGCTGCAATTTCTTAAATTTCTACATGATCACTATTCATTTCATAACCTATTGCAGATTCAATATACTGTCATCTTAGTAAATTCTTTGTTCTAGTGATATATCACTTCTGCATTCATATTAGGAGCAGGTAATACCTGCACCAACTTTTTTTAGGATGATACTTTTAAACGTAATTATCTGCAAATGATACAGTAAAAATTTATAACAACAACAAATATGTGGTTTTCAGGTATAGAAGATACAAAACTATGTTTAAATAGAAACCTCCATATTTTGCCTCTAATGTCCCCAAAAAAAGATTGTACATGTAAAGGAAAATAATTCATGTTCTCAGTCATTCACTGAAAACTTATCTCAAGGAAACTGAAGGAAAATGTCTGCATCAACTCAGTGAAATATTAAGGAAGCAATTGTAATGCAAGTCATAGTTTTGAAATACTTGCTCAGTACTGTACATAGTGCTTGACTGTATTATAGCACCAAAAAGCTGAGTATTACTTACATACTGCTAATGATGCTTGAGCACCAATGAGTTGTATACTTCTGAAATACTATAAATGGTGCTTGACTGTATTATACAACAATAAGTTGCTTACCACAGAAATACTGTAAATCGTGACTGACTATTGCAGCACCAATACGTTGTGTACTACTGGAATACAGTTCAAGTTATCTAAACCTAGCCCTCTGTAATCTAGCTCCATCTGCAGACCAATCAAATATCTGGATCCCAATATAGCCCTTCCAATACTAATCAAACCTTTGTATACTGGCCACCTTTATAAAATGGCCTACATGTTTTGGTCCCAGAAGTGTCTGCTTTAGGAAATTTTAAGTGTGCATACCTATTAAAAATGAGACAAAATGGATGCCAATGAAATCTTATCTTGCTATAAACAGATACAAACCATTGTCATTAAAATATATAAACCTGACTGTCCAACTGGGGTTGAATTATTCCCACATTTTTTTGGAGAAAAGGCAGGGATTATGTTTTCTTGCATGTCTGTCTGTTTGTCTGTCTGTGTGTATAAAAAATGCACAATTATTACATTGTTTAGGATGGAGACTTCAAGCTTTGAGATATGATTGGGAGTGATCTGTAGATGTGAACAACAGTTTTAAAATTCTGATCCATCCCTTTGGGGGTGGGGCTTAGGGGGTGGGAACACTGCATATATATGTGTAATGGGGGTGGGGGGATAACTGAGAAAAGTGAGCGAATAATGCTGCTTGGCAACAGCTTTCTGGTCCTGAATGACTTTCAATACAACATTCACATTCAACATGTGATTATTAAAGATGTGATTGGATGGGTGGAAGTGAAATAACAAGAGCTGACCATAACAAAACAATGCTTGTTTGCCTCAGTCTGAACTCCCCTTGATGCCTAATACAATCAAATCTGGGTAATAAGAGTATACCCTTATTTCAACATTGTGAAGGAAGTGTTTGATGTGCTTATCAATAAGGATATGCATCATGACACAGCTGTTTGCAAAGTTTCGATATTCAAGCTAAGATGGTAAGAAGGAAAAGGCATAATCAGAATAAAATACAAAGATAGATAATCAAGCTGATCCTAAAATACAAGATAAAACAATTGTTAGAAGCAAAAATTGTATGCCTTATGCTTTGTTCATCTATCATATATATGCTTCTATTTTTGGTATAGAACTAACTGAAGGTCTGTGCATTTATTTTCCTTATATGATTGTTTTCATGTATCCACTTATTATTCAACTGTACAGAATTTAATCTCTTTAATCTGAGGCAAATGTTTGCCATTAAATGGTTACATTGTAAATACACCTGCTTGTCAGGCAAACATGTTTCTGAATGACACAGTATTGCAGAGACATATCAAAAATGTCCAGACTGTACATACACAGCCTGTCATATGAACCAAAAGGCTGTAATGATGCTCATCAAAAGGATCCTAATTACAAATAAAGTTCTATCTCATTGATGTCAAACATAAGGTTCCATTTTCACAATTTATCAACATGGCCAATATGGAGGGCAGACTTGAATCAATTCCCCTTTTCAATGAATTTTCTCTGTATGCAATTTTCTATCAAATTCAATTTACTGTATCTATGCCTCTTCAATAACAGCTGAAAAGAAATTAAACAGATGGTAAAGGAAGTACTAGGAACTATAAAAAAAAAAAAAACGGGGGGGGGGGGGGACATGTACTGAAAAGGGGATTTGGTGCAAGTCTATATGGAGGGCAATACAGAATGTTGTTTTGACTCTTACAACAAAGGACTAAGCCTGACTATGGTTTTGACTCTTGCAACAAAGGACTAAGCCTGACTATGGTTTTGACTCTTGCAACAAAGGACTAAGCCTGACTATGGTTTTGACTCTTGCAACAAAGGACTAGCCTGACTATGGTTTTGACTCTTGCAACAAAGGACTAAGCCTGACTATGGTTTTGACTCTTGCAACAAAGGACTAAGCCTGACTATGGTTTTGACTCTTGCAACAAAGGACTAAGCCTGACTATGGTTTTGACTCTTGCAACAAAGGACTAGCCTGACTATGGTTTTGTAAATAATGATAGCTATCTAACATGTTATCTTTTAGCTAACAATGGCATCCTCCCTTGACATGTGATGAGTTTAGGCCATGGATACGGTTTACTTGAAAAAGAACATCTGGCATTTGAATGCAGGATGGCTGCAGACTCTTGGTGACTGATTGCAGACTACACAAGTCAATGAGTGTACCTATCTGCCAAGTTAATGGTGTTTGCCCATGACTCTTTCCTTGATAACTTGGTATTTCAAACAATTGCATTAGGATAATTCAATTAAATCCAAAGAAAATCATAGCACTTATACTGTATATTGATAAGGCTGCAACATTTACATATGTAAATTGTTTAGTTTCATTATTGCCTGTAAACATTTTGAAAATAGGTAACTGTATAAATGAACATGCATGTGGACATCACTGATGCTGGAACTTTATATACTCACATATAAGCCAAATCCAAATGCAAACAACACCGACCCTGATCTGCTGTCACATAATGTGCTGGCAGATCAGGGTCTATATTGTTTGTTCTACTGATTTGTCCTTACAAACTGCACAGACCCAGACTGGCACATTATGTGATAGCAGATCTGGGTCTATGCAGTTTGCAGTTGATATCGGTTTATACCCGAGTAATACGGTATCCATTTCAATTACATGATTTATCTCCACATCTTTGATTATAGTACTTTTAGCAATATTTTTCTGTTAATTCTTTTTTTAAAGTATGGATGATGTTCATATCAAATGTTGCATTGCTAGGAAAACACTTTAGTTGACAAGAATTGGTTGTACCACACATTACATGAACATATCTAGCTGATTTACTGATAATGCTGAAACAAATTTCTTTAAACTACATTATTTATCTCTGAAAAACATGTTCTTTAACAGAACCTTTGATGAGTAATATTTTATTTGAAAATCACTTTCATGTTTGTAAGCCACTACACAGTTTCTTAGTCAAAAGCATAAATTCATATGTCCTGGCAGTACATCCAATTGCATTATCAATTTTTTTCATTTTATACATATATGTACCAGTATGAAACAATATCATGATGATCCTGAGGATATTTTACCTAAATTGTCATATCTATTCAACAAAGACATGTCTTACAAACTGAATCCCATCATAACAAGAGGTAAAACACGCACAGCAAATGACACAATCACAAGTTGAGCATGGTACGGTATACACATAGTCAATGACTTACATGTAAATAGCACTCAGCTGCAAGTCAAACATGCAGACTGGGTGAAAGATGAAGTTTCAAATCGATTTCATTAAACAGCATAATTTATGCTATTGTATACATTCACACATTTAGAAATTTTGGTAAATACTGCAGCTTTATACACTGAGTATATGGCGTACATATGCCCAACACCCAGTTTTTGCAGAAATGTGGCCTTGGAATTTGAAAGTTTTTTTTAAAAAAAGCACAAATGCAAATTAAATTTAGGATCCCTAACATTCGCTATAAAAAAGTTCCTGCCTTGACACTATGACCAAAATAGTAACATCATTACCACAACAGATTCTGATTGTATGGTAAATATACTGGCTAAAACCTGATAGTGTACCTATCACAATGTCACACTTGTTCTTTTAAAATAAACTTCAAAAAGACAATTCTTGGCTGATGCTTTATCTCAGGATAGAAAATGCCAGTATGCTATATACAGATCCTGGCTTGGATGAGATATATTTGCCTGCATTTTGCCTGCTAAAGATGCAAGAAGATGCCAACATCAGATATTGAAACTTATCTCAAAGCAGCAACACCACATTATGAGCTGAAGCATTAATTGTTGAACAATTTAATAGTGTTCAATGTAGAGAACTGATGCTTTTTGTTTTGAAATGCAGAGAAAATACAATTTCTTGTCTAAAAAAGAGAGAATAAAATGAAATTAGTAAAAGATCCAGCGAGTATTTTCAGCTAAAATTATACACTTTACACTAAAAATGCACAAAATATTGCCATTTGAAGCAAATAAAACAATCCTATTAGTTCTCACAATCAAACTCCCTCTAAAAAAATCTGCAATCCACAACCCTGGAAAAAGAGTTATGAGTCTTTACAATTAATGTATATGTGGCTCAGTAAACAAGATGAACAATGTACAGAACAATCAAGTTCCCTTTTATTAGAATGATCTAGATCAATATAGGAAGTATCCGACATAGAAATGGGGATCGAGTTCAAAGTAGAAAATTTTAGGGTATTGGATGATAGGAAATCTATGTACGGTTGCAACTGACAAAGACCTAAACAAAAAATCAAGTACTAAGGCAAATCAACATGAATCCGTTTCACATAATTGCAGTCAGGCACTTTATCTTCGAAAGAAAATTCTAGATGTCGGCAGTGGAAGTAAAGAAAAACAATCAGGGGTCAATATTTGCTCTACAGGAAATGGGAGAATCATGTAACAGGAAGATGAGTAAGGAAAGTGCCTTGCGAGACCACATTTAATACCTAAAATATTTAGAAAATTTAATTGCAACATCAAAAGACTGTAAATGCATGAATGCATTTAAAGTCATGTGTGAAAATTTACATTTTCATTTGAAGGTAATGCAAAAGTTAAATTGCTCATTGCATGTGTCATAAATGCATCAAAAAGTGAAAGAATTGTTCAAATATATTACTCGTTGAGAATCATTATAAATTCTAACAATGACCATTGAAAAAAGGAGACAGGACCATTGATTGAGTGAGACACACCATTAGTTTGTCATTGCTTCTATCAACAGTGAATCTATATCGCAAGCTGTGCATATTGAATGTGACCTTGTCAACTTTCTAGCCATCCGCTCTTTTCAATTGCATCAAGCCAAAACCCTTCTGAGTGACCTAATGACAAAATCAAATTAAACTTGCAACAGTAAGCAGTCTGAATGGCAATTTCAAATAATCATCAATCCACATCAAACGATTTGCAAATTAAAGGCAATCATCTAACAATGTAGAATTTTTTTTTTAATGCATGTGTTAATAATACCATAAATGCTTTCCTTCACTCTGGCATACTTCTGAAGCATCAGACCTGAGAGTGAATCAAATTCAAAAACTGAAATTGTTCTAAAATTAATCCTTTTGAAAAATATTCTCAATTTCCACAACTATGGACAATTATGTACGTATGAATATTTTATGTTTTTTAAACTATTATACATAAGTTTCATACAGTAGAGTCAGTTCTTGTAACTTCTAGATTTCTAGACATACATATATCTTATAAAAGAGAGCAATATGCACACAGACTTAGTATAGTTATGGTTATAGTTAGTATACTTATAGTTATAGTATAGTTATATTTAGTAGTCATAGTTATAGTATAGTTTTACTTATAGTTAATATAGTTATAGTTATAGTTAGTGTAGTTATAGTTGGTATAGTTATAGTTATAGTATAGTTATAGTTAGTAGTTATATTTATATTATAGTTATAGTTAGTATAGTTATAGTTAGAGTATAGTTATAGTTAGTATATAGTTATAGTATAGTATTAATTAGTTATAGTATAAAGTTAAAGTATAGTATTAATTAGTATAGTTATAGTCATAGTTATAGTATAGTTATAGTTAGTATACAGTTATAGTGAAGTTATAGTTATAGTCTAGTTATAGTTAGTATACAGTTATAGTAGTTATAGTATAGTTATAGTTATAGTATAGTTATAGTTAGAAGTCATAGTTATAGTTAGAAGTCATAGTTAAAGTTAGTATATAGTTATAGTTAGAAGTCATAGTTAGTATAGTTATAGTTATAGTATAGTTATAGTTAGTATAGTTATAGTGATAGTATAGTTATATTATAGTTTCATCATAGTTACCGCTAGTATAGTTATAGTTAAAGTATAGTTATTGTATAGTTAGTTATAGTAAGTACATGTATAGTTAGAACAAATTCTGAATTCTGAATTCCACACTAAACCAGAACATTTTGACCATAAAACCTTTTAATATCACATCTGGACTCATCATCATGAAATTCTTGATACACAATTTATTTTAAAATTCAAATTAAATACTTATGATTTTCAATTACTAGAATTAGAATTAGAATCAAGTAAAATAACCACTTTTAGAATTAGCTTACGGTGATCAATATTGTTTGTTCAATATGTTTTTAATTTTCTAGCTCAATCAAAAGGTTCAAGCACGGTATGGTGAGTAACAAAAGTTTGGAGTTTAATTTTCTTTACAACACAGACTGAACAATGAAGACATAATTTCAATCTCACCACCCTGTGTCATGTGCACAGTACTTCAGGCTTTCTGGCACTGGCTTTATGTGTCTGTCGATCACAACAATTAGTTGAAGACTCTGACGAAATTAGAGTCACTCAGACAAAAAAACCAAATGAGACAGCTACTACTACAGCACTACATTGCTTTTGCGAAACAATGCATACAGTAAGATTATAAGCAAAATATTGCTTTGAATCAGATTGTTGCCATCTTGAAAATCTCATTCAATTCAAGGTAAGTTTTTTAACGCAGTGTTCAAATTAAGCACCTGCCCACTGGTTCGATGCCAATAATTTTCTGGTCAGGTTGACAAAAATTTGAAGTTGTGGCCAGCTCAAAATATTACAAGTTAATGAAAATCAACTCTGAAGGACCAATAAATATTCTGGAGAACCAGGAACTTCCTTCAAGCCAGAGAGAAACTGAGGCAAAGTGGAAACACTGAATATACATGTAATCAGCAAACCAAGAGACAGAGATAGAGATGAATTTTTTTGGTGCACTCAGTATTGATCAAGGCAAGGAACCTTACTTTCTGCCCTGTCCATGTTGTGGCCTTTCATCTGTTGATTAATTAAATGGGTTTATTTCATGCTCACATGAGCATGCAACATTCACTGACTCTTCCATTCCTTTCAACTTCCATAAAAGCCAAATTGACTACTGACACTCACACAAACATATAAACACACTGTGCACCAACAGGCCACACACCACTTTAATACAATCTTCAGATCTTGTGATCTAATGAAGACACTATTTAATGCATGGTATATCCATAATATACATGTACATATATATTTAAAGCAATTCGGTTCCAATTTTAATTGGAGTACATATTCAAAGTTGAGACCTCTCAGGTCTATTGGGGGTGGGTGGGTGAGGTGGAATTTGTGCAACAATTGAATGATTTTCATGAATAGTGACAGTAGAACATTAGTTACTAACTGATGATACAGAAAACTGACCTATCACCAGAGCAGAGATAACCCCACCTTATTCATCAGCATAGCACAGCATATAAAACCAAAGTATATTATACTGACACTTACTCTATGCGAAATAGTGTTAGTATTTTAATGCATACTGAATATAAACTGAAAAATGGTTGAAAAAGGTTTTAAGTTATAATGATTTGAATTTGTATCTGATATACAGTGGCAGTCGGATAGGTGACAGACATTAGGCCATCGCATAAAGCGCCGGCAGATCAGGATCTATATTGTTTGTTCTACTGATTAGTCCTTACAAACTGCATAGACCCAGTTCTGCCGGCGCATTATGCAACTGCAGATCTGCATCTATGCAGTTTGCAGTTGGTATCATTTTATACATGAGTATATATGGTAGCTGCTAAATTCACAGATTGGACTCTGTATTGGGATACCTAAGGTACTGTATAGCTTTGGAGCCACAAAGCTGTCATTTCTGAATGCCTCCATGGCCATAAAACCCATGTTCTGGTCATTATCCCTAGACACTGACCAGAACAGAACACACAGAACAATGCAGTTCACTAACAAATCTACAGTACTTACTCGACTAGAAGTTACATTCCAAAAAGCTAAAAAAATGATTGACTGATTTACTGAAAAAAGCAGTTCCATGGCATAATAAATTCTATACAGGAAAATTACTCCTTATGGTACAACTGTATATACTATATAACAATAATCAAGGGGAAATTTATGACAATATAGTAAAATAGAGCTAATATATGCACAAATGGAAGAAATGTATACAAAAAGTCACTCAATTTATCAAGACAGAGAACAAATAACTGCATGAAGTGTATCTACTGTTGATTGTTATGGGACAGGACAAGTGTTTCTTTAACTTGTCCCATGGGATGAGTGAATTTTTTCCAACAATTGTTTTGCATCCAAGCTATATGTTAGGCAAATTCAACATGAAGATAAATTTCTTTATATCCTATATCTTTATCAGTCACTATCTTACTTCAAGGAAGAAATACATGCACTACCAGTTTAGCTGAAATACTGTGGGATGTAACACACTATCAAAGGTACAAAAGCTGAGTGTTCTCTTAATTACGTCAGCAGCATGAAACAAAGACCACCATCAGAGATTTGGCACAAAACATGCAGTGTTATCTTGATTTTAAGCTTTGAAGTCAAGAGCAGAAATGTGTTCATGGAACACAATTGCCCACCACAGTCACAAGAAATTGACCTGAACACAAAACTTCATCAAGATGTGATGAACAGATGGACAGACAAGGGCAACAACCATAGTTGTGGCGACAGAGCACAAAAAACAGTACTCAAAAGGGTTTCAAAAAGTGGCATTCAAATGGGTTCCCTGATGAATCTTTGGCCTATCACATGTGACTCATCCCAAGTGTGCTGCAGTGTCTGGAGAAGAAACAGGAGGATGCTCTAATCTCACGAAATTACAATGGATTAATAAATCCCTCAGCTTGCTCCTGAGTGTGTTTATATAACAATGACAGATCTATGAAGTTGGCTCCAGTGATAATTGACTATTAAAATAAATACATGGGAGTCTGTTATTATTTAGCTACCTCTGTAAGATAAGCATCCCTGAAACATTGATTGACCCAACCCATCAGGGGTCAAGTAACAAGGCAGGTAGTGAATGATCTATAGTGTTAACCATTTTCTGATATATGCAGAATACATGTAAAAGTATATCAAGGGGCATCTACATGTACAGCCCTAGTTGCACACCAAAACTGTAAAAAAAAAATGTAAATATTCTACCTGCCTGGAGTTCAAGTTTTCATAGCAACCCTGTACATGAATTGTAACTATCATGATTTCCTTTTATAATAAAATGTCATAACTGTCAAAAATGATTAAATGTGGGGCATATTTTACACTTTATAATTTTTTTTAAAAAAGATAAAGACTTAAAAATACTTAAACTATCCTTAGAAAAATGACTAATGTCAACAATAATAATGCAATCAGTATATGAGTATGCATGTTTTACATTTTACCTTTTGTAGCACAAAGTGCAAGATACTTACCATTATACTTGCTTATAAGTCCAACTGCAAACTGCACAGACCCAGATCTGCCACTGCATAATGCACAGACCCAGATCTGCCATTGCATAATATGCTGGAAGATCTGGGTCTATGCAGTTTGCTAGAAGTAATCTGTAGAACAAACAACACAGCAAATTATATGACAGCAGATCAGGGTCTATGTTGTTTGCAGTTGGACTCAACTTATAAGTGCATATATACGGTACTAATGACAAGAGTTGTCAGCATGTTTTGTGTATTGGTGGCACAAGATTAACATGAGTGATTGACAAACTCAAGATTTACACCAACAATAGGACAAAAATGACAGTTAAGTGTCAGCAAAAAGATCAAATCTAAAATTAAATTCAAGCATATCTTAATAAGTTCCCACAAGTTAATTATGTACTTAACAAGATGCTGGTCATTGCCAACATATTGAGCCTGCCCAAGTTATATTCCAAATCTGAAAAGGGTGAGATAAAATAGTACTGAAATAAAAGGAAAGTAATTTTTAAAAACTTTTAACAGTGATGTTATTCTAGGGTGTGGATGGACATATATGGATGGACATGTACATAAATACCAAAGCAATCGCTACATAGAACTTCTTTAAAGGCAGGCTCGACAAAAATCACCCAAGTTCCTGATTTAACAAGAGTGTTCTCTAAACTCTGGAGAATCACAGGTTTTAGGCAAATGGATGTACAAGCTAAATCACAGGTTTTAGGCAAATGGATGTACAAGCTAAATCACAGGTTTTAGGCAAATGGATGTACAAGCTAAATCTACAGCTAGAGTTATCTGTATCAGACCAACATCTTGGCAGAAAAATGATCTCTCAGATTCATTGATAGGGTCAGAAATAGACTGCATAAACCAAGCTCATCTATTTCCAGATTTATGCCCCAATTATGGGGATAGGACTGCACCCAACACACTGTCATTATCTCACAGTCTACCATCTACCCCAAGATGGCTTATGGGAATAGAAAAAAAAATTCTGAAAATGTTTTTATGTATTTACATCTGCAAAGTTTTGGGGGTTTTTTTTAAAACATGTACATTTATTGTGGGAAATGGATTTTTTAATTTTTGGTACAATGCACACAGGATAACATACTACATCTACAACATACAGTACTCAGGGTCCATTATAGGATGCATGATTACCAGATCTGGACTAATTTCTAAACAATTGCACTGAAAAATCATTTCAATGCATGATATATTCACATTATATTTTCAGCCCTACCTTTATTTCTTCATTAAACTCCTCCTATTTTCAGAAAATTGACCCCTTTTGTGGTGGGAGGAGGTATTTCCCCTTAATTTTCAGTTCTAGAATAGAGACTAAGTACTTGCTTTGTATTGAAAAGTTCTGAATAACTGATATAATCAATCAATAGTTCAGATACAGCCAAAAAAAACACATTCCTGCAGCATTTCAAATGGAATGGGTAATCAAATTGGACTGACATCGCTTACTTAGCAGCTAACAAGGTGTAGATACCACATGAAGGCAGCCTTTTTTTACCGTCAAGTAGTGAATTACAGGCCATATGATAGTAAGACCACCAATGAAGGAGAGATGAACAGGGATGGATAAACACTTGAACTATTTCAGTTGTCTGACAATTAGTAGGGGAATCATTAAAAATGCAGCATCTGCAGGATGGCTTTGAATATGTGCAGCAACGTACAAAAAAAATGTCAGTAGGTAAAAACTCTGACAGAAAGTTTTTGGCTTTGCTTTCAAAATATAGATCCAGAACTCTGGACTTCTGGAAGCTATGAATTATTTATGACGTAGAATTATTAATGATTTGTGTGACAAAGCTTGATTTTAGCACTTCTTTTTTTTTTTTTAAATATTTCAATTTGCATTAGCTGCATTTTTCCAACAATATGATTATGATAATACTTACATATATTCAAAGAACTTTATGAAAAGGTTTGGGAAAAAAATTATACTTATGCCTCCCAAGTACAAATGTTCTTGATAACAACTAAGCCAAAAGTCTACAACTCTCAAGATTCAAACTTGTATAACAAGAATTATTACTTACTTTTGGATTATATAATTATGTCCTAAGACCCTCATCCCAACTGTGATTAAAATGACAAACTTTGCACACACTGTAATAATTAGCAATGAAAACAAAACACACAAAAAATGCCCCCATGTTGCCTACATGTTTCTGTCCCTATGGTAACTTAGATGCTGCTTAAATAAATGCAGAATCCAACTCTCTTGCTGAATGTAAGAAGCACAGTGAATGCCCCAGTGTAGCCTACATGTTCCTGTCCCTATGGTTACTTAAATGCTGCTTAAATAAATACAGAATCTTTAGCTAAATGTACGAAGCACAATGAATGTCCACATATCCAAGATGCACACATTCAGACCTCTTTTCTCCTGTCCATATCCATTACAAGGAGTACAAAGTAAACTACCTATATATCTACCGTATATATTCACTTATAAGTCCAACTTCAAACAACACAGACCCTGATCTGCTGTCGCATAATGCGCCAGCAGATCAGTGTTATGTTGTTTGTTTTACTGATTACTCCTAACTGCACAGAACAAGAACGCTGACCATGACCTTTGACTTTTGACCTAAAAATCAAGACTTCTTCCATACCCCAAGTGCAAACCATACACAAATTTTGGCAACTGTAGATGGTAGAGAATGAGTCATTGTGCAGAAACCATTTTTCTTCTTTCAGTGACCTTGACCTTTGACCTTTTCACCCAAGAAGTAAAACAGGCTTCTTTCTTAACCCAAGAGCAAGCCAAACACAAAGTTTGGTAACTGCAGATAGTGGAGAAAGAGTTATTATGCAGAAACTATTTTTCTTCTTTCAATCAGTGACCTTGACCTTTGACCGTACCACCCAAAACTCTAGAGACATTTCCTTAACCCAAGTGCAAGCAATCTACAAAGTTTGGTAACTGCAGATGGTGGAGAACTTGAGTTATTGTGCAGAAACTATTTTTCTTCCTTCAGTCACAGTGACCTTGAGCTCTGAGCTTTTGACCATAAATTAAACTGGATTCTTCCTTACCTCAAGTGCAAGCTATCCACAAAGTTTGGTAACTGTAGATGGTGGAAAACTTGAGTTCTTATGCAGAAACCATTTTTCTCTGTCAGTCATAATGACCTTGACTGTTGAGCTTTTGACCCCAAAATCGATAGGGTTTTTCCTTAATTCATGTGCAAACGATCCACAAAGCTCAATAACTGTATATGGTGGACAGATCGAGTTATTGTGGACACAAAGTTGGTAAAAGACGGATTGATCAATGGATGAATGGATGGACATCATAACATAATACACTCAGCTTTATGGAAGGCATATAAAAAAATGCTTCTTAACGAATAATAGTGAATTCACAGTATTTTAATTTCTTCATGAATATTTTTTTTTAAAAATGAATTCTCCTGGCATGTACCATTTACAACAATAAAACTGAATCCGTCCCATACCAGATTATTTTTTTATAAATTGGTCATGACTGCAAATTGTTCTGCTTTGCTTCTGCATGATGATAAATAAATTAATTACATAATTTTTATAGTTAGTTCAATGGGAAATTTTCTGTCTTAAAGTAAATAAGTTTTAAAATGGCAACAAATACAATGACATTCATGTACTTATGGTGACTGCATGCTAATCTGAAAACCCCATAAGTAAACACTGTTTATCCAACAAAAAATGCTATGATGCGTGTTATATGACTTTTAAAAGTTTAAATTCAAAGTCTTCATTTTATTGAGGACCATGTCCAACTTTTCTCAGCACATCCATGGTATAACATAATTACACTGCCATGTGTAACATTTATTTTCAATTTCTGTCTACTACCATATACCATTGCATATGGTGTACCAAATTACATGGATTCTGTAGATGCTACATACCACAAATTTAAAGACACAATGTAAAATGTCTTTGCCATAAAAGATACTTCCATCAGAGGCACAGCCATAAATTTCAATATTAATTTTTTGCTAAACCAAAACAAAATGATTTCCACAAAAATAAATGAATTCATAGAAATTAATAGATCCTGTATCACTAATAAAGGTGACTGGTAAAAATATAAATGTTCCATCAAATTGAATGATATTGTGAAAAACAGATTCTAAAACCTTTCCAATGCCTGACAAAAGAAAGAAAGATAAATCCTCTTAATCTCTCTTTTCCCTTCACAATTAATTCCCCTTGTTTGCTTGGCCCTTGAGTCACTAACCTAATAAAATGTTTCTGACACTCAAAGAAAATTATCAAAATTAACAAATGCAGAAATGAAGTAAAAATGAAAGCAACAAAAGTAAATAAAAAGGAAAGAGAAAAAATAATGTAATAAAAGGGGAAAAGCAGGAAAGAGGAAAAATAATGTAATAAAAGGGGAAAAGCAGGAACAAGCAAAGGCATTCTTACAAAATAAAAACCTTCGTTTGTCTTTCTTTCACTTTTGATTGCATATGTCATAATTTAGTCATCAAACAACAGAAGCTGTTCAACTGTTTCTTTAATTTATAAACTATACATGAATTTGTATCATTTAAAGACTAAAGTTCAAAATCTAAAGTCCATGTGCTTTATTGAAAGGAAGAGTAAAAATCAGCAAAGGCAAGAGCAGGCTATAAATGAACTCCATGAAAGTGCATAAAAAGCAGTCCAATAAATCAGCCCCCAAACAAATTAATTGACAGTGTTCAGAGCAATGTGGATTACAATGTCAAATTAATCCATCCATCTTATAATCTAACAGAGTGTCGAGCTGTGATAATAGTCACATGAGTAAATATTCATCATTTGACAGTTATATGACAAATTCACAGATTCTCCAGTCACATTGGTTCCTTGATATTGATGAAACAGCCCATTATCCACCAGTGGAGCTCAGTAATTCAAAATGCCAACAGGAAGTAGAGTTGTGTTTTTCCACATGGATTTACAATTGTCAAACATAGGATTTAAGAGATCACCGAAAAGCCCCTTCAACTGACTGTAACTCAAAAGCCATAAGAAATACCAATTAGTGTCGAAAAACAATAAATGCATTCATGCCTTGTGGATAAATCTGTCCACAATAAATTGCAGTTTTTTATGAATAGGTGAGATCAGATCTCAAACCACCCATCAATACTAATACAGGCATGGGGACCGATTTATCAGACTACATAAAAAATTGTACAATGAACGGCGATTTACTGTGAACAAGCAATGCCAAACACAAAAATCATAATATTGCAACACTGGCAGGCTTATGACAGTCATTCCCATGGCATAAAACAATGTAACTGTCTGTTTGGAGATGTACCTGTGACTGACTCCTGATATGTAAAAGAACACTTTTAACTGGCATTCCTGCAAATTTAGAAGAGTGGACATACTAGTATTAAAAACAAAATCTGATCATTCTAAATTTAATCATTGAACATCTAAAAACAGAAATCTGAGGGAGTCCTTTTAAAGACCAGCACTCTATTCAACTTACTGTTAGAAACAGACTATATCTGGCCAACAATGGACAAATGGATCTCTATCAACAGCCAGTAAGATTCTCTCTATATAATACATTCCTTGTTCACAGTAAATCGCTATACATAGTAAATTGTGCAAATGGTGGCTAAATAATAGTGCAAAAAGGAAATATTGGAAAAAATGTAATGAATTTGGAGTAATATCAATCGTGATGAGGTCAGGTTTGGTGCTATATTTCAGCTAATCAAATATGCAAATTTACTTTATTTCAAACTGATAATTTTTCATTCTTGAATTAAAATTGAACATGCTTTTTACCTTCTACAAAAACATCTTCATCTGTGAAGAGAATAAAGCTAATTTAATAACTTCATCTTTTTTTCTTTATTTTAGACAAGAGAAAAGCAGAATGAGAAAGTGCACTATAAAGTCCTTTTTAGTCTATAGCCAATTATCAGGCAATGATAGTATTTGTCCATGGTTAAAGTTATACATGCCGTGGGGTTTTTCTGACATAGTATAGAAAGTCACCATACATACTTTTTTATTTTCAAAAAAAGAAAAGTTATGAACTTTCACCTTTTTACGTATCTGCTGGTCCACAGGAATCACATCTTGCAGGGTAATTTGATTAAATTAGTTGAAGACTCAACTAAATTTCATGGGTTGCCACCCCCAACTTTCCAAATTTGAACCAACACTGTCAAATGACCATAACAAGTATTTTATTCATAAACACAAGCCATGTGCATAAATGTTTGCAGACTATATCATAGAACAGCGTTTTCCTTCCAGGCTGAGTCTATCTGACAAAATTGGAGGTGCTGACCTATTTGAAACCAAATAAATGTACCGCTACCATGTGACTGCAACTTGTTGATATTTCCATTGCTATCGCTGTGCAGCTGAAAGGCTTATGCTTAAAATGGCAAATCATATGGATGTCAAATTGGGTCATGCTGATATCAATGGATCTCCCATCCTATGAATTATGATGGAGTTGATCCACCACAAGCCGCATTGTGCACGCACTATACATTGCTTTCCATTATCATTGTTAGGAAGAAAACATCATGTGACTATATCTTCAATGTTATAACCAGATTATGGCTCTGAATATTCATTAGCAAACAGCGAAGAAGAATTTAAAATCAATTGCTTTTAAACAAGCAAAATAACATGAAATCAGGCATTAAGGCAACATTGTGTCTGGTAAGGTAAGAAATAATGTCAAGGTCATATTTTCTACATCATAAATAGTGGTAAAACTAAGGCCAGTTATGGCATATAATCTTTATTAATTGTGATGGTACAATTGATTATCTGGACTCTCCGCATAGATTTTGTATGGATAAATACCTGCATAAATAATACCTATCAAAGAAATTGAAGGACAAGAGGACATTCAATTGATTTCTTCAGTATCATATTCAGTATCACATAAGTTGCTTATCTTTCTATAAAAGATTAACCCTTCCATAGAAAGTATTCTGCTACACAATATATACTGATAGTGAAAACATGACATCTTTATTCATTTTTACCTGATAGCAGTTATGGTATGAAAAATACAACTATTTTGTTTATTTTATATAAAGTCATATACTGAATAGTAACCATTTCTTTAAAATCATTTCAAACTTATAAATATGCTCATTCAGCAAGATACTGTGTAGTAAAATATCTATCATTGGGAGTCAAGCCTTTGCTGGCAAGGGAGGTAACTTATACAAGACACAAATAGTAAATTGGTCTGTATGACAGTTAACTTTAACAGAATATAAAAATGTGAACCCATCACTTTCATTAGCAATATTTGTTTTTCCCAATCTGGCTCATCTGAAGTATCATTTAATCTGAACCACATATGCCGTCTATACTTGCGTATAATCCGAGTCCAAATGCAAACAACATAGATCCTGATCTGTCGTCACATAATGTGCCGGCAGATCAGGGTTTATGTTTTTTTTCTACTGATTAGTCCTTAAAAGCAGCATAGACCCAGATCTGCCAGCGCATTATGCGCCAGCAGATCTGGGTCTATGCAGTTTGCAGTTGGTATGAGCTTATACACAAGTATATACGGTATGTCCCCAAAGCCTTAACTCGGGATACAACTTAAATTCATCCAACCAAACTCCCTTTATGTTTTTTTTTTTTTAAAATCCCTAGGAGTTCTGATAAAAAAATAATTTACTGTATTTAAATGAAATTGTCTTCACATTTGGTCTCCTGTCATGAATAACATGAGCTACCTCCATGTCTCACCATGGCAAATCCCCATGCTTTTTATTACCTGTTCATACCCCTCTCACAAATGGTCATGAAACAGCCAACTTATGTACAAGGCTTGATAAAATTCCACCCAGCAGTTTTGGGAGTGTGGTTATAGACAGATGGACTGCTACTCCTAGGGATAGGCCCAAAGTCATCTGAAAAGCCTTGCAACTATTTGATGTAATTTTCCCCCGTACCTCTCATCTTGGCCTTGTTTTGGTGGTGCTCTCACCAGGCACATTTCGATCTGGTTCCTGTTCCAGACTTTTGGAGATCTTGGTTATGGCCATGTGTCACAATTGTTCCAACCGAAGTATAACACAGGTTTATCATCAGTTCGAAAAAAGCAAGCTGGCAGACACAGGAGGCAGCCACGTTTAGCTGTAATGTATTTAAACAGCTTGGCAGACTGAAGGTTGCCACCTTGCTCCTACTGGGTTCCTTTTAGTGCAAATAGACCATGTTTCTGTTTGATTAATTCTCATTCCAAAAAGACTAATCTTGGTTAGAACACCAACACAACCCCCTAACTGATTTAAAAAACAAAATATCAAAATATTTTTATGAAGACAAATCTATATATGCCAAGGGGGTAAAAGAAAGGCAGAAGCATTTTTCTACAAAAAGCAATTACACTGAAAATATCTACACAAGAGCAATCAAAGGACAAAAAATATTTAACTTTGTGGACAAGTTTTCTTTATAGAAAGTTTAAATTTGCTAGTGAAATTAAGACAAGGGATTTCTAAAAGTTCTTCTCCATAAGCAGGTGTCCTTTATATTAAGATGACTACTTAGACTGCTTGCACTTTACAGTACAATATGCACTCCCACCCCCCAAAAAAGTAGTCCTTGCAAGGGACTGATGGTCTACTGGTTGAATAAAATACTGGTTGAATAAAATATCCAGGATTCCAAGATAAACCATTTCTTCTTTTTAAATGCCGTGTATTGAATCCATCTCTGATATTCTTCACAAATTCCAATATTTCAAATTTTGGTAACTAAAATACTTTTTTACGTGTCCGAGTTAACACATTCACAATATACAGCAAGTTCGACCAATTCTACATGTCTTCTAATCCTGCGCATCTGCTGTTACCCATTTTTTTCAAGTAGTTTAGGAGTAGCAATAACAAGCTTGTGCTAGCAGATGGATGAATAACAGACAATGGGCCAACCATAAGCTCTGCTGGTCGAAGCAAGTAGAGCTAAAAGTATAGTAGAATCACAAAATTTTGTTCGATTAAAATTTTGTTGTTCAATCATTCACATAATGTCTTACTAGAAAATGTGTTCAAGTTATACTTCCATTTTTTAAATCAAAGTATTCAAAATTTCATTTGGGGTATAATTTCACTGAAATTCATGTATATGAAAATCATGAAATTCTATCTGTGATTTAATATTCTCATGTTACAGTGTATGAAATCGGTGGGGGGGGGGGCAAACAATAAGTTGTTGATGGTTTCACAAAGTATCTCTCTGTAAGCTGTGACATAGTTAATAAATTGTCATGAAAACGTCAGGATAGAAAGTAAAGAAGCAACAGCAAGTAGCAAATTTTTGCTACCTACATGAAAATCTGGTAAAAACTGTCTTCACAAGGACCTTCTTTTATTTTTTACTCAAAAATCTGAAAGCACCTCATGGAAAATTTAAAGAACTACAAAATACCACAAACAATTTTCAATCTGTAAATATCAGACATGTTATCATCAAGAGTTCTCTCTAATTTCTATTCTTGGTAGCAAAACATTGCTGCCCGAATTTTTACTAACCAGCAAAAAGCATAGAACTGGTAGTCAATCTGCTACTTGCTACTGTTTATTTTGAACCCTGAACGTATGAAAATAATCCAGGTGCCTACCGTCTTCAGCACACTGCAGAAAGTCCTCCTTCTGTAACTTGGCCAGCCGGGGATCCAACCAATGGGTCTTCTCAGTAATATGGCTGAAGTGGAAATGCAACAGGCATAATAATATTTCTGCATTATTTTTACAACAAGGGTTGAAATGAATGTGGTGCCTCGTCTGTGCTCTGATAACTCCAATGTATTTGACTTGCAAAACTTTAACATAGAATGTAACATTGCTGACACAATCGCCATCATCTTTGGAATAGTAATGCCTATCTCTTGCCATTTTCAAATGCAGACAAAAACATATATATGACATAAAAGTCTTGCCATTTACTAATGCAGGTGAGACAAATACAATAATGCCATAATACAAGTCTTCCCATTTGCTAATAAAGGGGAGATAAATACATTAATGCCATAATACAACTCTTGCCATTTTCAAATACAGGTGAAACAAGAGTCCCTCAAAGGGACTGACGCTCTACTATGCAAAAAGAATTTCCAGGAATTGAAGCTGAGACCATTTCTTATTTAACTGCTGAGTGTTGAAACCATCTATGATATTGTAAGATTAAAGAACACATCAGTAGAGAGTCATCTGTAATACATGAACATTGCAGCAATATGGGACATTCCATCATTCCCAATCAGACCAAGGTCATCACATCTGAGGACAACCTATGGAAAAGGAAGGTGAAGGAGGCAATTGAAATACGAAAGTGGAGGCCAACACTAAACAGGGATGAGAGGCCTGAACTACCACCTATCTACACCAGTCTCCTCATATCAAATGACCATTATAAGTCACGTGATCAACATTAGTTGCTGATGAAGGCAGTGTGATATTGCCAAAATTTTCGAACTCTAAGATATTTATGCTCTGAGTAAGGGAAATTCCTGGTAATCATCTATGATATTCTTCAGCAATAAATTTTTTTTCAAATTACCTGCTGTGGTGCACTTATTGGATGTCAGTTTGGCACCATTTTTATTTAGGACAAAGCAGACATCATTACAAGTCTTTTGGTGAAAAGCACATGTCATAATGATCATCCATTCAGGAGGGAGTAGTGACAACAAGATTTTTAAGACAGTCATGATGGTAGTCATATTGGAAGTACGTTTGACACTATTTTCATTTAGGGTCAACCAGGTATCATAAGTCTATTGGTGATGAAAACCTCATGTTGATATAGCCATCCATTTGGGAGGAGTAGATATAACAATATTTTCAAGATAGCCACCATGGTGGCCATATTGAGGGTTTGTCATTTTCATTATGGACCAGCAAGACACCATAAGAACTCTTCTGATGAAAACCCCATGTCAAAATGACTTTCCATTTAAGAGGAGAAGCGAAAAGAAGATTTTCAAGATGGCCACATAGTGGACATCAGATCATCATCATTTAAATTTAGGATTAAGAAAGCATTGTAAGAAGTCTTTCAATGAAAACCCCATGCTGATATGAGCATTCATTCAGAACAAGTAGTGATAACAAGATTTTCAAGCTGGCCAGTGTGGCAGCCATATTAGACATCATATCGGTACCATTTTCATTTAGGATCAACAAGACATCATAAGAAGTCTTTCTGAGAAAAACTTAAGTTGATGTGACTATCCATTCAGGAGGAGTAATGATAAAACGATTTCCGAAATGGCTGCTGTGTGGTGGCCATACTGGATGTCAGATTAGCAACATTTTCATTTAGGATGAACTGGACACCATAAGAAGTCTTTTGGTGAAAACCACACATCAATATGACTTTCTGTTCAGGTGGAGTTGTGATAACAAGATTTTCAAGAGGTTGCCATGGTGGCTATACTGGTTGTCAGATCGGCATCATATTTAGGACCAGCTAAACACCATAAGAAAATCACGTGTTTCTTATGACCATCCATGTAGTAGGAGTAATGATAACAAGATTTTCAAGAAGGCCACTGTGGCAGCCATATTGGAAGTCAGACTGGCACCATTTTCATTTAGGATCAACTATACATCATAAGAAGCCTTTTACTAAAAACCCCTTGTTGATGTGACAATCCATTCAGGAGGAGCAGTGATAAGATTTTCAAGATGGCTGCCCTGGTGGCCATATTGGATGTCAGATCAGCACAACTTTCATTTAGGACCAACTAGACATCATAAAAAATCTTTTATTGAAAACCTCATGTTGATATGACCATCCATGTGGAAGGAGTAGCGACAACGAGTTTGAAGATGGCTTCTGTCCTGGCCATATTGGACATCAGATCGGCACCATATTCATTTAGGACCAACTAGACATCATACAAAGTCTTTTAGTGAAAACCCCATATTGATACGACCATCAATTCAGGAGTAGTAGCAATAACAAGATTTTCAATCTGCCTGCTGTGGTGGCCATACTAAATGTCCGAGCAGCACCATTTTTTTTTAGGACCAACTACACCTTGGGATGAATGTGTCTGTAAAGTTTCATGGCAATCCTGCAAGTAGTTCAGTAGAAGTAGTGATAACACACTTGTACTAACAGACTTATGGATGATGGACAAAAGACTATCCTCCCATAAGCTCTTCTGGTCTATGACCAGTGATGCTAATAAAGGAAGGGCTGCAGAGAAAATAACAAATACAACACAAATATAGATACGATTGACATTAGAATGACAAAAGACAACTAAAATGATAAAACAATGAGATCCCAAGAAACACATGTAGACATGCACAAAGTCCAATAAAAAAAGGATGATATTCCAGTTCTAAGAAGTGGACTAAGGTGTCAGACTGGGATCATTTTTTTTATATTCTAGACCTCCAATTACCAATTGGAGGAGAGAATAATCCCCTTGGGACTCGAAACTGGTGCCAAGAAATGATATAGCAATGCAATAATAGCAGATATTGTATTACTCTAATTAAAATAGTGATGTAATTTATTTCCTTTAATATAATCTTAATGTCAACCCCTGCTGCTATGTTCTTGTCTCTTGCTCGGCTGAAAATGTATTTGCATGTATCCAATCAGAGCAATGGCTACACAGATAAGTAACAGATATAGTATAACCACCCAGTTGTCCAGTACCAACCAACAAGTTGCAAGAACTACTTAACTCCAAAATTGAAGAGCTTCACAATGGAAGTGCTCCAAAGAGCATGGGAAATTTTAAGTTTTGAAAAACACACATTAAAACATTTTTTAAAATAATTTTACTTAGTTCAAGTAGTCAAGTCTGTGAAACTATTTTGTTGGACTCTTAACATACATGTGTCTGCCAAGCTGGTCATCATAAGGATAATATACAAAAATGTATAGTGGATGGCTAGATAGCAGAGGTGCTTTGCTTAGCAGTGATGGTGCAGAGTGGGCATCATTTGTAGAAACTTAAAAGACCTTCATGCCAAGATGCTTTATGTCAAATTTGGTCAAAATCGGTTGAGCGGTTTCATGGAAAGGTTTTTCTATTTTTAGTAATGGTGGCCATATTTGATGATAGACCAGCATCATCTGAACAAATCTGAAAGACCTAGATGCCAGGATGCTTTCTGTCAAATTAATGTCAAATTCTGTTAAGCAGTTTTTGAGAAAAGTTGTTCAAAGGTTGTTGTATTTCGTGGCCATATTGGATGCCAACCTGCATAGCTAATTTGAAAGGAATTGATGCCACAATGCTCAATGTAAACTCAGGTTCAAATTGGTCAGGCAATTTTTGAGAAGATGTAAATAGAAATTGTGAATGGACAACACATGACAAAGATCCATACCATAAACAGTGAGCAAAAAATTAAATGAACGTAATCCTAAAATCAGCCATTTGATGTTACATTCTAATGGTGAGGATAATAAACAACTATTTCCTCCAGGAGATCACTCAATTTTACCCTCACACTTTAGTAACGATGATTCTTAAGCTTCAGGCATGTATCTCTAAATTTACAACTGATGCAAACAGTGTATGCATATCGTAGCTTTGGAAAAGTTTGGAAATGCATCTGAGTCAGAAACAAATGAATATTTAATTTATTTGAAATGGAAACAAACACAATTGCCTGAACTTTATATTTTTGCCACCTCCACCCCCACCCCATCCCAACCATCCACTACTCTATCCTACTCCCATGGCTGCATTCAGGGTTCTTGTCATTTACTGATCCTTGTGAAACATCATGCATAATATGATCACCCTCCATCAGACATTGAAGAGAAATCAATTATTGCCTTCTCCATTAGAAACTGTTTTCCAACAGTGTTTTCTGATAGGGTTGGGCACTATACCGACCAGACAACACTATAGAAGAAGAATTTCCTCTGGAGATGATATTAATAAATTAATATCCACAATAGTGTGTATATCAAATGCAGAAAACACATCAAAGGTAATAAAAGCAGTAATGATTCAGTATAATAAAGTAGTAATGATTCAGTATAATAAAGTAGTAATGATTCAGTATAATAAAGTAGTAATGATTCAGTATAATAAAGCAGTTATGGCCCTTTTATTTTAAGTGAACATTCAGAATCGATGACCCTTGAGGGGTTATTATCCTTCATTTAACAACCTCAAAAATTACAATTCTGAGTTTTCACCTAAAAAATTAGCAATAAATGTATCTTAACTAGACTTATTGGAGCTGTTAATTCAAGTTTATTCAAAGAATCAAAGTTAATCTACAAACACCAATACCAGTGCAAACTCTTCAAATTTTCAATGTCAGTGACTTTCACTGCCAACACTCAGAATTTTAAAAAGTTTAAGACAACTGGGACAAATATTTTTGAATATACTGGTAACCCAAAAAAATGTAACTTCTAAGATAATTATGCATATTTCATAGCAAGATGAATCAGTGAGTAGTATTCCTGCCATATTCCACACAATGGAGGATTTTCTAAATCTATGATATTTTCCAAAATATGTTATGAAAAAAACTGCAAAAAAATCAATCTGTTTAATTTTATTTTTCTTTCTAATATATCAAGTTACTTCCACTGATGTCAGTCTCAATATCAGAAACATTATTAAGTTTGGTTTGGCATTTTATGGCACAGCAACACAGGAATGTTATATCATACTAAGGCAATTTGAGTAAAGTCTCTTGACGAGGGTCACAGCATGGTAGCAAACCTGGCTGATCCAATGGTAGCATTCAAATTAATGCCAGCATCCTTCCAACCTTGGGCCCGGCATGCCGCAAAAGAAGTTACACATGTATACAGTTTTTAAATGTTTCAAGAAAATATTTTCAAGGAGTGAAGTGATATTATAATTCCTGTGACCAACAGTGTAGACTGAAAACTCCCCCAAACAACTGTGCATTAACATTGAAGCAGTATGAAACCATCTGCGGAGCTATGTTTTGGTTGTTGGTTGGTTTTGCACTTGATAAGATAAAACTGAAACTTTATGAAATAAATCATTTTAAACAGAATACACTTGAATGTAAAAGCAATCTTTGGTGAGTATTTGTTTACACTTAACTCTGTATGTTAGCTCTGGAGTTTGCCAATAGCTCACATATCTGCCTACCAATTTTTTTAAGGGGGTTTCCACCGTTCACTTGATTTCAACAGATCATTACTTTAAGCCTCCCAAACACATGATAAGTACCTAAATATCAGTATCTTAGCTAAGGCATACTTTGTCACGACAAAAAAGAATGAGGTATGAGAGTGTTGATAGGCAGATTAACCGTTGGTTTAAATCTAGCAGTCAAAAGAATCTAGCTGTGATGTAAGTTTGTCTATTCTACTGGACAATGGCAACTGTGCATTACAGAAGCTCAATTCCTGAGAAAGGAAACAACAGAAATATGCTCTAAAATGCAGTAGTCCAGTACTCATCAACTAAATTAGATCAGTCAAGTACTCATCAACTAAATCAGATCACAGTCCAGTACTCATCAACTAAATTAGATCACAGTCCAGTACTCATCAACTAAATTAGATCAGTCAAGTACTCAACTAAATTAGATCACAGTCCAGTACTCATCAACTAAATTAGATCACAGTCCAGTACTCATCAACTAAATTAGATCAGTCAAGTACTCAACTATATTAGATCACAGTCCAGTACTCATCAACTAAATTAGATCAGTCCAGTACTCATCAACTAAATTAGATCAGTCAAGTACTCATCAACTAAATTAGATCAGTCAAGTACTCATCAGCTAAATTAGATCACAGTCCAGTACTCATCAACTAAATTAGATCACAGTCCAGTACTCATCAACTAAATTATATCACAGAACAGTATACAGGCCATACAATTTTTTGAAAGGCCAAAAACCAGTGACATGGTTAGCTTGTGGGCTCTGGCAGAGGATTTGTCGGACCCTATGACTAGTATTACATTAAGGTGACAGTTTTGCTAAAAACACAACACACAACTTGAGTGCATATGTCTCATCAGAGCTGCAAATTACAACCAATGTCATGATGTGATATGTATCCCAATACAGAGGTCCTAATGTGATGCATATCACAATACAAAGCATTACCTAATTTCTTTATAAGTAACTCATGATCAACTAACCTCTGTCATAACAATTTATCATTATCTTCGCATTTGCTCTCCAACCATTCAAAGACATGTGCAGTGTACTTCATTGTCAAAACTAGCCGTATGACAAAACATCAAACCTTCAATACCAAAAAACCAAAAAGAAATCAGTTTGCAAATCCAATAACTTCCTCTACTTTGCAATTACCAATTTTTTTGCATAATTAAATTAGCTTCCACAGTATACATTGTATATATTGCAATACAGTGGTGGCAATATAATATATCGTATCACCATACAAATATAAATATTCCTGATATGTATTGTTGTATTGCAATAGCTCTGCATCACAGGTACTGTTTATACTTGCTTTTGAGTCCAGTCTAACTGCAAACTGCACAAACCCAGATCTGATGTTGCATGTGCTGGCATAATTGTTCTATGCAGTTTCTTAGGAGTAACCAGTAGAACCAACAACACAGATTTTGATCTGCTGGCACATTTTGCAATGGCAGATTAGGGTCCATGTTGTTTGCAGTTGGACCCAACCTATAAGCAAATATAT
The DNA here is from genome assembly GCA_029931535.1 of Margaritifera margaritifera. Taxonomy (NCBI): domain Eukaryota; kingdom Metazoa; phylum Mollusca; class Bivalvia; order Unionida; family Margaritiferidae; genus Margaritifera; species Margaritifera margaritifera. The sequence continues at coordinate 76,659 of JAQPZY010001446.1, read as the reverse complement.
ACCATAGCAAGGAGTACCTATGTATTCAAGTCACATGTTCTCTGCATTTTATTGCCATCTCAAATGAAACTAATGCTGTATCACTAAGAGCGCTGACCAATAAATCCCACCCTAAGAGTGCTAGAATGCACATTAACTTACTCTATAAAGTACACATGGCCATCTTCAGTATATCCCATCTCCCAATTTGACGGTAAAGGACCCAAGTCATTGGTACTGTGTGCTTTCTCAATTGATTTTTTCCTGGCTGGAGCTGGGGGTGGTTCCTTTTTGACTGGCCCAGGGGACTTGGGAGGGGCCTCTGTATTGCTATGGTTACGTCTCCTCTTCCCCTCCGCAGACGGATGTGCACCTGTAAGATTATTGCCGAGAGAACTGGACCTGTGAATAAGGGCTCCCTGAGGGTCTTTTGGGGGCTTGGGTGTTCCGTAATGATTACCTAAAGTACAGAAAATACAGTGAATACAATATACTGCAGCACAAAATTACACTTACAGTGAATACATGCTGAGCTATTCAATCTTAGTTACTAATATGCAATATGGTATGTTCACAAAATCAATGCAGAGACAATAAATGTAAACATTGTGTCTATTGTTGACTGAAGGATTGTCATATACCGTATATACTTTCATATAATCCAATACCAACGGCAAACTGCATAGACCCAGATCTTCCATCACATAATGTGCCGGCAGATCTGGGTCTATGCAGTTTGTAAGAACTAATCAGTAGAACAAACAAAATAGACCCTGATCTGCTGGCACATTGTGTGATGGCAGATCAGGGTTTATGTTGTTTGCATTTTTGGACTGAGATTATACGCAAGTATAGACTGTAGTAATGCATGCTCTGAAAAGCCACAACATCTGTGTGTAGTAGTCAGACGATTTTGTATGATTTTCTAGCAAGGCTGGAAGCTGCTCTAGTTAATGGTGTATAACAGGGCTGATGCAAAACAAAAACATAAACAACTAGAACTATTAATGATGGGCGCATTGCAATGGGCACTGCTCACTACAATTGGCTCAAAAGGGCCTTACACAAAAAAATTTGGGTTGGGAAATCAAAGTCAGGAGAAGATGGGAATTCAAGGGCTATGACTCCTCTAAATGATGATATAGAATGCTTGAAAATCAAGTCCTTTAAGGTCTCATCAATACAAGCAACATCCCATGCAAAGATATAGATATGACATTGGAGTAGATAAGACACATATGTCTATGAAACAACATTCACATCAATTTGCATCAGAATACGCTGAATGGTTTTTGAGTTATGCTGATTACAAGCAACATCCCATGTAAAGATATGAAGTTGATTAGCAACAACCATAACTCTGTCTAAATGGTGCAGACAAGAAAAAACCCATAAAATGCACATATAGGTGTATGAGACAATGTTCTTACCAAACTCAATCCGAATACGCTGAATGATTCTTGAGCTATGCTGACTGCAAGCAACGTTCCAAGTTTCCAAGTAAAGACAAGAATATGCTCAACAAAGAGCATAACTAAGTCCAGAATGTAAAATTTTGCTTGGTTGGTTAATTGGTGTTTGAAGGCAGAGCAACACAAGTAGGTTATATAGTGCCATGGCAACTGGAGTAAAATGCTTTAGCCAAGAACACACCACAGCGGCTGACCTGGTCTGATCAAGTGGTAGGATTCTAACCTTTTCAGTTGTGAGTTGAGTATGCTGGCCATTTCACCACCGCAGCTCCTGTCTCTATTAGTTACCTCTTATAACATAAGGGAGGCTGCAACAGGCCTATTCTACATCCCTGAGGCTACAGGGAGCATGTAAAATGGAAAATGAGATGCAAAATTGATCCAAAAAGGGCAATAACTGGACTTGAAGAGACCAAACCTGTAAAAGGCACATCTATGTGTCACAGGCAATCACCTACCAAATGGCATCCAATTATGTGTATGGGTTGCAGAGCTTTGATTGGTACAAGTGTGTAAAATGGAAAGATGGAGTGAATGAAGGATGGATGGAAAAAGTTATTAATACATGACCCTGAAAAACACTGCATGGATATTCCTAAATCACCATACATTAATCATGACTTAATGTATAACACTGGAAGTCATGGGTCATAGCAAAGGCACCTAATTGACTATGACACAGACCATCAATATTTATCGATCAACATCAATGATGAACCACTATAAATTCATGAGTACAGTCATGTAGACAAAAACAGGCACCTCCACACTCTTAATTACTGTAACCATATTACCATATGTACTTGCTTATCAGTAGAGTCCAACTGCAAACAACATAGACCCTGATCTTTATTCTGTGCTGGCAGATCTGGATTTATGTAGTTTGCAACTGGGCTCAACTTAACTGCAAGTATAGACAGTAATTCATATTTGTGCATTGTGTCTCTCAAAAGTAGAAACAATATGGGTCCTGCACCCTGTTCAACTTTAAGAACAGCCTGCTGCCCTTCCGGCACTTCCTGCTGTGCAAACTACACAGACCCAGATAATAGGTATGATGTGATGAAGGCTTACTTTTAATTTGTGCTCATTCCACACAAATAATAAGGCTCATGATTTACCAGATTTAAAGTTTAATTGTGAAATTAATGCTTTCCAGATTTAAATTATTGTTAGGGTAAAATAGAGCAATTAAGGAAGTCTGAGCTCCTGCCTATTCAAAATTCTGCCCTCTCCCTTTTCTTCGTGGATCCTGCCCTCTTTTAGTGTCTGAGGAAAACATTAAGGTAAATGTGTATGTTGCAAATGGGTGGGTGGGGGGAATTTATTGAAAAGCATGATTTTCTCTAGGACTCTCTTTGAGTGACCTGTTTGGGATTCTCACCCAAATGCCAAGTGCACTTTCTCGGATGTTCCTAAGTGTGCTCACCATATCAACTAGAGTTGATCCCAAAACAAAAAAACAAGGTGTATCAGCACTCTGCATGTCCCACCATCTTTGTTCTATTCAACTCCCACTTTGGAGGTGATATGAGTTCTCAACACAAGAACAAGGCTCTTGATGTTAAGGCACGAAAAACCACAAGCTCATTGTTCTCGTGTATCGCACACAAGGACACCCTAAGTGTTCACATGACCTGCTAGGAAAGGTCTGCTTCTTCAAATTTGTGTACACAGCATAAATTTGATACAATGAACTTCAGACAGAGCTTCTACATGACTTACAATTTTTTTTAAATTCCCATTTTACAGCATATAGTATACTGTATATACTCATGTACAAGTCAGTCCAACGGCAAACTGCACAGACCCAGATCTGCTGTGCATTATTAGCAAGTAGATTTGGGTCTATGCAGTTTGTAAGGATTAATCTGTAGAACAAGCAACACAGACCCTGATCTGCCGGTGCATTATGTGATGGCAGATCAGGGTATATGTTTGCAGTTGGATCCAACCTATAAGCAAGTATATATGGTATATAATTTGCATAAACAGCAGCTCCTGGATCAATGTTAAATTATTACACTGCACAATAAAAAATTGGGAACAGTTTGTATTTTACAAAGTACACTTGCATGCAATTACTTTTTCTAGCTCTACATTGTATTGTAAGCAACAGAATTTGAGGTCTGATACTCGTCTAATACTGTAATAATCTGTATACAAGTTTCACTATTAATTTTATCAACAATTAAATCCTGTAATACATTCTCACAGTTCACTGGCACCTGTACAAAACACGAATCACTCAACTCAAAGTTCTTCTATGTGCTTCTATATATATATATATATATACCAGTATATACATGTACTTATGTATAGTGTAAATTCAACATAATATACCTTGTATTCATTCCTGCAAAATGTTACAACTAACCAAATTCCTTGTCTATGGATAATCAATTAACTTTATATGACAAAACCTGGCTTTTAAGAATCTGCAGACATCATCATTTATAACCAGATTCTTAATGCACCAATCAATTTTACCGTAAGAGTGAAATGACCTTTTCTGAGAGACCACTTGTCATTTATGACCAGATTCTACATGCACAGAACAAATTTACTGTAATAGTGTAATTACCTTTACTGAGAGATCACCTGTAATTTATGACCATATTCATCATGCATGGATCGGTTTTATTTTAATAATGCAGTGACCTTTACTGAGAGACCACATGTCTTTTATGACCAGATTCTTAATGCACCAATCAATTTTACCGTAAGAGTGAAATGACCTTTTCTGAGAGACCACGTCATTTATGACCAGATTCAACATGCACATAACAATTTTACTGTAACAGTGTAATTACCTTTACTGAGAGATCACCTGTAATTTATGACTAGATTTATCATGCATGGATCGGTTTTACTGTATAGTGCAATGACCTTTACTGAGAGACCACATGTCTTTTATGACCAGATTCTCCATGCACAGAACAATTTTAATGTAATAGTGCAATGACTTTTACTGAGAGACCGGTTGTCATTTATGACCAGATTCTCCATGCACAGAACAATTTTAATGTAATAGTGCAATGACTTTTACTGAGAGACCGGTTGTCATTTATGACCAGATTCTCCATGCACAGAACAATTTTACTGTAATAGTGCAATGACTTTTACTGAGAGACCGGTTGTCATTTATGACCAGATTCTCCATGCGTGGATCAATTTTACTGTAATAGTGCAATGACTTTTACTGAGAGACCGGTTGTCATTTATGACCAGATTCTCCATGCATGGATCAATTTTACTGTAATAGTGCAATGACTTTTACTGAGAGACCGGTTGTCATTTATGACCAGATTCTCCATGCATGGATCAATTTTACTGTAATAGTGCAATGACTTTTACTGAGAGACCGGTTGTCATTTATGACCAGATTCTCCATGCATGGATCAATTTTACTATAATAGTGCAATGACTTTTACTGAGAGACCGGTTGTCATTTATGACCAGATTTTTTCATGCATGGATCAATTTTACTATAATAGTGTAACTGACCTCTACTGAGACCACCTGTCATTTATAACCATGCAGATTTTTTCATGCATGGATCAATTTTACTATAATAGTGTAATGACCTCTACCGAAAGACTTACCTGTCATTTGTGATCAGGTCCCACTTTCATAAAACATCTCAAACTTTGAGCAAAAACTTCACTCAAGTTTTATTTGCTGATTATTTGTAAACTGTGATAGGAAACATTTCTACAATTTGAGAGAAGCTGGTTATTTTGAGGCTTATCACTGAGGTATTAAAATTGACTTTATGGAAATGTTTACCAAAGGACAACATTTTCAGTTGAGTGTATACTGAAGTCGGTGGCGGTGCAAGGGTTTAAGGCACCCAGCGGCAATGTTCTTTGATCATGCCTCCAGGGCAATGTTCTTTAGTGGCGCCCCCCCCCCTCAATTTACCACAGAGAACAGTTTTTACGTCAGTTGCCAAGCTCCAACCTTAAAAAGCTCCAAGCTTACAAAACAGAAAAGCTTGAAGTGTCATAGATAAAATAAGACTGTTTGTTAACACTGCAGTACAATCATTATACAGTACACTGGAGACCATTACTATATGCTTTTAGTATTATTATTTGGTGAATTATATATACAGCCTTTCCTGTAGTTTTTCAGGCTAACATATTACTCGCTTACAAGTTGAGTCCAACCGCAAACAACAGACCCTAATCTGCCATAGCATAATGTGCTGGCAGATCAGGGCCCATGTTGTTTGTTTTACTGATTACTCCTAACAAACTGCAGAGAACCAGATCTGCTGGTGCATTATGTGCCGGCAGATCTTGGTCGGTGCAGTTTTCAGTTGGACTAGAGTTATAAACGATTATACAATGCATACAGCGCAATTTAGCTTAGTGATTTAAATGAGTAGTCTGTAGATAAGATGCCGACTATTATTTATCAAACTGTAAACAGTTTGTAGCCACTGGCAAGTGAATCCGTCTCAAAAACAGGGACCTCAGTTGATTTAGGATGGTTTTTTTTCCTGAAACAGCCAGGAATAAATTATGTATTAATGCATACTGAAGGTTCTATTAAAAGAATAGTGTTTGGGGACATTTTCTATTTGATTAAAGGGACTGTGTATGGATTTTTATTTTTATTGCATTTTAACAAAGAAACATCGATGAAAAACAACCTACCTTTCAATATTTTATTGTAACTGCACACTTGTGCACTGTATCAAAGCTCTAGGTAAACAATATGTGCAACATTCAACCTACTTTTATCCTGAATTCAAAGTCAAATGTAAAAGTTCATGCGGGCATGGTCGATCTGGACACAATCGGTGAGAAATAAACAAACCAGCACATGTATCCTCAAAAACAAGCAATATAAGCATTTACCTAAAACCAGAAGCATGGAAACAAATCTTATTACCTGGAAGAGAATAATTCTGATGGATATTAAATCCCAAGTGTACAAAATGTAATCATCATGTAAACTCCCCCAACTGATAGTGAAGACAATACAGCAATCGTGTGCATCATACCGATAAATTCTAAACCTTATTGTTCTCAAAGCTGCACATGCTGTATATTTGTCTCATTCATTTTTTCCCAAGGGCCACCAGAGCTAATTACTTTTTTGGTCTCAGTGGCAAAAAGTTTTTCACTTTTTCAATACCAGATGATCTGCCTTACAATTGTGTAATTAACATAAAGTTCTTAACTTTATCAGACCTACTGAAGGCTATTCATAAGTATGTGCAGTGTTTCCTCCAGGACACATGATTGTGTAAATCCCACCCCACCCCTCAATTTAATAAATTCCCTCCTAAAAACGAGTGAGCAAGCCAAACTCATGCACAGCCTATTTGCCATGAGCAAAAGAAACCTGTATCAATATCAACAAAGTTCAATCTGATAATGTAAGTGCTTGACTTTCAGATCAACTGCCATAATCAAGTGCTTACTAAGGGACAATCTTTAAGTTAGCATTATTTAGTTATTAAAATCGTTTTACCAACTGCACTGAGTGAAGTTGTACAACAGCGGACATGCAAGTTTTGGGTATTTTGTGGTAGTGCCTTTGCTGTCACATGCAGTTCTAATGCATGTGACGTAGTGTCGTTGTCATATTATATGATCGCTGCTCCTGTACCAATAATGAAGATAAACAACTGTAAGTTTTATTTTTATTCATCAGAGAGTCATTTATCACACATATTTTGTTCAAATATAGTATTATGGGTCTGTTCATAGGTAGAGTTCTCATAAAAAAGAGTCCCTCAAAGGGACTGATGCTTTACTGGCCAAAAAGAAAATCAGGAATTCAAGATAAAACCATTTCTTATTTTTAACTGCTGAGTGTTGAAACCATCTCGGATATTTTTTTTAGCAATAACGAGATTTTCAAATCAGCTGCTGTGCCAGTCTTTTGGATGTAAGATCAGCACCATTTTCATTTAGGAATAAATAGACATCATTAAAAGTCTTTTGCTGAAAACACCATGTCAATATGACAAGAAGGAGTAACAATCACAAAATGTTCAGATTTTCAAAATTACCAAAATGGCATCCATATTGGAGGTCGATTGGTACCATTTTAATTTAGAACCAACTAGATATCGTAAGGAATCTTCTGGTGGAAACAATGCCAATATGGCTTTCTGTTGACGAGTAGTGATAAAAAGATTTTCAAGAAATATATACATGTAGCAATCATGGTGGCCATATTGGATGTCAGAATGGCAGCCTTTCATTAAGGTCCATCTTGATATCACAAGAAGTCTTCTGGTGAAAACTCCAGTTGATATCACCATCCATCTAGAAGGAGTAGCGATAAAAAGATTTTCAAGATGGCCACTGTGGTAGCCATATTGGAAGCCAGATCAGTACCATTTTCATTTGGAATCAACCTGCCCTCATATGAAGTCTTCCTGTGAAAACCCCATGTCGATATGACACTCCATTCAGTGGAAGTAATGATAAGATTTTCAAGATGGCTGCAATGGTGGCCATATTGGACGTAAGATCTGCACCATTTTTATTTAGGACCAACTAGACATCATAAGAAGTCTTTCAGTGAAAAACCCCAATATTGCTTTGACACCAACAAAAAAAATATGAGTGTTTCCAGTCGCCCGACAGTCCCTGTTTCTCATTGCCGACCATAGCGCTTTTTTCCCCCCATGGTATCAATAAAAAAACCACAAAATAAATCATATTGCCAAAATTGATTTGTGCATCTAATTGAGCCAGTTTTGCCCAATACTTTGAAGCGCTTGAAATATTATTTGATTTATAATGTTTAAAAAAAAAAAAAAAATACCTACCTGCTTACCCTAATTTCAAAACCAGTGCAACAGGAAACACACTTATTTTTTTTTGGCTTGACCATCCATTCAGGAGTAGTTGTAATAACAAGATTTTCAAGATGGCCACACTGGATGTAAGATCTGTACCGCTTTCATTTAGAACCACCTAGACATCACATGAAGTTTTCTGGTGAAAACACCATGTTGATATCACTTTCCATTCAGGAGTATCAATAACAAGATTTTCAAGATGGCTGCTATGGTGGCTATACTGGACATAATATCAGCACTATTTTCATTTAGGACCAACTAGGCATCATAAAAAGTCTTTTGGTGAAAACACTATGCTGATAAGACCATCCATTCAGGAGGAGTAGCGATAACAAGACTTTCAAAATGGCAGCTGTAGCGGCAATACTAGATGTCCAAACAGAACCATTTTCGGTGAGGACCAACTTGACCATGGGATGAATGTGTGTGTAACGTTTTGTGGCAATCCTTGAAGTAATTTAGGAGGAGTGGTAATAACAAACTTGTGCTAATGGACAGATGGACATCAGAAGGCATCAAGCCTTCAAATACACTCTTCTGGTCTATGATCAGCGGAGCTAAAAACTGCATCACCACTTTAAAAACTGAAAATCACCGCTTACAAAAATGTCAGAGAGTGAATTCCCCCTCTGTGTGTAAATTTTGGAGAAATCACTTCATGTTTTCCATCAAACTTTTTATGTCGAATCCTCTAAAAATATGTCTACAGTCCCTTTAAAATAACAGCACCTGATAACATGCAGGAATAAATTACAAAATGTTCTTCACATTTTTTTCATTCAAATCGACAAAACATTTTTAAAACAGTTGTATATACAAATACTGACTCAACCATAAATCTACAGTAAAGCATCATTATCCACCCACTCTTCTCCATTATCACCAACACCCATACACATTGATACTTACGTTTCCCAACCCACCCACCCCCAAGCAAGGTATCGCTCCAAATTTAAAAACCACTGTGCATACATGTTTATCTGCAGACCACCCCTCAATCACAACCCAAAGTTTGAAGGCTCTATCTTAAATGATTAAGAAGGAATTGCACAGCATTACTCATACACTTATGCACACAGACAAACATAAACCCCACAATTTCTTTAAAAACAAGAGAATAAAATTGGCTTGATATTGCATATCTAAGTTACATAACTTAACAGTTGACCATTTCACTGAACTGGCTTATGTAGTAGTGTAACAAGACATCCTTTGTAAACTATCTTCCAAACTTTATATGATGTTCATTTTACCTTATTTCACTATATCCTGATAAAAAAATTCTTTCTGAAGATGAAGGCATAATTAATATATACAGTCTCTTGGTAGTATCTGAAGTCATCAAAAATTTTGATGATAATAAACCCAACAGATCAAAAATATGGCTTCAAGAGTCGTAAGAAGCCAGGTTGGTCAGATGCAAGATCCATTAATATCGATCGATTTTGCTCGTTACTTAAAGAGTCAAAGATCCTGATGATACAAGCATATATTCGGAGTTTGATCAAAATCAGATTACAAATATGGCTTCCTGAGTGGCAACAAGTTCAGCTCATCAGATGCAAAATTACATCATTAATATGCATGGATCTCGCTCATTATCAAACATATCCGAGATCTTGATAATGTAAACATATATTCCAAGTTTGATTAAAATTAAATCAGAAACCAGGCTCCTGTGGTGGAAACAAGGTCAGCCAATCAGATGCAAGATCACATCATTAATATGCATGGATCTCATTCAATGTTGAACCCATCCAAGATCTTGATGATATAAAAATATAATCCATGTACATGTATGATCAAAACTGGATCAGAAATCTGGCCTCCAGAGTGGTAATAAAATCAGCCAATCAGATGCAATATTACTTCATTAATATATGTGAAATTCACTCCTTATCCAAGATCTTTATGATATAAGCTTATACTTCAAATTTGATCAAAATAGGATCATAAGTATGGCTTCCAGAGGAGTAACAAGCTCAATCAAACATATGCAAGATCACCTTATTAGTACATGTGGATCTCACTCATTACTGAATTCATCCAAGATAATAATTACATAAGCATATATTCCATGTCTGATCAAAACTGGATCAAAAATATGGCCTCAGGAGTAATAAAAATTGATCAGAAATAAGGCCTCCAGAGTGGCAACAATGTCAGCCAATCAGACGCAACATTATCTCATTAATATATGAGGATCTCACTGATTACTGAACGCATCCAAGATCTTAATGATATAAGCATATATTGCAAATTTGATAAAATTCAGATCAGAAATACAGCCTCCAGAGAGGTAACAAGGTCAGCCAATCGGATGCAAGATTATCTCATTAATATGCATGGATCTTGTTCTTTATCGAATCCATCCAAGATCTTGATGACATAAACCCATATTGCAAGTTCTGATCAAAACTGGATCAGAAATACGGGTCATAGAAGGGTAACAAGCTCAGCCAATCAGACACAAGACTATCTCATTAGTATGCATGGATCTCGCTCGTTATTGAACCTGTCTGAGATCATAATGATATAAGCATATATTCAAAGTCTGATCAAAATTGAATCAGAAATAAAGCCTCCAGAGTGGTAACAAACTCAGACAATCTGATGCAAAATCACCTAATTAATATGCATGGACTTCACTCATTATCAAACTCACCCAATATCTTAATGATATAAGCACATATTCCAAGTTTGATCAAAGTCAGATCAGAAATATGACCTCCAGAGTGGCAACAAGGTTAGCCAATCAGGTGCAAGATTACCTCATTAATATGCATAGATATAGCTCATTATTGAACTCATCAGAGATTTTGATGATATAAACCCCCAGTCCAAGTTTGATGGAAATCACATAAGAAATATGGACTCCAGATGGCAAAAAGCAATTGTTCAGGGATGGACACACAATGGACATGGGGACATACCACAAGCTCCCTTCGCCATATGGCCTGCTGAGCTAAAAAATAGGGAAATTTACTTTAACTCCTCATAATCTTTACATGATTTTCATGTCCTCTAAAAAGTTAGGAGAAATAAGGTTCAACTATTTTTGCAGAACTTTTTAAACTCAAGGTTTTAAATACTACTACTGTAAAACGGAAGTTAAAGGCTTTATGGTAATGATACAAGAGACACCTGAACAAAGTTTGCATGAACAGATTTCATGTTTTACTTCAAGGATTTCCAAGAATGCACAAACAGCATCTACCAGGGTCTTTTGTTTACATCATCAGCAAGAATCATTAGCTCTTTGTAAACTCTGGGCATTGTATACCTCAGTTAGACTCAGTACCAGATGTACATGTTTGTAACATGTTACACAACCAATATATAAATAGGCTCAAATGAATTCAACTGGACTAGGATGTTGTAATGTATTTCAGAATCTACAGCTTTTGCATGTGAAAAGCTGTACCACACTGATATAATACTGGTACAGTACTCCCTCATTATAACATTGTCCATGAAAGTCATAGAGTATCCAACAATATAGTGAGACCTGACATAACACTAGTACAGTATTCCCTCATTCTAATACTGTTAATGGAAGCCTTAGAGTATACCACCATAGAGGCCTGACATAACACTGGTACAGTACTCCCTCATTATAAAGCTGTTCATGGAAACCATAGAGTATACCACCATATAGTGAAACCTGACATAACAATGGCACAGAACTCCCTCATTATAAAGCTGTCCACTGAAGCCATAAAATATACCACCTTATAGTGAGACCTGACATAACAATGGTATAGTACTCCCTCATAATAAAGCTGTCCATTGAAGCCATGAGTATACCACTGTATAGTGAGACCTGACATAACACTGGTACAGTACACCCTCAATATAATGTTGTCCATGGAAGCCATAGGATATCCCACCTTACAGTGAGACTGCCTTATAATGAAGTACATTATATATATAATTTTACTACTACATAATGAAATGAGATCCATGACTATATACGCCTTATACAAGAAACCATGTTATACTGCAGTACCTTATAGCAGTGGTCCCCAATGCGGTGTTCGTGGCCGCCATGGCACCCACCAAGGTTTTTTGTGTGCCCGCAAAAGAGGTAATAAACTCATAAGCTCACAAATGTGCCCGTAGGCACAAAAAGGTTGGGGACCCCTGCCTTATAGTATGAAAGAGCTACACATGTTTTAACAAGCTTAGATCCATCTTTTTGCTCTCAACTTGGCAAAGCATAAAATATCAATTACTAAAGGCATGTGTCTCAGTCCCAACATGCCTTATGGGAGGGAAGTGGCTACTTAAACTGGCCTAGAACATTGTGATTTTCTTACAGCTTACCACCACGCATGCCTGTTTTCCCATTACTATGTAACTGGATTAAATTAGTCTCAAAAATGGATCTTCATGTGCTTTATTCAATGTGACATACTGGCAAAGAGAATGAACCTGCAAAATGAAGAGCTGCCAACAACCTAGGCTGGCTAATCTGATCCAGAATCAACATCAATTATATGTCTCATTCACTCAATAAATTAATCAATTTTTAATCTTTTTCAAATATGTGCACAATAAAAGGACTCTTCAGGAAGTGAAAGTAAATTTGCAATGGGGGAGGGTGGCGGGGAGGGGAGCCATCCTACACATCTTCATTAGTTAAAAGGTTGTCCATTCCCTTTGTTCGTTCGTTAGTTAAATTAACGACGTGTGCGGCCATTCGGCCATTTACGTCATTCACTTTGTTCCACACCCTAACCATATATAGCTAGCCAAAACAGAATCTACCCCTCTGATATATGATTGGATGAAGCTGAAAGAAACTGATCCAATCAGATTGCTGATTACATTTATCTAGGAAGATAGTCAGAAATAATCACTGGAGCCTCTGCAGACAATGTCACAGTTCATGTGTCAGTTTCTCTGATTTAAATCATTCATATGTACAAGTTTTTCTCTCAAGTCAAGGCATCTAAACATAATGGAAGACATCATATTGAATACTCAACAGATTAACTATCTCTGTCATGGCCAATCGATTTCACTTGCCACAGGAAGTAACACTTTCATCCACAAGAGGGTACTTGTTCAAAACAAGGTATAATGTGGAACAAAGTGGAATGCCGACCCTTGGCTAGCAAAGATGCATCATACATTGCAACACACAATCCTTTCAAATGCCACCAAAGAAACTTGGCTTCAGACAGTTATAATGATATTTATCTATAATAATATAATAATTCTTACAATGATTTTTTCATCTCTTTGTCTTATAACCCAATTGTACAAAAGACAATGACAGTTGCCATTTTTGTTCCACTTCGGTAGTCTATAAAAAACACAATTCTAAACAACACAAAAGTTTCACTCATTTATCTGAAATGTATCCTACTACAATGACTACCTCATGTTAAGCAACTGTATTTGGTTGACATAAAGCAAACTGTGCACTAATTTCCTGACAATAATTCTAATCACACTCAAATGTCTCCCTAAAGCATCAATTACCAAACTTTTGAATCAAGAATTGTTTAAGCACACATATAAAATTATAAACAGACTATTTAATTAATCATGCTAGCCCTACCCAATGTATACAATGGGAGATAACTCTTATGGCATGATGGGTACATTGTTTACAGCATCATCAGTGTGTCCTTATTATCATAACAAGTTCAACATAATATAATGAACTCTAATCTCATGAAATGTACCCAAGAAATAATAATTTGGAGTGCACAGAACAAATACTGTAAATTCATTCATTTCGATGGTTGTCAATTTTCAAAGTTTTTCAAAAAATGACATTTTTGGCTGCACTTTATTTCATGAATTGGGTAAAAATTCCTATTTTCTCAACAGAAGAATCACTTTTTGTCTGAACTAAAATTCAAGGGATGTACCAACCACAAAATCGATGAAAATTCATACTTCATGAAAAATAGTCAATTTGTAGTATTATGTCAAATACAGTAAAATACGCCCTTGTGTCATAGTTACTAATATTAATGTATGGAATATTTTGTAATTTCTTTTGAGATTTGAAGGTCAGGAGGACTGAATTAGTGCTAATGTTTTAAAAGATTTGTTTCCTTAATATCTTTGACACAAATTGTGGGCACTGGAACCAACTAATGAATCCTTCCAGCACATAGGCACAAATATTTGTAGATATACATATGGACGAAAGCACACTTCTAACTTTTATGTTATTAAATTTTTCCAGTCTTTGTTTTATAAGCTTGCCATATGAGAACTTAACTTTATAATTAACAGCATAAAGTCATGAAGCTTGAAAATTTATTACACACTGCATGAAAGCCCACAGCGAAGTAAAGGCCATTCATGGATAGAGTATATCCGATTGCTTCATGACTTCATAAATCCAGTAAAATGTAAAGTTCAATTCTTATAATAACAAATATTTATAGAAATTATAAATAAATTTCAAGAAAAAAATAACATCTGTATTTTTAAAAAATTTCAAAAATATTGTCAAAGTACACAAAAGGCCACATGAATACATAAGCACTTCCTTTCTGGTGTTATGAACTAATAACATCTAGTTTTCTGCATCACATGATGCAGTTTTAACCAATCTAAATGCTTTCTACAAAGGATTTGCAAAAAATGTGTAATTATATTTACATGAATCTGTGTATATCATGCATTAGTATGTGAACAGCTTAGATCTTATGCTGCATAATGTATTAGGCAGATGATCTAGGGTTAATGCTCAGGAATTGAACATTTTTAGCCCAACCTGAAGTGGTGAGTGAAATTTCTGTCCAATCAGGTAAGTACTGAATCAGGGCTAACTGGTGTTTCTCTTTATTGAAAACAATGTTCGATTGAGAATGTTGCCAACTTTGTTCAATGAAAGTCCATACTTTCAACCAGAAGTTTGTTTTCTTTTTTGTCTCACTCTTCAATACTAATAAACACTTACCAAAGGAAGAGCAGACTGGTCTCAGTTTGTAATTACTTACAATTGGTGTTCGAAGATCAAAAGACAGGGATCTCTCTGGCATGGACTCATATCGATTTGCAAGACAATTCTAACATACATTTAAACTGAATTCATATTTGAATAAGACCAAGCTCCAAGAGCACTATTAAGAGATACATGGACCATAAGATTTTCTTGGTGGCCTCTTTAATTTTCAAATGGCCCATTGTGTTTTTTAATTTTGCACCGATTTAAATGGGAAAGTGGACCACCAACCCATCGCAAGGGCCCACAGGTTTTCCGAGCTATGAAGATCTCTGAAGAATAAGTTCCAGAAAAAAAAAACTTTCATATGATTGAATTTAGGTCATTAACATTTACATTTCAACAATAGCTGACCAAGAACATATAAGAGTTTATTCTGGGGCAAGTAAAATTTTGTAGTCCCTTCCTGACTGGATGAGTGATTTTTATATTTTTCAACCCCTGATGCTGTTTAAATGAAATCACTGGTAAAGCCAATTACACAGACCATGCATATTATGCGATGAGAGATCCATGTCCATGCTGATTGCAGTTTGATAAACAATATACATAGCATCATATTATCATGGTTAGCTTGTTATGGTGTAAACTGATCAAGCTTTGTTTTGATGTGGGAAGAAAAACAGCAAAGCAGGAAACAGATCTGTTGGGAAAGATAGCAAGCTTCCACCTGTATATATATACTATATGTTATAAGGCCAAAAAAATTATGTGTGTTTCCAGTCATCCAACCATCCCGTTTTCTCATTGCCGACCCAAGCACTTTTTTCCCAAATTGTAAAAAAAAAAAAATACATTGCCAAAATTTATTTGTGTATCTAATTGAGCTGGTTTTGCCCAGTATTTTGAAGTGCTTGAAATATTATTTGATTTATATATAATATTTAAAAAAACAAACAATTAAACCTGCCTACACTAATTTTAAAACCAGTGCAATAGGAAACACACTTTGGGGGGGGGGGGGGGGCTAATCTGAAAATATATATACACTGTACGTTATAATCTGTATGTATGGATGTATGGATATATGTATGTGTGTGTGTACATATATATATATATATATATATATATATATATATATATATATATATATATATATATATATATATATATATATATATATATATATATTCACACACACTGTATCATACTGTATCTTATAATCTGACAAACTTTGATGAATGAATCCCACTTTAAAACTCCAAAGCTTCCAGCATGTGAGGGAAATACAGAGACCACAAAAATGTAAACTAACCTCTTTAGAGGATGGACCTTAATCACAGCTGTAATTACCTTTTAATTCCCTATCAGACTGACAAACTGCAAACATCCTCCTTAGTTATTTTAAGACATGGGCACATCCTTTAGATGAGTGAATATTTCCAATGGTTTATTATAAATACTGTACGTACTCGCATATAAGTCAGATCCAGCAGCAAAAAACATACATCCAGATCTGCCATCACATAATGCACCAGCAGATTATGTTCTTTGTTGTTTCTTCTTCATATATGTCCTAACAAACACCATAAACTCTGATCTGCCATCACAGCAGGTGTTATTCAAATCAAGGTCTGTACTGTCTGTTCTACTGATTAGTCCTACCAAATTGCAGAGACCCAGATCTGTTGGCACATTATGCAACCAAAGAACTGGATCTATGCAGTTGCAAAGTTAGATCCGACTTAAACAGAAGTATATATGGTATGAGGAAATTATTTGACTTTAACAAGGGGTATTAAAGATTACATTTACTATAGTAGTACAAACTCACAAATTTTAATTGAAACAAGGGCAACAGTATTCAAAACCTGAACTAATTCATCTTTAGTTGTTATAACATACCCCCAACCCACCCCACACATACCACACCCACCCTCAAATCATGACCCAGAAATCATAACCCAAAATCCATCAGACAAATGTGTATTACTATTATGTTTCCACCTGCCATGATTGCATATATACTGTTTGGTCAAAAATATTTCACAACATAACTGTAACAGCAACGAAGAGGACAATCCCCAACTAGTCTGGACCAGTAACATGAGTCTTATGAAGGGACTGATGCTCCACTGGCCAAAAAGATTTTCCAGGAATCCAAGATAAGACCCTTTCTTCTTTTGTAACTGCTGAGCAATGAAACCATCTCCTATATTCTTGAATAATAACAAGATTTTCAAATTGCCCTCTATGGTGGCCATATTCGATATAAGATCATCACCATTTTCATGTAGGAACAACTAGACATCATTAAAGGTATTTTGGTGAAAACCCAATGTCAATATGACCATCCATTGAGGAGGAGCAGCGATAACAAGATATTCAAGATTGCTGGCATCGTGGCCATACTGGATGTCAGATCAGCATCATTTTCATTTAGGACCAACTAGACAACGTAAAAAGTTTTCCGATAAAAGCCAGCCCCATGTCAATAAGACTTTCTGTTTATGAGAAGTAGCGATAACAAGATTTTCAAATTGTCCACATTGGTGGCCATACTGGAGGTCAGATTGGCATCATTTTAGAGCAACTAGACATGTTCCAATCCAAGTGTCAAGAGCATCTTCTGGTGAAAACCCCATGTTGATATGACTTTCCGTTTTTGAGGAGTAACAATAACAAGATTTTACAAATGGTTGCATTGGTGGCCATATTGGATGTCAGATTGGCATCATTTTCATTTAGGACCAACTAGACATCATAAGTCTTTATTTGAAAACCCTATGTTAATATGACCATCCAATCAGGAGTAACAATAAAATATTCAAAAAGGATAACATTATGAACTCCTATTCTCCAGTTTATTCATGTGTTACTGTTATCTACAAAATTGTAACTTCTTAACCTTGTACACTGCGTCTTGTTGTACTTATGTTTCCATTTATTTGGAAGGGTTTACCTTCCTATAGTGTTTGTGCAGATCTTAATTTTTACAATTTTAGAACTTTAGTTTTAGTTGGCACCATATAGCAACTATTGTGCTGAGGTGCCATTAAACTCTAATACATACATGCATATTTGACATGCATATAAAGGGCACCTGCATCTAAAGAACACATTCATGTAAAGAACACATGTATAAAAAAGGTCACCTCTCTCTGTCTCTCTCTCTCTCTGTTATTTGAACTCCTACTATCCAAATACCTGGTATTATCTAAACTATTAGTCCAGTCCCCGCTAAATTTGCTCTTTGTTTTTATCTTTTTTACATCTATTAGCCAAACATCAATTATTCGAGTACACCCCTTTATTCAAAGTAATTTAGCAGTCTGAAATCCTCTAATCCTATTGAAATCGTGACGCATTATACAAAGTGTGAAAACCATCATGAGCAGCATGTTTAATTTCTTGAATACTGACACATATCGGTCCAAACTATGAGTACTGATTAATCAAAATGTGGGTTATGTTTATTGTTTGTCGCTAATCCAATAATAGATTCGCCTTTTGATAACCCCATTATTATTTCAATTAATGGCAGTAATTTTATGTAAAGTCGATTTGATTAAAGAAAGTCAGAAAATCATTTAAACCCTTCAAATCTACATTCGACAATACATGTAAAAATGAGAAAACAGTTGAAGAGAAGTAAATATCACCTGGAAAACAAACTAACTTATCAAGTGATCAATTGACTCATCAGCTCTAAAACTTGTTCAGTGTTGATCATTTTCATGCATATTGAAATGATGATGCCAATGATAATTTTGTCTTTGTTGTATGCCATTCAGATTATAATAATGATGACAACGATAATTTTCACTATTGTTTTTGTATTTGTTTTATGCTGTGCCAATGAAATGACTTCATAGATACACAGTAAGGAAACAGAATGCAAGAATAACTGAAATGGTACTTTGGTTGTTTTATTTCCATGGATTCATGTGCACTTGCACCTTCATGACCTTTGGTTATTCACCAGTATTATCAGAAGTTTTCTTCTAGTCCCCCAGACTTTGGATAATTGAGAGTATACTATATATACAGTGAAACCCCTCAAAACTGAAAAGCCTTGGAACCAAATTTTTTTTTCCTTCAGTTTTGAGGTTTTCGGTTTACTGAGTTCTTTTTCTAAGCACTTATGTGATGAGAGAGAGAGAGAGAATATAATTAAGAGAGAACATCAGTGTCTGTGTGCAAGATGGCACAAATTTTGATAGCTGTTATTATTTTTTTTTAATACATATATTTAATGAAAAATTACATGAACAACATAAATTGCTTCCAAAAATCACATCCTGTCACATGAATAAATACAGTTGTTCCACAAAGAAATATGGTCCTCGCCACAAGAAATATTTGAGGAATGAGATACTTTCATAACTTTATGATAGGTCCATTAGAATTATGAATGATATTCCATAATGTTTAAATACTCCGTATAATTCATAATGTTCACAGTTCAAGAGCCAATTGTGTGAATCTGACTTTTAGAAAACTGCTTTGTCTGTCTCTGTTGGCAAAGTATCGAAAGTAAGGCTACATACCTGGTCAACAAAGCCCTGATATTCACAACAAAAAAAAAAGTTCCATTGATCATGTATACAAATGAATAGCATAAATCACGATTAGATACAAAGCAGATAAACATAATCTTTCTTAACTCATTCGGCCCCGATCCCGCCTATAGGCGTGATCCATTTTCTGCATTCAATGGCCGATCCCGCCTGTAGTCGTGGTTTGTTCACTGCATTCAATGGCTGATCCCGTCTACAGTCGTGGTGAATGTGTGTTAGTAACAAGGTCTCTGATTGGTTACAAATGGGGTTTTTCCAAGAATCTGACGATATTAAACCAATCAGAAATGATTTTACTTTCCTTTGTGTAAATTTGAACTATTCATAAGCCAAGGTTACTAATTGAGAGCAGTTTTACTACGCGTGTTTCATTCATGAAAAATTGTAAACAATAGTGGACTTGAGAGTGATATTTGATGATTGTGAGAGCAAAAACGAGAAGTTTCTTGGGTTTGATCTCGAAAATATTGAGCAAGCAGAGGAAAGATATGTTTGGCAGCTTGATATTTTACGAGATTTAGACTCAGACATAGAAGTTTCTGAGATTGAATCGCCAGAAGAAGAGGATGCTGATAGCGACAATGATACAGTTCTTTCGGATCTAGCAAATGGGAACGATCATCTTCGACCTGTCCAAATCAATGATTTTAGTGGACAAATAGCAAAAAAAATACATGACTGTATAGACAAATTTATTTGGTACAATTGGTGACAATTTCATGGATTTGTATTGGGTATAAGAAGGATAATTAAGGTAAGAATGAATACGTGTGCATGATGTTTACAAAATTTTCTAAATAGGTAAAAAAACTCTGGGGCACAAGCAGCTAGACACAGCTTAGTGCTGCTGGGGCATTGCAGCAGTGATACTGATAACAGTGCTGGGGCTGAATGAGTTAAATGGCTTACCTATAAGTATTTAGTTAAAAATAATTTGCCTTAAAAGCTGGCTCTTTTTTATGGTACAAAGACTTCAGATCAACTTAATGTCAGCCCTAATCTGTGCTGGCACATGTGTCAAATATTGTTTTAATCTTGCATGTCCTTGGGACATTTTCTGGGTCTTTGTATCACAGATAAGCCTACTACAGTACTTGGTGAATATAATTAATCTGTTCCAGTGAGTGTCAGGAATTTAGCAGTTAAAATACATTTACTAGTTTGAACTGAGTTTCAGTTTTATTACATTTTTTTTTTAAAGCATAAAATTTAAATCTGGGATCAAAATTTGTTTCGGTATTCGAAGTTGTGGGGTTTCGGTTTACTGATGTAAAAATTATGATATTAAAGGAGGAAAAATTCAGGACTCCAAAATAATTTCGGTCTTGTGGGGATTCCTGTATACAGAGAGTTCGGTTTTGAGGAGTTGCACTGGGTGTGTGTGTGTGTGTGTACATTAGGGATAATATCAAATATCGGTATATTGTGGTACTGAACCAGCGATACAATAATCGTGATATAAATATATTATATTGGTATAGTACGATATTGACGTAAATTGTGATAAAAAGTTGCAATGAAACTCTGTTATTTTAATAAATTAATATTAGCAATGTTTCACTACTTAAAATAGTTTCCGACTGACAATAACCGATTGAATTCCATTCCTGTACCTTCGGTGATCTGTGTCAGTAACATATATATTTTGTTTCCCTGGGAAGTTGCAGATTGGATATTGGAAGTTAACATCAATGTAAATCTTCATCCTTCTGAAGCCTTAGCTTCTCTATGTCAACAAATAAGCACCTTGCAGACACTGATGACTAACTGACATTGACCTTGAGCAACAAGCGTTTCAAACATGGCTGAGTACGACCTGGTGAAAAATTAACCTACCATATGAACAAGCACCATCCTGGGAAAATTGGGAATTACAAGAAGACAGCCAATAGATCATCGGTGTCTACTGATGGGAGTTCATGACAATTCTGATCTTTCTAAAACTAAAGTGTCATTGCCAACCCTGAGAATCTTACCAGGGCTCCTTGGCACAAAACAGCCCTCCAATTCTTCATGTGCTTTACTGATAACTGACAAGGTGTGCAGATTCATCATAAAGGACTTGCGTCCATAACGAATAGTGGATTTGCCAGAGTTTAGAGACCTTTGACATACACTCCTCCCTTGATACAATGTTCCAGGCAAGAAGCAGTTTGCAGAGGTGATCATTCCATTCTTAAATCAATATATTGCAATAATATTGCAATATTTCACATAATATTGTCATATATCACAATATGATTTTCAATTCAATACCCACCCCTAGTGTACATAGACACACACACACAGACAGGTCTCACCCATTATAATGCACTTTGTTATAACGCGATTCCGTATATAACGCAGTACTACTATGGACCCAAAGACCAAATTCACACCAATGTATAGGGTTAAAAGAAAACAATGTGAAACAAAATCTTATATCTTAATTTCCTTATCAAAACACCATTATTTAACAAATTTTGATAGTGCCCACTATACAATGGTTCTGCATATGACGCTTTTCTCAATATATTGTGATTTCGTATATATCGATGTATCAAGGATCTTGGTATAATGTGGTTCGGTATATAATGTGGTCCGTGGTACTGGAGAGCTGTATGTGTGTGTGCATATATGTATATATATAAAAGACCTATAAAAAACACATGTATATACCAGATTTTCATATATAAAGAAGGACGAAGTTTTGTGGTCCACTGAGTGTCCTCTATAGACAGGTTTCACTAAACTGTAACCTAAATGATTCTCACAAAATGCACAATTACTGTGAATTTAACAAGTTCATTTTTAGATTTACTTAACTACAGTAGACAATTGCATAAATACCACAGAAGTTTAGTGCACATCAGCACTGCTCTATTTTATGCTGAAAAGTAGGTACTTTACTTTAAATAAGCCATTAAATGTGTACAATGGTTACAAATTTTGTGTTGGAAAAAAACCTGTCTCAAAAACCATATCTACATGTAGAGATCTGGTGTGGTTTCACTAAATTTCTCAAAACAACCTAAATTTTAGATTTTGCTTTTTTTTTACTTCTGACGATATTGGGATTTTCAGCAGAAATAAACTGGTTGAAAGTATGAAATATCTCTCTTAGTTTTAATACTGTAACCTGTGAATTGTTTTATTCTTAAAAAAGAGTTGAGAAATTCTTCAGATTAGAGAAAATTCTCAAAATGTTTCTAGTAACAAAACAGTACTAATTTCTGAAGAACTCAAAATAAAATGTTTGTACATTAATTCTTGATTACTGATGTATGTTCAGTGAAAAGTTCAGTGTTGCCAATCTATCAATAAGAAGTAAATGTTACAAATTTTAACTGAGATAAATTGTGATGTGGTCTGAACATTGGTACTATGTCTCATTCTGTCCTGATGCTTTAATTTAATGTCATACGTTCATATACAGTAAAACTTCTAAAACCAACAAGTGCCTGTTGACCCAATTTTCTTTAAGGTCATTCAAGTTTTCAAGGTCACAGGCAAGCAAAGAATTTAGACTTAGCAAACCATTAGGGCAACCCAGAGATATTAAGTAGTTGATCTTTGACTTACAGAGGTTTTACTGTTTATCAAGTACCAAAACTCACTGTAGTATTTTGAAACTGGAATTCCACATCTGCACATGTAACATGCTTTCTGATTGGTAAAATGTCAGAATTTTAACATAGAAGTCCAAGGTTGCCTTTCCTACAAATCTTTAAGTCAATTATATACAACATCACAGCCTTAGAGTCCAGGACAAGAAACTTTAAGGCACTGCAGACTGGATCTCTTAATGATAAGTGTTTAATTTACTGCACTGATAATATACTCTTGGTTTATTCTAGAACAGAAAATGTAAGGACAAAAGTTCCCACATCCAGTGACAAAACAAAGGTTGGGCTTTAAAATGTAATGTGCGATTTTCATCCATTTGTTCGATTTTCTTAGAATAATTTTTAAAAATCTGAGTGAATCCTACAATCACATGTCCTATAATAGACCCTTTATACTAGAGTTCATAATATTTTGGCATCATTCAATACTTATAAAAATGGTCAATTGAGCATATTAGTGATATAAAATTTTAGCAAATAACTAATGCTTATTATTTTATTTGATCATTTTTTTGCAAAAATATTTTGCAAATATACATATAGTGATGTAACCCAATTTACTAAAATTCTGTGCTTGCTAAAATGTTGCAAAAGACATTATATACTGAATGTACATGTACATGCATACTATTTGTAAGGCCTATACCGTCCAGATGATTTAAATCAACCAATTTAGTCAAAAATCTGAAAGCACATTTTCAGTAGAAAATGGTAAACAAGTCAAGGTCTTCAAGATGGCCCATGTTTTGATAGTGACTACAGACATTAATTATGTTATACAAGTTCTGGTGGTACAAATTCTGCCCTTCAGATAAACAGGCACCCAAGCCACATCCTTTGGTTATCAACACTAATTAGGGAAATTTCTCTCTCTGCTTTATTTTTATCATGTACATGACCTTAAGTACATTATGATGCATGTATTACTGTATATACTCATGTATAAGCTAGATCCAAATGCAAACAACATAGACCCATCGCATAATGTGCTGGCAGATCAGGGTCTATGTTGTTTGTTTTACTGGTTAGTCCTTACAAACTGCATAGACCCAGATCTGTCGGCACATTATGCGACAGCAGATCTGGGTCTATGCAGTTTGCAGTTGGTATGGGATTATACGCAAGTATATACGGTAACTGTATGATTCCTAATCGACTAAACATGGTTCATAAAGTCACTGAGTACTTTTTTAAAGTTTTCAAAGACTTCCAAAAGTTTTAAAGCTGTATTTCGTCTTATTGAAACTGAACTTTTTTCATACATTACTTCTGTTAACTACTGGTGTTATGTGTCATCTAATCCATCAAATTTTAGTCCATGTTATTTATTTATTCATTATTTTTTGACAATATGTAAACAACAAAGATTCTCAATATAAAAAGTTATATATTTTGATCTGTTTTAACATTTTGTATTCTTTCACATAAATTTAATGCATTTTTTTGGAAAATTTCAAGTAGTTTTTCAACAAATTCAAGGGCTTTTCTATAATTAAATCAACCATTTTTAAACTGAACAAGTTTTCAAGGCTACTCATTTTTGAAGGTTGTTCAATCCATGCTGAATATATCAAAGTTATTCAACTTCACTTCATTAAAATGATATCCCACTAAAACTGCTCGATAACATTAGTTCTGTGGAATGCTGTTAATTACTCTCTGTCTTTGTAAAAAATTAAGCAAATCAACCTTGCATCAATCAAACCTAACATTACTTCAGTCAAAATTTTAAATATGCTTCAATAAATAACAAGAGTCAAGGGTTCCATGAAACATGGCATCTCACCTGTAAATTGTGCTATGATGAACCCCTACTGTGTCTGACATTCATAAATTTTAACACTAAATTTAAAGATACAATCATCACAGTGATCTCTCTACTACTACTACTGCTGTCACTGCTGTCATACCCATGTCTAGTCATGCTTATGCAGACAATATAAAAACCACTTTTTTGACTTTCAAAAATTTAAACCTCCCAGGATTTAGGAAGGAATCAAAGGAAGGACTCTGTCTACCAAAATGATGATACATAAATGAAAAGAGTTAGGTTTGGCGGTGTGGGGTTTAATGCCATTTTTCAGCACATGGCAACCAGTATATTTGGTGGAGGAAGAACCACTGACCCACGGGAAGCTAGTGACAAGCTTTCTCACATACCCATGTCAGTCAAGCCAAGACTCAAACCCACATGGACAGAGGTGAGTTGTGAGTGATCTGTAAAGGCAAGCACCTTAGACCACTCGGCGCCCCAAAAAAGTTAGACATTAAGAGGGGAGAATAAGGTCCATTTAGCCTGCATTGACATGCAAAGTTCAGTTCACTGGAAATACCTTCAAACTCAACAATCTTGTTACTACATGAAATCAAATATACCATTGGCAATACCTTCACACTCAACAATCCTGTAAATACATACCACCTATACCACTGTAATACCTTCACACTCAACAATCCTGTATATACATACCAACTATACCACTGGTAATACCTTCACACTCAACAATCCTGTAAATATATACCAACTATACCCCTGGTAACACCTTCACACTCAACAATCCTGTAAATATATACCAACTATACCCCTGGTAACACCTTCACACTCAACAATCCTGTAAATACAAACCAACTATACCACTGTAATACCTTCACACTCAACAATCCTGTAAATATATACCAACTATACCACTGTAATACCTTCACACTCAACAATCCTGTAAATATATATTCATCAAATATACCACTGGCAATACCTTCACACTCAACAATCCTGTAAATACATACCATCAAAGATACCACTTTCCAGCAAAGCACCACTCTTTTCTAATTCCTGGAATTCTTCAAGAGTAAGGAACGTATAGTCTACTCCATTTGATTCACCAGGTCGTGGAGATCGTGTGGTACCTGAAATAAACATGACAAACTGTCAAAATTATTGTCAAATTTTGTGAAAGACATGATATTCTTGTTGTTCTTATCAACAAATACAAATAAACTTTTTAAGAGCTGAGCAAATATGAAGAACATCATTTTGAACTCTGCTATTTACTAAGATCAACAAAATTTTCACTTCTCTTTCAATTCTGAATTGAGTGTCAACAATCAAGAAGTATATCTACAATGCATAGGTCTACAAATCCAACATTGTCAATCCCCACTTGAGGACAATTTGTCTTTTATCCGCTCATTTCTGTGTTTGTGAATTGTGTACCCAGCTACATGTAGTGGCTATTTCAAAAGGTCATTTAATAAACTGATCTAAACTTATCAACAAGTCTCAACAACTTAAACAACTACAATGGTTCCCCATCATAAATCTCCACACTATCTACTGCATATTCCAACCCAACCCTCAAACTCCCTCCCACCTCCAACACCTACTCCACTCAGGGGTCATAATGCTAATTCCAATACCTACTCTACCCAGGGGTCATAATGCTAATTTCAACACCTATTCCACCCTAAAGTCATAATGCTGATTCCATCACCGACTCCACGCAGGGGTCATAATGCTAATTCCATCACCTATTCAGTGTTCCACCTATGATCCCAAGGGCAGGGGACACTGTGTCCCTCACCCTCCAGATTTGGGGGACACAAAACATTTTAAAGGGACAAAGGAAAATTGTAGTACATAATGCACTAGAAGTGCTAAAAAAAAGGAGATAATCTTATTTGCTTCGACAGTTTTGCCACGTTAATTTTCTCATATTTTCACTTAAATAATTGCAATAAATGTTTTATCATGTGATCAAGTAACTCATGAAAACATTAACATGTTTGAATATTTGGTTAACCTGAAATGAACTGTACCATGGAATTTTCCTTTCCGGATCTTGCTCTCATTTAACTTTAGTGTTCACTCATTATCTACTAGCATTTATTATAATAAATACCAATGTTTTCTTAATTACTTATCTTTAAAAGTATTAAATCATTAATCAAATGACAAATTGTGTATCTGCATCAATTAGTACCTTTATCCATTAATTCAGCCTGAGAATAAATAAAATCTTCACTGCCACAGGTGTGACTTTAACCTCGAAAATATGTTACAATAGTGGTGGTCAAAGATTTTAGCAACTCAGCCAACTACCACAAAGCTTGACTGTTTTGAAATGGATATTCATTGCCATCTTACAGGTTTTATCACTTTTAGCGACTCTGGCCATTGCTAGCACCAACATAGACATGGATGCACATCCACGAAGGAAAAGTGTAGGCAAATTTGTTTTATTTTCTTCCTGACAAAAAAGCATGCCCAGAGGGGCCCACAGGGTCAAAATTTGGGAGACATAGAACAAAAACATTGTGAGCCCACATTCTAAGTGCAAAACTGCCTACTCCACCCAGGGGTCATAATGCTAATTCCATCACATATATGATCTGTCTTCCTGCTATGATTGCATATATATAGTTTGGTTAGAAAATGTTTGAAACTGTCGTTGTAATTGCAATTTTCTATATTTGACATCTGACCCCTCCCAGGAACCCCAGGGGCAAGAGCCAAATATGACACCCCTCTTGTAGATGGTAACCACAGCGGAAACACAACTACAAAGTTTCATGAAAATCCACCCAGCAGTTTAGGAGATGTGGTAATGGACAGAGAGACAGATGGAGAGTATCGCAATTAGGACATGGTTATGATTAATCAGTTAATCATTCTTTTGAATTTAATTATTAATTAATAAAAAAAAATATTTTTTTCAGAAAATGATGAAAAATGATTAATTTTCCACATAACATCAGCATCCTTTTACCATCAATTCTGCAATGTGACATTTGAATTTGACACCTTTTTGATTGTATAAAGTGGCTAATCCACTCATGCCTGGTTTCTTAAACCAACGCAAGCTAAATGGATGAGCAAAATTAGGATCAGCCAGTCAAGCTAAAAGAAGGAGTTTCAACTCTTGATATAATGTGTCTTTAACTATTTTTCATATTATTTTGGGAAGAATTAAAGGCATTTATTCATCCCAAAGTCTGTGGACATGCCAAAGTCCATCCTAAAAGCTGCCATGGTCAAACAGTCCTCCATGATTGAGGTCATGAAGATTCAGATTGCAAAGGTTCTATAAATGCTAAATAAATAACTTGAATTCTAAAAATTCCCCATTTTTTCAACAATTTTTCAAGAAATTGTCCCAGAAATGGGCTAGACGAAAAACAAAAAGACCAAGGTTCAAAAATTGTTTCCTTTCCCTTTCCTGACCCACAATTTTAGGTATGGATCAGTGGATAAGTACAAAAAACCATCCCAGTATGGCAAGCAAGTGTGATTTACATATACCTTTAGAGCTAGAGAATAATGCGAATAAGAACAACATAGATGTAAGCTTTGCTGTTACTTTATTCATTTTTAATTAAATCCAAATAAGTGTGGTTAAAGATTGCAAGATTAAAGATGAAAAACTGTAAACTTCTATAAAGCTACCTTACTTGATGGTTTTTAAAATCGTCTCAAAGAATTCTGACAGAAAAATGAAGACAAAGGTAACTCTAGGTTTTATAATGGATTAAATAACATGTATAAAATCAACTTTGAAACATTCAGCATTAAATATTTTATACTAATCCATTACAAACCTTTTTTCATCACTTTTAGATAGGGAGCATTGATAGCTTGTTAGAGCATTGGACTCTAATCCAAAGGCCACAGATTCATTAACCACCCACCCAGGCCAGCCAGGGTTGGCTGCCTCATTCTGTCCTTGGGAAAGGCACTTAGCTCCCATTTCCTTGGCATGATATAGACAATAATATGTTAAAAGTACTGTTAAAACCAACAAAACAAACCCAAATCACTTTCAGACAGCCATCAAAAGGTACAAGCTAAAAAAACAACATACCAACCAGCTCATTGTCCACAATCTTGGTAGCCACTGTAGCTCAGCTGGAAGAGCGTCTGACTCATAATCAAAGGGTCACAGGTTTGACACCCACCCAGATCAGCCTGGGTCGGTGGCCTCTAATTGGGAAAGGCATTTAGCTCCCATTTCCTTGGCATTATAGAGCCAATAATGTGTTATAACTACTGTTAAAACCAACCAAAAAAACACGCCCATAAGCCAGTACATGTACTTTAAATCATGGTCAGTGTTAGTATGGGAATTGGTTTAAATTAAAAAAGTTACAATTGTTTCATCATCACTTATCAACCATCGATTTTAATTGGTTGGAGAGATCTGCTAAAAAAAATTCATGAACAACGTTGTTTTCACACACTTGGTAAGGGTTAATTTGCCTATATCCAGTAAAGCTGAATGGTTTAATTGCACATTTGTTATCTGCCATGCTGTTGGTGCTTGGGTTGCACTAACAACAGAAGGCTATATTGACTAGAACAGACATGTGCAACCTATGGCCCACATCCAACCTGTGCCTGGTTTTATCCAGTTACATACATTATATATCATACGGGTACATATAAAAATAGCTATCCGCTATGCACCCTGGAGGAAGTTGCACATGCCTGGACTAGAAGCTGCAAGCTGCTATTCACATATTTTACTTTTTCTGGAAGATTTTGTCCCAAAAAGGTCACACAGTTCAAATTTTTTTATCTTGTTTATACAGAAAAATATGTTTTGACAGACCACTGCTATGAGAGACCACATGTCTTGAGAGACCAGGTTCTCCATGTGTAGATTTATTGATTAGATAGTGTTATGACCTGTCATGAGAAATCACCTGTGGCGAGAGACCATTAATTTTTGGTAGAAAGAGTGGTCTTTCAAGACAGGTTCTACTGTACTCTATTATAGCAAATCACAATCAAATGCTTGGTTGTTCATCTTTTCTTACCAAACTTCAATTATTTTTATTAACTGTCCCATCACTAGTCAGTACCAAGTTCCCAATGTTACTGACCTGACTACAGGTGGGTTACTCATTGACAGGCAACAAGTGATGTGTAAGGATGTACTGTGCAGGCCTACTCAAATCAATCAAGGCTTTCATCTGAAGAAAAAATACACTCACTTCTTGTTTAATCAATTTAGTGCTGAAGTACACCCAAAACCATGCTTTTGTACTAGTCAATATTGACAAAGATTTACTCTAACCTATGTGACCACAGACCTAATGTATCTTCATCCATTTCACGAACACTGGTCATTATTTTGCATCAAGTTACAAATGTGTATGATTTCAACATGCATGGATATTGTCATACCAATGTAAGCAAGATTAAGTAAAAATGTGTCTCTTTGGCACTACAAGCATCAATATAAGTGGGTAAACAAGACAGAGAGTCTAATTCAGTAAAATTACTGACATTTATGTCACTAATCTCGTGCCAGTGACTAATCAATGAAACAATGCAACAAACTCAATCATGTGCAAACTATAGCATTCTCTGGACAGTCTAAATATATGCTCAGGCTGCAAAATTTACTAAAATGTCGGAATGGGTACAAGGTATTAACATGAGTCCCTTGAAGGGACTGATGCTCTACTGACCTAAAATGGGTACAAGGTATTAACAAGAGTCCCTTGAAGGGACTGATGCTCTACTGACCTAAAATGGGTACAAGGTATTAACAAGAGTCCCTTGAAGGGACTGATGCTCTACTGACCTAAAAGAATTTCAAGAAATTGAAGATAAGACCATTTCCTCCTTTTAACTGCCAAGAGCTGAAACCATCTCTGATAATGCTTTTCTTCAGCAGTAACAAGATTTTCAAATTGGCTGCAGTGGTGGACATATTAGATAACAGATTGGCACCATTTTAATTTAGGACCAACATGACATCATAAAGCAGCATATCAAATTTGGGTTCAGAAAAAGAAAGGTAATGTATCGAAAGGGAAAGAAATTGATGATTTACATGTCATGCATGTCATATACAGATGGAGAGCAGGGGTGAAACGATTAACCAATGTATCAATGCATCTAAAATTTTGACATTTATATACACAAAAAACAATTCTGAAGGCAGAGAATCAATTCAAAATGATTTTACCTATTAAAAGTTACTTTTAATCTCCAATGGTCATGAATAATTATTAGCAGTTTGCCTCTTTATTCTTTACATTTATCGATATATATCATATCGTTGGTTGTGTATAGCGATACATATTGATACATGGCACATGTGTTTTATTTGATCCCTAATGGACAGACAGCTAGACATTGGTAACACTATATACGACCTCTGTGGAACATGACAGCAGCACAAAAAAATTGGTAAACAATGAAGTAACACACTAGTGCATTTTATTGATATTTAGTCATCTATGATTATGCCTACTCACATGGCACTGTTCTCATGTAAAGATTGTCACGAATGGTTTGCTGGAGATCATGATCCACTGATCCCTTGGAAAATCTGGATGACAGGTACAGTCTTAGATCTTTTGGCAGAAGACCTGAAAAAAAGGAAGATTTTGGGACTTTTTTTGTAATATTCTCACCTTCTACAAAGCCGAGGTAGCATATTCACAACATATTATTATTGCAAACAAATCATCACACTCTACAACAAAACCTGCATTATAATTGGAACTCAAACAATCTGTAAACTGCTA
The DNA here is from genome assembly GCA_029931535.1 of Margaritifera margaritifera. Lineage (NCBI taxonomy): Eukaryota > Metazoa > Mollusca > Bivalvia > Unionida > Margaritiferidae > Margaritifera > Margaritifera margaritifera. The sequence continues at coordinate 44,740 of JAQPZY010001446.1, read as the reverse complement.
CTAGATGAGTGAAAACTTCGGATCATTCAAATAGCTTTCTCAATCCTGACATACATGTAGAGCCATCACTTGCCAGCTATCTCAAAACTCCAACAACTGAAAACTCAAACTTTGTGGCCTGCAGTCCACAGCACTTACATTTTTTTAAATTTGTACTGCATGTCCATGTATACCTACATTTAATTATTAAAACAGTGATGAATCATGCCACACCACAGAAATGGTAATGTTATCCAAATGAAAGTTATGGTGTACATGCATACACCGTTATCTAAGATTTAAATTGGATTCAGTTTTTTTTAACCTGTATTGTATGCAACATAGTCCAGGTAAAATTAATAGATATTCTGTAATAATACACAAGATATCACAGAATAATTCTTGTACAACTTTAACTATATGTACATCACAAAAAAATTAATTACTCGCGTATAAACAGTGTCTAAATGCAAACAACATAGACCCTGATCTGCTGTCACATAATGCACCGGTAGATCAGGGTCTATGTTGTTTTTCTACTGATTAGTCCTTACAAACTGCATAGACCCAGGTCTGCAGATGCATTATGAGCCGGCAGATCTGGGTCTATGCAGTTTGCAGTTGGTATCGGTTTATACACAAGTATATACGGTACTTGCATACATGTAAACCACCTAAGCAGGAGAACAATTCTTCTAGAATCAGCAATGCATTTTGTCCTTGTGATCTTTAAAAACCAGTCTCCCATTTTCAAAAGAAATAGATACAAAATTTCCAGATCCAATAGTAGACACAATCTGATTCCTTTTTGGTAATGCTGTTTGGTTCTTGGTATAATCCGACCAACCAAACATGTGTATGTACAAATATACCACAAAGAAATTCATTCAAGGCGCCTTAGTGATCTAGCAATTCTGACAAATGTCGGGTGCATAACACTTTATTGTGAAGAAACCTATACTTCAGAACTTACCAAATCTAGACGACCAAGAAATAATGACATGAGTGACAACTGCATATTACAATGCCAGGTAGAAAGTAAGAAGCCATTGCAGGTAGAAAAGTCAGCATCATTTAGCGAAATATGATTTCAAATGGTCAATGCATAGACAGCAATTTTTCTGCAAGCTCAATCTTATGTGTGTGCACTAATGAACATCTTAACTGTAGCATGAAATTGGTAATTTGTAGTGAGTGCTATTTTTAGACTTCCATGGTGATATAAACAAAATATGGCAATTCAAATTAAGGAATTTACACATGCTAATTCAGTTAGATGAGAAAGATTCTGAAATAACTGAAATATCATGTTCTCCAGTTTATAAACATTTGAAATGGTTTCCCAAAAGGGGGACCACAGAAATTCATGGACAAAAGGGGTGATCATGTACAATTATCGTTTTGTACATCGTAATTTTGGACAATGGTAAAAAATCTTTGCTGGACTTGACCATAGTTTTAAATGAGTCTGTCAGTTTTCATGTTTCTGAAAGCACTGTCAATAGAAGATCAAAGAGTTTACAAGTTCAGCCAGGCATAGCACATTATAATAGCAGTCAGCTGTCCAATAAGTCTAACAGGTAGATCAGGGGAAAGGTTGAGTTTCTAATCATTTCAAATAAATGACATAGTTTCGGTCATTGTAAACCATGTACACGTTCAGACATTTTGCTAAATGTGGCAGCCTTTTAAGCAAAATGATATAACAATGAATCCTTACCCTGGCCATCACAGACCCTGGACCTTAATATTATTGAGAATATATGGCAAACAATTAAATCCAAGCTTGAAAAAAGACTACATGAAATCAAACCTAGGTCTGATCACATTCATGTTGTTCTTGACATTTGGGACTCTCTCAAAGAATCTTAACTAGAGGATTTCATGACTCTGTAGCTAAGCAATTACAAGTTATGGTAAGAGCCAAGGAATCAATCACCAACTACACTGTATTAGATGTGTAAGTACCATTTTCTGTCATATTTTTGTCACAAGAGTCTTTCGAAACAGCAATGACGTTAGTTTTCCTCCTATGATATCAACACAAGTAGCCACTCACTTTTGGCCTGGAAATGTTCTGTTATGCTCAATAATTCGGCAAATGATGTTTTAATGTAAATTTATCAAGACTGGTCTTTGCTGAAGTGTCTTGCACCAACTTTGTGCATCCTGTTTTTCAAAACACAAGTGGGTAAAATATAACTGTTTAGTTCTATCAGTCTACTGTTGTCTGCCATTGTTGTTAATTTTGTTTCAAATCTGACAGTCTCTTCAATCTGTTCTGTCAACTGCAGTGCTGGATCATCAGTTTATCAAAATTGTTGGTGTTTTCTAAACAGTCTAAAACACTTTCTTTTAAGGCACTAAGCCAGTTTGCTGCAATAAAGTGTTCAGTCCAAGGACTAGAAGTTAACACACCAGTCATAAAACCTTTTTTTCTAGAATAATAATTAAAACAAAAATAACCGTCTGTATTTTACTGGCCCAGTCCCAAATCAAAAATGGTACAATATTTGGGAACGGGCACCAAACAACACATCACTATGAGTGGACACAAGTGATATATGTAGCTTTTAAGTACCCTGTCAGTATCGAAGTAGATATATATATATAAACTGTACACAAGGACTGATTGAAAAGTTCGTGAACAAATGCAATATATTCTAAGCAAAGCAACCCAACAACATAAAAATTTGCCTGTCTATAATTGAAAAAATCCCAATTTAGGACATGTCATTTTTTAAGCTGATGATGTAAAAGGCTTAGTGATGTCATCTTTTTTTACATCATATATGCAGATGCAGTGGCAAAATGGCAGACAAGTCCATTTTGAAACAGATAGTGATTATAAAATTGTATGCAAAATTAGGAAAATCCGTTACACATATACAAGTTGATGCTGATGCTGTTTATAGACCTAAAGCACTTGCTAAATCTGGAATCAGTAGATGGATGAAACATTTTAGTGATGGTAGGAAGACTGTTAAAGATAACATAAGAAAAGGCAGACGAAGGACATCTCTTTAAAAAATATATTTGATTCTGTGGAAGCATATGTGAAGATAGATAGACAGGTTACTGGCAGAGGGGTAGCATTCAATTTTGATATTTCATATGGATGCGAGAGGAAATTCTAACCATAGAATTAGGGAATGCATAGGGTTTGTGCCCATTGGGTGCAAAGGCTGCTTGATAAAGAACAAATGGGTTCAAGGGTAAAGATCTGCCAGGAATAATTATACAGAAACAAAGCAGAGGGCTATAATTTCTTAAAAAAGATCATATATGTGATGAAACTTGGATACAAAAATGTGAACCCAAGAGTATATGGAAGCACACAAGTTTCCCATTGCCTAAAAAAACATGTCTTTCCAAATCTGCTGATAAGCTTATGTGCATTATGTTCTTCAACACACAAGGAATATGTCTGAACCATATGGTACCAGAGAACACCACAGTGAATGGACAATACTATGCCACAGTAATCCAATATAATTTATGTGAGACTTTTTGCATAAAGTCTCCAAACTGACCATGGAGTGGCATCATTTTGCACCAGTACACACATGAAAGTTTGTAATGCAGCCCTTACAAAAGCTTGGTCTTGAAACCTTCAATCACCAACTGTATAAACCCGATTTAGCTCCTTGCAACTTATGTCTTTTTCCAAAATTAAAAAATTCATTATGGGTAAACGATTACAGAAGCAGATGCCACACCTTGAAGTTAACATACATTTCTTTGTACCCAGAAGGACTAGCAGATTGAGAAATGGACTAGTCCTGCTGAATCTCCACTAGTACGAGTTTCTTCTGACCTTTCCCACACCATTTTAGCTATTATGACATTTACTGCCTAGCAAACTTGAACGACCTTGCATTGAGCCATACCTGCATCAAATGGAATAAATTTGTAAATATGCTGAAAATTATGTGCTCTTTCTTTTTTTTATGTCCCCCAAATATTACATTATTTTTTATTTCAATTTTTCAAATTGTTTGTACAACAAAACTGGAAAGTTTTTTTAGTTAGTATCACATGTCTATTGGACTTCTGATGTCACAGACATGTAGCCTGCAAGATTTGGATAGTCATGTGACTAGCAATGTGAATGATGAGTACCAGGTTAAATTTCATCAATGCTGTAGTTTCATCTGATCTGTCAGCAGCTTAAAGACATAAAAAATGTTATAATCATAATATCTGAGAATATAAATCATCTTCCTATCTATTTCATGCAGGTATGGCTCCATGTAAGGTCATTTAAGTTTGCTAGGCCCGGAAGTAAGCAGCTACCGTATGTGGTGAATTCCAACTTTTCGATAAGCACTGTGCTGTGACCACACCCCCCAACATAAATGTCAAAATATCTAAAATGGGGTGGGAAGGGTTCATGGAGACAGTGATTAAATCTTCACTAGTCCTTCCCACAAAATGGAGACAACTGAAACTTTACTAGCCATCAGACAATTCAAATTATGAAAACAACTAGTCTGACAGGAAATTTACTAGTCTCAGCTAGCGGACTACCACTAACTTCAAGCCCCGAGACAAGTACTAAGGACTGCGTAAGTACTGGTCACTATGAATGCTGTCACATGATGGGCTGCTGCACATGTTCAGGACATGGTCACTAGATACGAGAAATGCATTAAGTTCAAAGGAAGTTACTTTGAGAAAGAATACTAAAATTATTGCAAAGAGTTAAGTAACTTTTTCTTTACAGCATCTGTCACAGAACTTTTTGTTTAATATATATATATATATATATATATATATATATATATATATATATATATATATATACAGTGAAACTCCTCAAAACCGAACCCTCAGGATACCAGAATCCCCTCAAGACCGAATTTTTTTTTTTAGTCCCAAAATTTTCCTTCTTAAATATCATCATTTTTCCCCAGTAAACCAAAACCCCTCAACTCGGAACACCGGAACAATTTTCGATCCCAAATTTCAATTTTACGCTTAAAAATACCCCATAAAACCGAAACTCAGTTGAAACTTGGAAATATATTTTAGCTGCTAAATTCCTGACACACGCTGGAACAGATTATTACGGTTACCAGGTGCTGTAGTAGTCTGATTGACGAGACAAAGACCCGGAAACTGCCCCAAGGGCACACGAGGTTAAAACAACACCTGACACGTGCTGACACAGATGGGGCTTTTACAGCACTAATGACCGCAATGGAATTTCAAGAGCTTATTTATGTCTTTTGGGATATATGCGATTCATTTACATGTTGTGGAGTATCATTCATAATTCCAATCGCCTTATAGTAAAGTTATAAAAGTACTAGACTCAATCAACGTATGTTTCTTGTGACAAGGACTGTATTTCTATGTGGAGCAACTATTTATTCCTGTCAAAGGATACAATTTTCAGTAGGAACGTATATTGTTCAGCTTATTAAATGGATGTGTTAAAAATAAAATCAAAAAATAACAGCTTTCTTAAATTTTTACACACACATGCTCTCTCTCTCTCTCTCTCTCTCTCTCTCTCTCTCTCTCTCTCTCTCTCTCTCATGGAAGTTTTGTTGATTTCTTTTACGCGCATTTGTAAAAACATTTTCTTTAGTTAATTCTAAAAGGTAAATTTAAGAACAATGAGAGAATTACAAATGTGTAAAGTCATTGCGACACTAACTAAGCACTAGAGGACTGTTTTAAAATCTCTGTTTGTAATTCTGTGCAGTCATCCAGAACAAGTTGTGCTAATGTAAACATGGACACTACAACAGTCATTTAAAGGTATGTGGAACTTTATACATAACTGCAATGAAAAGAATGATTTTATTTTGGATACAAGTTTTAACCTCTTATTGGGTGTGCTTATTTTAGACAAGGATGGATAAAATCAATTATTGCTATAGTTTATGACCTTGAAGAGTAAGAAGGAGGGTATACATGTACATTGTATGCTTGCAAACAGTACCATATGTACATATATCTTTACTACATGTATTTTTTAAATTTTCTGATATTTTTTAATCTCCAGGTTCATATGTGATGTTAGTTTGCTAATTTACTAATTGATTACAGTCAACAAATACTACATGTAGTGTACAAAAATTAAAAATCTATAAACCTGCATTCTAAACCAGATCACTATAGACCAAGGTTTATTCTACAGTGTTGCACCTTCAGTGCAGCAATGCAAGTTTCCTGCAATTTTTTTGTCCTATGTCCCCAAATTTTGACCCTGGGCGCCCCTATGAGTGCTTTTTTGTCAGGAAAAATAAAATATACCCACAAATTTCCTTTGGTGGATGTCCATCCACAACTATGTTGGCATTAGCAATGGTCAAAATTGCTAAAGGTAATAAAAACTGTAAGATAGCAATGAATATATATTTTAAAACAATGTATCTGGCAATGAAAACATTCAAGGTTTGTGATAGTCAGCCAAATTGCAATGTAAAGTCTTTGACGGCCGCGAGTGTAACGTATTTTTTTAAAGTCACACCTACAGCAAGGAAGATTTAATTTATCTTGAGGTTGAAATTAATGACAAAAGAGACTAAATTTAAGCAAATTCACAATTTGTCATTTAATTAATGATTTACTATTATTATAAATATTGGTACTAATGAGTAAGCACTAAAGTTAAATGGGAGCAAGATCCTGAACAGAAAATTCCATGGTGCAGCTCATTTCAGATTACCCAGATATTCAAACATGTTAATGTTTTCACAAGTTACTTGAGCACATGATAAAACGTTTATTGTAATAATGTAAGTGCCGAAGGAAAATATTATAGTACAGTGCAGACAACAAAGTTAAGGTGGCAAAACAGTAGCAGCAAATAAGATTAGCTACATTTTTTTTTAGCACTACTAGTGCATTATGTACTACAATTTTCCTTTGTCCCCCAAATTTGGAGGGTGGGGGACACAGTATCCCCTGCCCTTGGGATCCTAGGTGCAACGCTGATTTTAGGATGCCTGATTGCGCTCAAAGTGGAACACTGTAAAGGTCCCTGGTTTTGGCAAAAGGGCATGTGGATAAATAAATTAGTAAATGAATCAGTCATCATTCGGTTAGAAAACAAACAACTAAAGACTATAATGAAAATTGAACGGATTCAATGGGTACATCATAACTTCTCTTTAAGATTTTGGCACTAAGAGGCCCTATGCCATTTACATAGCACTTATGAAAATAAATGGGGAATCCCAACCTGATTTTCACACATTTCTAAGAGTCAAGAACTCTCACTATAAGGTCAAAAGGAAACCATGCACATGCAGATAAAAAGCAGATATGACAACAACAAACGTTCAATGTTTGATAACTATTGATCTAAGAAATGATGTCTTCATTTATTAATTTCTTTATTCATGACTGAACTGAAGTATAATATTTTAAATTCAAGCAGTGTTATTGTTCTCATCAGAGGCACATTTAGGGGACATCTTTTTCATGATTACTGATTGTCTGTTACAGTAACACTGACACGTTATCATGAAACAAAATTATAAGTTCATGTATAAAATTGGCAAACACTATTTTTTCTTTGGAAAATAAACTTGGTTCTTAGTTTATTTCTCATCTTAAATCACAATATTTGACATTTCCTTGTGTCTATACATTGATCAAAACTTCATTGACTCATTAGGGTCTTTTCAAGGTAATCAACACTGGCTAAAGCTATGATGTGGCTAACACAATTATGATTCAGTGTCTTGGTAAATTTTAGCTTGGACACTGAGATATATTTCAGGTGTCATGCTAGTTCAAACAAGACCCAAAAAAATATGCGTGTTTCCTATTGCACTGGTTTTAAAAACAAGATAGGCAGGTAGTTTTTTGTGTGTTTTTTTTAACATTATATATAAATCAAATAATATTTCAAGCGCTTCAAAGTACTGGGCAAACCCGGCTCAATTAGATGCACAAATCAATTTTGGCAATGTGTTTTTTTGTTTTTTTTTAAATGGGGGGGGGGGTGCTAGGGTCGGCAACAAGAAACAGGGACGGTTGGCCGACTGGAAACATACATATTTTTGGGGGGCTTAAGTATAAATACTTGTCCTGAACTTTCATATAGCATCTTGTGTTCAGTCTTGAATCTGAACAAATCTAGTCGGACAAGACAAGCTAACCTTCACTGCCTATGCAGAAGCACATAGGATTTAGGAAGTTGCAGTCCCAGATCCTTCTTTGGAAATAGTTGCAGTCCCAGTCCTAAAACTAGGAGTCCCAATAATGATAGTTATTTTTTCTAATGCAATAATTCAGAATATGACATGTTTATTATTGTGTCACCAATACTGTATATATCAGATTGCTAATGCTCATCCATTGTGAAATATTTAGTATTATATTAAAGGAAAGAAAAATTAGGGCAGTTGATAACCATGATAATTGTAATGTTACAACTGTAACAATTCCAAATGCCATTACCGTGCCATTCTTTAATTTTGTGTGCAGCTAGAAGGATCAAGGAGATTACACTTTCTTTTGTATATTAATTTATTTAATTATCACAATTCCATTTTAAATAAATAAATTTTCCAAGACACTGGAAGAAGAAACAACTGACCATATTGCATTCACTTTTTTCATTTCCTCTTTAAGCAACACAGCATAATACACTCACTTTTTTCTTAAACAAACATTAAAAAATTTCTTCACAGCAGGTTTAGGATCAAAATCATGAAGTTCTGGTTTTCTTTGGGTTGCTATTGCATTTTTCCTTCCACACTCATGAAGCTAATAACATTCCATTGTTTTTTTTATTTTTCGACACATGGGAATGTCCTATTCCATCATTAATTCAGCAAATCTCTCAGTCTCTTTGGCATTCTGTTTTCTTTATCAAAACTAGATGCATCTACCAATTTCTGTCCAGCAGTCTTGCAAGAATCATGCTCATCATTGCGCTTGGCACCAAACAAATTATGTAAAGTTGCCATCGGCATAGTACACATATGATAATCACTCAAAAACGACAAGGTGCCGAAAATATCTGATTTTATTATGATTATCATAGGAGTTCATATTCCTCCAACACAAAAATCAAGCCCATAAATCTTGGCACTATTTTTCTAAAAATGGTATATGATAAAATGCAAGTATTCGAAACACTGCGTAAGGGTTTATAATATGATGGATTAAAACTGTGCAGAGTAATGTTTATCAAAGAGAGGTGTCAAAGCACAAGTGCATGTAATTAGTCTTTTGATTAAAATTATCAATAGGAACCTACAATCGATTAACCGGTGTCTTAATTTCCTTGTCTTCTAAGCTCTAACCTATGTGTCTTCACCTAATTCCATTACAATCGGTTGAAATTTTGTTTGATAATTCGCACACTACATAACTGATACTCGCTTTGTAGAAATGGACCAAATAAAAGAGAATTTTACAGAAAAAAAAATTATATACCAAAGACTCAGCTGTTGAAATTTTCATGCATCCAAAATAGAAAATAATGCATAATTTTACACAGATTTCAAGGTCCCTGAGAACCCTGTGGTAATCGAGCCAATGAAAGGGAGTTTAATGTAGGAGAGTCTTCTGTTTGAGAGTGGAGAAGAATGAAAGAAAGACTGAAGAAAATGCCAAGGACAAAACAAGCAGACTGAGCGGTATGCTGATGACCAACACTCATTCACACCGTCTGGAAGAATGAGGAAACCAGAGCTGACTGACGTGTGCCAGTGGATGGTGGATGCATGAGCTAAGCTGGATCCAGGCATCACCATTCATGCCTTTAAAATGTGCTGCATCTCAAATAAATCAATGGCACAGAGGTTAACATCTTGTGGGAAGATGACAGATGAGGACAAACAGCGACTTTTAGAGAGAGCTGACAATGAAAAGGAATTTGACTTCATCAACGAGGCAAACTTTAATATGGTCCTCCTGTTAACACTTTTCCAGTGGGATACGACTCCAGTCATACTTCACCTTTGCCAGCAGGATACGACTCCTGTCACATGTTCACTACATTCCGTCGACCACTTCACGGAAGTATGTTTATAACTGTATAATACGTCTTTTGAAAAGAAGAAAATAAAGGCAGAAGGTTCACAAATCATTAACAGAATGAGTTTAAAAGACCCCCCAAACTAGTAAAAATTTGATGTCAAAATAGAGTTTTAACGTGCAGAGATCAAAAATAGCGTTAATATATTGAAGACAGAAATGAAGACAGGTATGTGCTTGCTGAATTAGTTGAAAACAAAGACCATTTCATGTGGAAAATTGACATTTTAGGCAGTGGGGGTCATTATCTTTACTTCAAAATGAACGGAGCTGATGATAACTGGTTATTTGAAAATTTCATTTCAAATAAGAGTTTTAACGTGTGGAGATAAATATGCGGACAACACTGAAGCTGCAAGTTACGACAGTGATGTGGATGCCGATTTTGCTAAAAATATAGACAATTTTATTGGAAAAATTGATGTTTTAGGCAGTGCAGATCGTGAGCTTGGCTTTTACAAAATGAACAGGAATGATGATAACTGGTTAGTAGAAAATTTTATTTAAAACCTGAATTTTAATGTAATTCAAAATGGCGGACGGTACTGAAGCGGCAGTGATGTGGATGCTGATTTTGATGAAAATATAGACAATTCTGTGGGGGAAATTGATATTTTAGGCAGTGGGGATCATGATCTTGTTTACATTGAATGAACTGACCAAATGACAACTATATAACTGTTTTTTTTTTACTTGAATATTGACAATGATGAAGACATGGATGCTTTTCAAGCTAAAGTACACGCATCGTGTTTTATGGATCGCCCACTCAATCCAGTGCACATGGACAGAGGGGCAGGGGATTAAGTGCACACTATGAGTAGTTAAAGTCCACTCAGTCTGGTGGATTCCCCTCCCCCAGTCTAGTGGAAATCCACTCAATCTAGTGGAAGTCCATCACTGATTGTATTGCAGCAATAGTGGGTTTTATGGCACCCCTTGCTGATTCTATTGTATTCACTCAGCGAGTTGACACACTAAACAAACAGATGGGAGAAACCCCAACACCGTAAATCCCATCATGCCAGGTGTCAATTTCATACCTTTACCTGTACAAACTATACAGTGGTAACATTTTTGTGGTATTTATCAGTGACCTAGCAAGGGATACATAAAGGTGAACGTGCATAACGTAGAAAAAATATGAGGTTTAAAATTTATTTATATCTTCCCACCCCTGTCCATGACAGTGTACATCAGAATTAACTACAACATATATTCCTGTTGATTGAATACATATGTGCCTGTTAGCATATTCAGAAGCAGAAATATACATACTGTTCTGCATCAAGCGGTAACTTCAATGTTCTTTCTCAATAAATGGTATTTCATAAAAGTGCTTCGTGTAGAGGTTATTAAGTTGTCATAGTTTCCCTTTAATTTCAATACTATCTCTGAGACCCATTCCATTAGGACTTTTTTGCCTCACCTGGACAGACTGTCCGCAAATATGTTCTTCTTCCTTGGAATGTGGCTCATTACAAGGAATGTGACTTGGAGGGTTATCCCTTCTGAGGCATCCAACAAAGGAGGTTCCACCTCCATGCAAAGAGAAGGGTCATGTGCCTAATGAAAAACTGTGTGCAAAAAAGCATTTTTTGCGGGGTCAAGGTAGAACCGTTCATCATTTTTTTTTCCATTTTTTTTTTTTTTTTTCAATTTTGGGTTCCTTTCAGGGTTTTTTTTTCTAAGGTCAAAATGAAATATTTGGGTTTTCAAGGTCCACTGCAGATCCTGAGTAATACATATAAAACTAGAAAAGATATTTCAAACGAACTATTTATATTGGTCATGTTCAATTGGACATTTACAATCATGAACACTGGAACATTATGACATGTCATAATTCTTTCCAAAAGTTTATTCTACAAGAATAACATGGCTTCGTATATTAAAATAAAAAAGATACATGAGCTATGCTACAAAAAGATTCTTCAGTACTTTTAAACTTTGAAAAAAACATTATTTATGAGAGAGTACAAACAATTTAAATGCACGGAATTGTGTACACTGTATTGACTGTTGCACTCTATCAGTGGTCATTCATGTCAAGAACAAAGTGATTTCAATGAGAAAAAAAGTTACTTTCTGCGCTCACTGGCCGAGGAGTAACATTCTTACTTTGAAGTCAGCTGCTATGCCTGTTACTGTAGATTCCTGACTCAAGTCAACGCATTGATGTTTCAAATTGTCATAGTTCCCCTTTAATGTCCATACATAACCTCCATTAAAGAAATTATTGAAAGCAGTATACAAATACCTTTATCCGTAGACATAGAAAATGACTGATTATTTGAGTATGATAATTTTTAAATGCACCAAATTTGTATACACGGTATTGAAGGCTGCTCTCTATCAGTGATTGTTCATGCCATAAACAAAGTGACTTTTATGAAAAAGGTTACTTTATTTGTCACTTTTTTGTGAGTCTATCATCAAGCACCAGCCAAGGAGAGACATTTTAATTTGAAGTCAGCCGCTACATTTGTTAACAATGGCCAGTCAGGAAGGTGTTGAGCTTTGATGTTATTTTTTAACACAGATGTTTGACAAGAAACATTCACTTCTGAATGAAAATATTTTTGTTATTTGTGGAAAAACAAATTTGGACTTGTAGTATAGGCTGAGAAACGCAACGAGGTTAAGTTGTGATATGTTCGTGTAAAATTCGTTTCTTGTGGTATCAGGGCTGAGCACATTTTTTTTTTAACCACTAGTCTAGGACAAGTGGTTTCAGAAAATTCACTAGTCCCACCTTACTCTTCACTAGTCCCACCTTACTCTTCACTAGTCCCACATTACTTTTCACTGGTCCCAAAATGGTAATCACTTGCAGAGATTTGATGAGATGTATGTACTTAATCCATAGAAAAAACAAACTAAATAATATACAACATAATTATTTCTTAAAAGAATTTAATTTTTCAAAAACATTGGTTGTTATACATTTGGCTTCTTCAGGTTCATGTATATATGTTTTAGCTGCGGGATTTGAAAAAATGTCCATGTATATGTCTGCCACCAGCACCTAAAATTAAGCCAGCAGTTGAGAGCTGTGTCTGGGTTGAAGTCCTCAAGCTCTGCTCCATTTGCGGAAATGTTCATTAGCATTTGTAAACTCTTTTGGTTTAAGGAATTCCTTAAAGAAGTCTTGATTAAGTTCATTGAACTAAATCCTCGTTCACACTCAGCAGTGGATGGGCTTATAACAAACATGATTTCTAATAGTTTGCATCATTGACTGAGACTAGGTGAAGTATTCACTAAGAGTGTTCCAAGAATTTCAACAGGTGGATCCAATGGTTGGTTTCCTGCTAGTAACATCACTAAGATCAGCCAATGTAAGACCCACTTTCTCCAAACCCATTTCAATGCCTTCCTTTACTCCCAAGGTATCAGCTGATTTCAACTCCTGAATGCTGACAAATGAGGTTTTCAGTTTTCCATTGTCCAGGTATCTTACATGCACAATTTCTTGCTCTGATACGGTAGCATCAGTACTTCCATCAGCAAGAATGGAAAGGAATTTACTGGAATTCAGACTTTCCCTAACTTCTTCTCTCAAGACTTGACTGATTGATAGAACAAAGTTTCTTGCCCTGAATCTGTTCTTATAATTCATGCCAAGTTCAACACCGTTCTTCTCCTGGGTGAATTTCCAACCTGTGCCAGTTTTGGATATTGTTTGCAATAACTGCAAAACATCTTTCCTTCCGAGTCAATATATTCAAGCCAGGGATAACAATCAACCCAATGCGGCTGAAAATTTATCTCTCTTAGTAGTGTCATATTTTACATTTTTTGACATCACAGATTGTTCCTTATGTCTCTCGGAGAAATAGTTACCACACACTCAGTATCAGTCTTATGTTTTATCCCTCCACTTTCAAACAAATTTTCCTTCTCCGAATCGCCATTATTACCTTCCTTGCAAAAATAATTTAGCAAACTCATTTTATCCACAGAGTAACTATCAGCTTGCTTGACAACTACTTCAAAAGTGATCATAACATACATTTTCTCTTTTAAATACGAACAGAGACAGCTCATTAATTAGCGTAATTGTTTCGCTTCAAACGCAATATCACACGTGGAAGTTAATCATCTGTATAATCAATTAAAAATTAAAGAATCATTACTGTCATTTAATCAGTTCATAAAAGAAACCAACACTGATGTCAGTAAAGTACCTTTCATTAACTTAATTACACTGACTCGCTGGATTAAAATCATAGTGAGCCACTCGTGATTATCTGGCTTGAGTAAACTCAATGCAACAAAGCCGCTTAACTCATTAATCCCTGCCGCCACAATAAGTCGTCGCACTTTGCATCCCTCATCTCCCAAGTGCCACTATAACGCGGCGCAGTTTACCTTGCTTGAATCCCAGGCACCTAGTTTGAGTGGCAGTATTAGTCTAGGCCTGTATCCCGAACGACGAGTTAAAGCAGCACAAACCATTGGTTGATTCCAGACTATTTTCTAATTATGCAGGCAGTTTAACGAATCAAATTTAAGCTTACATAGATCGAGGAAACATTGCAGAAGAATGGAAAAAAATTTGATTTCGATAGCGCTAAAAATAGTGGAGTTATTTAGATTTGAAAATGATGCAAAATGACAAGAATCAGCCACTGGAAGTAGAAACATACCTGACAGACTCTGATGGAGATATATTCATTTATGTGTGGATTAAACCATATCTTGTAGGTATTTTGAAGAATCGGTAAATAAAGACTTGCTTGTGTTTGGGAAAATGAATTTAGTTAGCACGAGTGTACATAATTCAGAGTTTGTTCAAAGTGTTTCATTAGTTTTTAAACGTTTAGTGGAGAATTCTAAGGAAGAAAAGTAAGTAAAGTGTGAGGAAAATATGCAGTTTTCACACGAGGTTAAAGTTTGTAAGAGAGATGACAAATGGAATTTCTGTGAATTATTTCATGTGTTGAAGGTTTTAATTATTCAGTGTGAATTCATAATGGATTTTATGGATTTTTAATGACAAAAGAAGCAAATTGGTAAGTAAATTAATTTTTTTTGCCTTTATGGATGAGTTTTATTTCTGCATGCTGCATGAAATTTATACCATTATCTACATAATTTTATTGAGAACAGCTGTGCCAAACTTTAGCTTAACTGAAGGAATACAAAGCAAAAAATAACTTATTTATTTCAAGTAGCCCCCTCTGTAAAAATCAGCAAGTCAAGTACTGTCAGTGAGTCTCAGGGATACAGCTACTGGTAAGGCTAACACTGCTCTAGGTGATCCCTCTGCAAGTATGCTGTAGGGGAATACCTAGCTGTTTGGCTCAGGGGTTAATGAGTTAAAACACTACTAATTGATAATACTGGCTTTCTTTTGTTTGGCGTGTTTTGATTTGCTGATAATTTGGTCGCTTAGCCCAATATGCAGTCAAGCGGTAACAGGATGTAAATGTATACACGAAGCGGGGTAGAATCAAGTATTCAGTATGCCCAGAGGGCATGATTGGCCAAATAAAGGTAGATATAGTGATTAAAGCACGAAAATTAGGACTAGCCCGACTTTTTTAAAAAGCACTTGTCCCGGACTAGCGACTTGGAAAATGTTACTTGCTCGACTTCAAAAATTACTAGCCCGGGACGTCAGGCTATGGGATTTGCTCAGCCCTGGGTATATAAAATAAACCATATAAAATTTGTATTCTTCCAATTAATCTTGCAACACAGCACATATATCGGTAAGTCTATTGCAGCAACACAAAGCTATGACATGTTTATGAAAACTGTATTACACTACAGGTTTGTTTTTTTTAAATGTATCTTTCTTTCTAATAAAATGTGTTTATTACATGCAAACATCAGAGAGAGAGATATTATGCACCATAACTTTTGATCAACATTACCCGTAGCTTTTGTTGCTAACTTGGAAAGAGGCATTGATAATTAGAGTATGCATTTTTTTTTAATGTGCTACATTATCTTCATTTTGAAATTTGTCTACTGACAAAATTGAGAAATAAAGTTTTGATTCCGCTCTTTATTTAAATAAGAAAATTGCTGCTTAGCAATTCATTTTGTATTTAACAAGAATTTATATCATTAACTGCATTATTAACCTGCTATTAGTTTGCTTTTCTTATTTTCTACTGTCAAATCTGATCGTATTTAACATGTACAAACTTAATGCTTCAAAAATTTAATAGATTGAAAGTCTAATGAGTGAGCATTACTGCAATAATCAAAATGAACACAGTGATAATATTCGTCACCTTATAATTAATATTAATGGTTCAAAACAAAGAGGAAATAATGGGATTAACACCCTTTGAAGCCAAAACCTCTTCCACCGCCAGGTTAGAGTAGTTAACAAAGTTCTACCAGTTTAAAGCCATGAAAAATAAGAAGCCACATAATAATAGCAATCAGTGCAGTTATAGATTTTATTTCATTGGCAAACATGTGGCTTAGCAATTTCAGGCAATGTACAAGGCATTATTGATAGATATGATGTGTTCATCTTATGCGTACATGTAATACAGTACGAGTTAAAAAAGGGCGAGAAAGAAGTATGAACAAGAAGAAATCCCACTTAGTTTAAGCCAAAATAACGTAATTTCTGAACCTACACTAGTCACCTGGGTAGTAAACGAATTCTGCATGTGTCGATCCCTGCAAACTTATGCTGCCAGACTAAGCTGTAATTATCAAAACGTAATCATGCCTTTTTTTAGTGTGTTGCATGGTTTAGTGACCATGGCTAATGCACGATGAAATTGATTATACAACTCCATTTCAGTGAGTGTTCACACAAGGGTCAGATACAATCATTTAAAACAAGCATGGTACATATATTATATTAATCAAATATGCCATCATACAACAAGGACTGTGCTCACGGCAGAAGCAAAACGCTGACACCTTTGGACTTAATGCATAAAACTAAATTAATTGCATTATTTTAATACATTATCTAGAGCTCTAGAATGTAATTTCAAGATAACCATGATTTTTCTTGTTATATTACTTTGTAGTCCGAGTTTCACCCCAACATAAATGTCCATATATCAAAAATAGGGTGTGAAGGGTCAGAGGAAACTCAGACTAATTACTTTGCAGGAGATCATGGAGAACACAGCAGAACTTAATACTACATGAGACATATGTCTCTCATTAAACCAATCACAATGCTCATAATGAAGCAAAATAATTGCAATACAGAATTACGTAATTAAAAAGAAATGATAAAATGCTATAAAATTATGCAATCATTTATTTACATTTACAAATCAGTATTCTCAATTTGGACTAGAAAATCTATATTATATAAATGGGGGGCCAAACAACCCAAATAAAAATATTGTCCATCTAGAACTGGGGCCCTGCATATGATTTCTTTTAATTATTTAGGGACAGATTGCTGTAGTGTTGCATCTAGTATGGTGCTAACATTTCTTTACATGTATACTGCACATGTACATTCATATAAACTGCACATTTATGTATACTGTACCTATTTTGACTGTCTTGATCATGACAGGTGCCCCATTCTGGCTGACCTGTTTCAGCCAGGTGACTGCATCTCGTAGTGTGTTTCCAGATATTTTCTGTCCCTGAATCTCCAAAATAATGCTGTCTGGTTGTAACTGGCCACTATGATAATTGATTTTCTGATGATCAATGTCTTCCAGATAGCAGAAAAACCCACTGTCCGCCCCTCCTTGGATAGTTAGGTGTAAGGTGTCATCGGGCAATGCCGACACAACCGTCTCCTGCACTCGACCACTCCAGTGTTTGATGTCCCCCTCCCGACCCCCACTGATCGGATCAGGTTTCCGAGGCTTTATAGGGGAAACCCGTGGAGGTGGTTGCTTATTTTTGATCATTTTACTTCACATCATAAAAACAGACGCTTAATATCCCGGAAAGAAACTTTTAAGCAAGTATTTCATCTTCTGTCGAATGCACTTACTGCTTGACAACATTGTAGGACACGGGACAGGTGCCCTAATTAGTGGTCATCTTTATAACTAATCGCATTTTTCGACAAACCGTTACTTATGCCATCCCGCTGTTGAATAATCCAAACATCAAATAACCATGCTTGCAGATGCACCAGTATTTATAATTAGCATAAACTAGTGCAATAAATATCACAGGTCTCTTTCGCCCTATTTTAAAACTTGTAACAAGAAATCGAATGATTGCGCACGCGCGGAACTTTCATGCCGTAAACCGTTCTAAGGAATTTACTGTCGTAAAATCTTATGAGGGAAGCGACGTAATCATAAAAGAAACTTAAACCATGAGAGCCTATGTAGAATGTTTTTACGTCAATGTTGTCAGCTAAAATATGATTTACATATGTACTTTTTTGCGTTTGACGCCTGAAAAATTGAAGATTGCCTTTATTTTAATATTTATAAATATATGAGTTTATTGTTCTTTTTTTATTTCTTATCTATCCATACCGCAGTACCCTCTCTCAAGTATTATGTGCAGTTAAGTTTTATTCTTTCTATCTTTCTTTTCTTCCCCACGTCAGCTGTGTTAATGTAAGGAAACTATTAATGGACTGCCTTTTCTTGACATTGATAATACAATTGTTGTGCTTTTTTCTAGATAGACGCTTCACTTGATTCCTCCGTTATTTATTATTATTATTATTGCGTTGGATTTTTGAACTTTGATTCTTTAGTTCAATCTCTTGTCACAAAAAATAGCTTTGGTAAAAACAGTCCGAAAAGGAAAGGACAAAAATGCAAAATCATTTCAATGGCGTGAAAATTTAATCAAGCAATCATACATACGTATAAGATATTTTCAGTATGTTTCACTAGTCTACGTTATTGTTGTCGTTGTTGTTGTTGTTTGTGGTGATGGTCATCATCATCAACATTGTCTAGTTATTGTTGTTGTTGTTGTTGACAAGGTTTTCTCTCGAGAAGTGCTAAACTTTATTTATTTTTTTTTAAATTTGAACAATTGCTTGGATAGAGTAAACATATAATCAGGTCATCTGCATACAAATGAAAACGTGTCTCTCTTTTTATTCGTCTCAGATTTTGCATAATTGTGCTAATCAGAATTTCAAGGACGGAAAGACAAAAGATATTCAACATGCCCCCGCTGCACTTACAGTGGAATAATCATCATGAATTCGTCATCATCATTATCATTGACGTCGTCGTATTCAAAGAATTAAATCAGCACGAGGAAATGAATCCCAGATTGAAGCAGGTAGAGATATTATGATGTGGATGTATATGACGACAGCTTTAATACGAAGATTAGAACATCCATAGTAGTCTACATAAATAGCGTAAAGTTTCAGTTATCCGACAATAACTTCATCAACGAATATTACATGCAATAATTTGTTTAATATCAGAGAGAGAGAGAGAGAGAGAGAGAGAGAGAGAGAGAGAGAGAGAGAGAGAGAGAGAGAGAGAGAGAGAGAGAGACTAAAGCCCGGTACATAATGCATAAATACCTCTAAGTTCTGAGCTGAATGATACAGTAAAATCTCCAAAACCCTTTAAAATATTTGCGAACAGAATGGGCTTCAAAGTTGAGTTTGGTGAATATACAGAACCATTTTCATCATTTGGTTAGACAAAAAAATTTTTTTTAAAAAATAAACATTCATCAGTTGATAAAATCTTGCGTTATATCACAGCATTGTCCTGAATTAAATTAGCGATAATTTGGCGCTAATATTTCTTGTGAAGTGAAGTCATGTCTGATGTATATAAAATGGGAGGTGTCATATGTATGTAAAAGGCCTCAGCTATCGCGCATATTATATAACATATGGTATTACTCACGAGAAACTGCAGTGCGTAATCATCACATTTAGAAACGTTGTATTCAGAGATGAGAAAAAAGTTGTTGAACGGGTCTAATCGTTTTCTTAGAAATTTAAAAATTGAGACCAAGAAAGCAAAATGTCGTTTTCATTGGGCAACTCACAACGTCGTCTGTATCCTTAATCCCTCTCATCCACAGTCTGTATCCGACAAACATCCTTGCCTTTTTGCATTACATCCCTTACTTTGATAGACAGGCGGACAGACAGAAGACATAAAGTTTAAATAACTTCCCAGCCCAGTATGGGAAAGAAACAGTCCTGGAAAGGTTGGGGGGGGGGGGGGGGTAAAAACATTTTTGCAAAATGTTTACTTCATATCTCTTAAATATTTAATTGAAATGTTCTTCATGTCGACTTTACCAGACAAATTGTTGGTATATTTAAAGTTGAAAGTTGTAGCTGTTAACTATAAGCGATTGATATAAGTTTATATAGACTTATGCTACCCGTGGTCAAAAGCTTTTCATATATCACTTAAGATCATACACCTATAGACACGGTTTACTAATTATCGCCCGTTGTACTGATATCGCTCGCTATGTGCGTAGCAGTAGTGTCTGCTATATCACAAATGAAATAGATTGTAAACAGAACGAATCGGTGCGTAAAAATACCCATAAAGGATTCCACTGATTGCACATATTTTATAAGAAAACATTTACATTCCAAATTTATAGGAAATACATTAACAAACCACCGACTTCAAAGTGAAGTGGCAGCAAAACAATATTTAAATTCTAATGGAAATTTCTTTTATTGAAAAAGGAATGCATGTTTCTGTGGACGAAAACTGGTTGTCAGCGACCCCAGATATAATTTTAAATGAAGACACGCTGCTTGAAATTAACAGTTCGATTCCTACTAACTGGACCACACTTAATGTTTTTTTTTTTTTTTTTTTTTTTTTTTTTAAAAAACAAGAACTATGATGTCTAAAAGAGTGGCAATAACAGTCTGATTATGAAGAAGAAAGGGAATAGAGGGTTCTATATGCAAATAGAGATGACAATGTTTTGCACTTGTCTTAGGAAATGTAAATTTCATGTATGGCTTTGTGCAGATGACCACAAGTTTGTGAATGTAAAGTATGATGAAATTTATGTAAATGGCCATGTTACAAGACCACGTACAATTTATGCAGAGAAAATTACGTCAGTAAGACTTTCAAAACATGTTATGCGTCTGTGACTGTAATGTACATTTATATAATGATAGTTCTATGCTGGTTCTGATTTTGTAATCATGTTATGATGTTAATTAACGTGTCATTTATTTAAATTACAGATTTGGGAAAATAAAATGTAGTCATTTTATGTGTCAGTTCAAGTTTCACCTTTAGTCAAGGGAAAAAACATTAACTCATAAGAAAAAATATGAGTTTCTTCAGGTCTAGAATATAACATAAATTTCCTTGTAACAAGAAGGACTAGTATACTGAGAAATTTACTAGTCCTGCTGAATCTTCACTAGTCCTTCCCACAAAAAATGTTATCTACATATCTAGATCAACAACACTCCAGGGAGAAGGTAATTTATAAATCCTTTTTTTTTCAACTATTAATTTATCACTTGTCCGTCCACAAAATGCCTTTGAAATAAACATAATTTGTCCATGTGGAGATATTCCTACTATATATTTGACAGTGTTGTGCGATTTATAATCGCGGTAAGTCTCACCTCTACTTTTGAGATTTGAGCTTAGTTGGCCTCTAAATAAATGTTTCTGCACAATCAATAATACATGTAGTCCGGGGTAGTGTTCTTTGAAAGATTCCTGGCAATAGTCTCTAATTATTTCTAATGGAAGTCATATTATCAGTGATTTCAACTTATCTGCTAAGACTGGAATTAAAGAATTTAAAATCTTGCATGCCCACCTGACGACATAAACTGAAATTTAAATGTTACAAAACACGCACAGTCTTCAGGCACTTGTCCGTGTATTTCACACATTGATTTCTTCCATAAATTGTGTTTGAGACGATTACTTGAACATCCATTGACGGTTGACGGAACATGAACTACCTCCACCTTTCTTATATTTTCCATGGCTATCCATGTCAATTTTTAAAGAGAAAACAAGCAAAGATAAAATGTAAACAAAAAGACTGATGTTGTTTTGATCGCGGTACGTGCGGTATCTGATGTTCATTTCACTATCGTCATCGCTGACACATCACGTGATTGGTCAATGGATGCGCTCATGAAACTGGGGTCAAATACAGATAACGGTGTCTATAACTATGCATTTCAAAAGCTTGTATTATGATTGCTGTTTTCCACATAGCAGGAAATTTTATTCCCCTCATAGTTCGTGGGCTAGGTAGGTCTACCGTGCATCCCCCCCAGAACTCTATCTCTGGTATTTTTTTTTTTTTTTATAATTTTTTTTATGCTTTAGGGCATGCCAAACAAGAAAAAAGATGTTAACATTGCAAATTTTGGGATGCACTTGCTCTGCTAGGTGAATATTTAAGGGAAACCCAAAAGGCCAAAAGGCCAATTTAGGGTACACAATGAGACAGTTGTGTGATGTGATGATATTGCCCCTATTATAATCCTTTCTTGCTGAAGCCGGTGACTTTACACATGGTCAATATATTTTGACATTTCCTCTGTCCATAACAACAAACAGCATCCAAATATATCAACCCATTAGGCCACAAGAAGGTTTAAAAAATACCCAGTAAATGTGTGTAAGACGTGAGTTGGTGTTTTGACACAAAATCAACTTTATTTGACAAGTTCACACATTTTATGCAATTTGCCTGAAATGTTTTGCATTAGACTACTAGAGAGAAGTCCGTTGGAATTAATTTTAGCCATTTTGCAAGTCCCTGGGGCTGTTGGTAATGTAATGGTAGTCAACTGATCCTCCCCACTCCTAACATTTTTTAAACCTTATTTCTTTCTTTTAAAAAAAAAAGAAAAAGTGACAATGGAGCATTAAAATTATATTATCATATTTTATAAGAATCAGTGACAGGATATGGCATGTCTGCATCATTTTTAATCAATTTTTAATGTACCTGCATATAATTAGCATTGAGTAAATTTCATATTAACACAGTAGTGTTCAGTTTTCGATTGTTTGTTGCTTTGCTGGTTGCGGACCGGCAGTGTAAATACACTAATACATCATTTATCGAAATAAGATGTCAGAACTGTTATTATTATTTAATCTTTCAGTGAATTGGAGTGAATGAAGAAATAGAGGAAGAAATTAGATTCACAGAAAACAAGGCAGTGAAGGTTCCACTTCAGAGAAAAAAAAGAAACCGATATGCGTCGTTCACTTTGCAAGATTCAAACTTTGAATCATTCACATTTTTATCCCAAACAAAATATTCAGATAACAGACTGAAAGATGTATGTAAACAAAAGCTGACTCAATCTGTAGGTTCTGGGGAAAGGATGGAGGATACTTGTGAACAAGTGCCTGATGAATACACAGAGGAACACGAATACCACCGTGACTGTTACCAGAGGTTTAAAATGAACCTGTCCCGATTGAAATAATCACCTGTCTTGTCAGAACTTTCAAGATGTGCTCCTTGAACTTCATGCCGATCTTCTGATGAATCAGATAAGATTCTTTTCAAGCCTGACTGCATCTTTTGCAACAAAGAAGGATGAAAGAAAATGAAACAGAAGGAAGTATGGACAACAGAAGGAACCTCGAAGTTTGAATATGATGGATGGAAATGAGTCCTTGAAATAGCTGAGAGGAGAGGCAATGAGACACTTCTCACCAGAATAAGAGGTTATGACTTGTTTGTTTGAGAGGCACAGTTCCACAACCAATGTCGTAAGAAATTATGTTCAAAGATCCAGTCTACTGGAGGAGTGAAGATGAGAAAGAAACGATCAAGCAGAAAGAGTTTGATACTGCACATAGTCGCCTTTTTACCAAAGTTTACCAAGCGATCGACAGAGAAATCATAAATGGCCAAAGAATCCTGAAACTGAGTGACAGTAGTAGGGTGGGGGTACTGGGGGACAAAAAGGGCACTTGGGGGACGTACGAGAGTTTAACATGGAGGGGGCACTTTGGGGACGTACGGGATTTTAACATGGCGGGGACACTTGAGACCCAAACGGGAGTTTAACATGGCGGGGGGTCTCTATAAGGACAACGGGAGGGAGGGAGGGAAATAGAATTAATCTTTCTTGAAAAAGGGTGGTCCTGAGGAGGACCGTTGGAGGAATATTTTTGTTTTTATGTTAGAGTTCATTTTAGAGGTGGTTGGCACTTCCCTGGCTTTGCCCTGCATACAGGGCAGCTCCCCCTCCATGTTTCTTTACTTTGTTTGCATGGAGCTGTGAAGGCCGACGGAGGATGAGTCGCTTCTGGCTCCCAATTCTCCTTCTCCTCCATCATAGGGTGGGGTCTAATTGGAATTTTGTTTTCCTTCTCCTCCTCCTCCCTTTTCTCCACTTCATGAAGGAGGTGCCAGGCCACCTCTAAATGAACTCTAATCTGTCTCACAATTTCTATTGTGTTCATCTTGGTTGAATAAAACTAGATAGCTTAACCGGTGAAGACGTGGTTTTAATATACTAGAAGTGCGGACGTGAAGGAAAACATCCTTTTCACTGAAAGAAAAAAAAACATTACCCCACTACCCTGCGTCTGACGTCATTCGTTCTACGTCATTCTTAGCTTCGCGGAGTTTACACTCCATGACCCCTGACTCTAAAAAAGCGCGGACCTAAAAGAAACTACTTTTGATAAAAAATCAAACCTACACACCATACTAATTTTTTTGTTATTTTTTTTTATAAAAAAAACTTACACACTATCCACTTTTTTTGGGGGAAGGGAAAATTTTTTTAAACAAATCAAACACACAAACACACTATCTACATTTTTTTGTTAAGTTAAAAATTTTTTATAGAACAATGACACTCCACACAAATCATATAGGGAGAAGGATTTTTTTGTTTGAGGGGTTTGTAGACTATTATAAATAATATATATATCACACACACTTATTATAGATATTATTATTTTTGGCAATATTGGAGATAAATAATCTTTTCTAGAGATTGGGTGGCCCTAAAAAGGACCGTTGGGTTTAAGAAGTTATGTTTTTTAAAAACTTCTTTTAGGTAGATGTAGCCGTGGCAGCTCCAGCAGGTCGGCCACGTTTAGCGATAGTGGGTGGTCTTACCGCTTTCAGACAGGCAGGTCTCTTTCTACTGAAAGTGAAAGCAAAATCATCGCAGTCAATCTTACATAAGACTTCACCGTCAAATTGCTTGCTGGATTGCTGCTGAAGAAGTTGTTGTTGCTGCTGCTGCTGCTGCTGCTGCTGTTGTCTTTGTTGCTGCTGCTGTCTTTGTTGCTGATGTAGACGTTGTTCTACTTCCCATTCTGTTCTTTCTCTAAGTATTTCTTCTCTCAGGACTTCTTCTACTAGATCATGAGCCATTTGAATGAACGTCATGGTCTTTCTCTCTGGGTTGGTCTCCATCAAATGATTCTTCACCCTCATTATGTTCACCATAGCTTCATTCAACTTTGTAATCTTGGTGACAGCCATCTTCTTTTTCTTTCTTCTTGGAACACTGTTGAGATCTTGACGAGTCAACGAGAATGACTACACTGGCTAGTGAACCGCCTTATATGCTTAACGCGCGGACGCGATGGAAAACATGGTAAGATTTTTTTTCAGATGATCGACAGGGAGATCATAGATAGATAGAGAGGTTTTTTAGATCGATAGAAAGAGAGAGAAAAGAACATATTCATTTTTTTTTTTTTCAAATTTCAATAAAAAACCACACAACACCATTTTTTTTCAAACAATTCACAAAAAATGATATTTATTCAACAAAAACTATGTTAACAATTAACAAGTAACTATGAAAATTTTTTTCAAACAGGAACATATTTACAAGGTTGACAACGTTGAGAAGGTAAAGTAAATGTGAAACTTTCTACATCCACATCATTTTGATGTACATTACGATGGTGAGCTAAAGACAAGAGATAACCATAACGTTCACAAAACCATCGTTGTACTTTAGCATCATTTCTAACATAGTCACTATCAAAATAAGTGAGTAAATGTTCTAAAGAATATCCAAGACTGCGTTGATGAAGATAATGAACACAATATTGTCCACACACCATAGAATCGGATCCTTGTAGTCTCACATTATTGAATCGAGTCGAGACGGCATTTCTTCTCATAAACTCGATAATGTCTTTTTCCAAAGGAGGTAATCCATATGAATCAAAATATTCCACACAGTGTTCATTGGGAAAGTACACGGCAATCCAATGGCTTCCTGGTAGATGACTGTCGTCAGTATTGATGACATAAGCATGAACGTTTTTTGGTTTACGATGAGGTAGTTCATCTTTAGCACATACCACAGGATTCCAAGAAGAAGTATAGGAACTACGATTCAATAAGTAATGAAGTTCCCTGGTATCCATTTTTTTTTCTCCTTCTTCAACAACAGAAATATTGAGTCACCAATGCACACCTGACTTTGAACTTGAATTGATCTGTCTTGTAATTCCAGGAAAATTTATCTCGGATAGGTTTTTCACTCTGTTCAATGAGTCCTTCGATCCGTTTGATCTCCTTAGGAATGAGTGGAGGAGAAGAATATTTCTGCAAGATTTTATACCACTTTGTCAACACGTCTGTTTCTGAGATGTTTGACCAGGCATCTTCCAAAAATTCATCCAATTGTTCTTCGCCTGTCAACATCAAACATTTGTCGTGTTGTATCTGACTGGGATGATCGGTTTGACATCCATAACATTGTTCTTTAATCAGTCTGTTAATGATGAATTTCAATTCCTCAGCATAACAGTCCACTAACTGTTTTTCGTGTTCTGGCCATCGAGAAGGATAAAATCCAACAAACTCGGTAACAACAGTATTAGTCTCTTCTTTTTTAGGTTCTGAACGAATGACTTCGTCATCATTATCATCCTCTTTGGTGATAGTAGTTGGTGACTGGTGAATTACTTCACAAAATCCCTCATCTATTTCCATACGCTCTTCTCTGTTCTGCATCTTTTCTTTGTTTCTTCTTCTTCTTCTTCTAATAGTCTACAATGACTTCTCTCAAACTGTTGATCTCTAGAGTGTTATCAAACTCTGCAAACAAGACGACGTTCACTGTCTGGGCTAGAGGTTGACCAAACTGAAGTTCCACACGAAGTGGTCCTGATTTTATAGGGTGGAAATGTCCTTCATCGCTACCTTGGTCCGGAGTGAAATCAAAGCCCCACAAGGCATACCCTCCTGCAAAATTCTCGTACGTAATACCGTGGCTACAGTCGCGGCTTAACTGTCCTGTGGCTTCAAACAGGCTCAAGTAAGATCGCAAGTAAGTTTTTGCGTTGGCGTCAAAGTCAGGTTCAAAAGGTCTGGTACACAAGGTCTTGCCATCTCGACTGACATCTAACTTGGTGACATTAAAGTGCTGAAACTGGAACGGATTTTCATTGAAGACTCCATTGAAGGCTGCATTAGAAACCATACCAATGAATAAACGTTTAGGGAGCTGTCCTTGAAAGATGTGATCTTCGACTATGGATCGGAGTCCAGCGGCTGCAGTAAAGGTTTTCACTTCCACACGTCTAAGAGGATACTTAGCAGTGGTTCTGCTCAAGGATTGACTGATGTCGTTAGCTACTTTGGGTAAGATTTCTACACGTCGTACGTAAAGTTTGGCTTCTTGGATGATGGTTTTCCACTCGTTAGCATTAGCCATCAAATGGAAAGCGGCACTACTGCGATTCAGTCTCAGGCGTACATCAACTCCATTGAGTAAATACTTGTCTTGCAACCACATGTCCAAATGTAAACGATCCATCAATTCTAAACTTCGCCCTCTGATTTTCTTTCGACGGTCGTTAAATCCCACATTGTGGGAGTCTGCTGGAGTTATATCTCTAACAAGATGACCCTGACCATCAACAACAGCAGCAACCCTGGCCGGTACTGACAGTTCTGTGTCGTTGAACTTTTCCGAGGTGTCAGGTTTCCAGATCACTGAAGCATCCAGATGACTGTTCTTAGCTTCTTTTCCATACGACAAGAGATTTTCCAAGTAAGCACGGTAAGGGTAAGTATCCAAACTGCTGCTGATCAGTTTGTTATTCAAGTACAAATCTACTCCACTGAACAAAGAATGAAAAAAATTATTGACGGGAGCGACTCTGGAATCATCCGCAGGAAAGGTGTTGTCCGCCGTTTTCTTTACTTGAAGTTTCAGGTACAAGTAGGTGTTATTCAGATCGATGTAATCTTCGGTTTGTCCTTTGATTTCAAATTCGATAGGAGCTGAATCCGACAAAGACGATACAGGATGAAATTCTACCCATTGGGATTCTTGCATCGTCATCATGGTGGGACGCATAGAAAACAGTTCTAGTTCGGACTTGGTACATTCGCAAGAATCTCGGTGCATCATTTTCAATGGTTTAATAATCAAACACGTCTAATTCTCTACCAGTTCTTCTTCTTTTTCTATTCTTTCTGGAAGTACTACTACCGTGTGTTCTTTTATGAACTTTGAAAGGATTTCGAGCTTTTCGTCGTCGTCTCTTTCTACCTTGTCCTTGCTGCTGTGAAGTAATGCCAGAGTCTGAAGCGTGAAGCGTATTTATAGGATTTTCTCGGAGACCTAAAAGATCTTTACCAGTAGTCATCAACACATTTTTGCCTGCTCTCAGAAAGGCTTCTTTTGGATTTTGTTTGTCAATGAGGACATTTTGCAAAAATTCTTTTCCTTGTGTCAAAGCAGCATCTTTTAAGGCATGAAATCCTCGAGTGACCATCGGTTTCAAAATAGGAGCTACCGTCCGAAAAGCTGATTTTAACATATCTCCTAAACCATGTCCTCGTTGTCGAGGCACTCCTTGGTACACTGGATACATTTTGTATTTTTTTTTGAGAGGAAAGTTATTAGAGAACTTGTTTTTTTCGAAAATGTAGTTTCACCGTGACTTTTCCTTGGTCAATGAATGGTACATCTTGTCCCAAATCTCCTTTTATACTAATCTGGACAGTGTCAAAATACGATTTACTCACTGAATAATAATGAGGGTGTACAAATTCACGGTGAATGTGAAATGTGTTTCCACCTTCTTCGTACGCACCATCATTAGTATCCACTTTGAAAGGAATGACTCTTAGTAAGGGAGCTGAGGTGTGTCCCACCACGCTGTACTCTACCACATCGGAGTACACATACATTAAATTTAATCCAATGTTCATTTCCACGGGGTCGCGAAAAGCTTCTGAAGATTCGATGTTGGTGCTGACAGGTGATAGATAACTTTTATCTTCGTTATTACCACCCAAAATTTCATACAATCCAGCAGAAAATTCAATAGTCATAAATCTTCTCTCCTGATCGGGGATGCCTTTTTCTTTAGCTTCTTTGTCTGACATCATGTCACCCGATTTTTCATCTTTCAGAGAAAATTCCATGTAGAAACGGCGTGCCACATCATTGTAATTGATGTTTACTATTTTTTTGTTCTCCATTAGGGCTTTACCAAATTGACGGTTAATGGTAGCCTCAATAGTGTCCACCAAATGTCGAGCATTAAAATAATACCCCGTAGGAATTCTCAGGGCATACACTGCATAAGCCCCTTTGGCTCCTACCCCTCCATCCCATTTTTTGAAATGTCCCCGCATGTCATTTTTATTTGTTGGGTCTATTGCCCAGATTTTAGGATCATCTTTTTCCAAGGAATCTTGTAGTTTTTTGTTCCTAACTGTCACGATGATCTGATTTGATCTTTTGTTGATGTTTGTGATTTTCGTAGGATGAATGATTTCTACCAAGCCTACTTCCCAATGAGCATCGTGATCCAATTGGAGGGCTTGAGGTAATTTGGTGGTAAAACAACATAAGCTGTTGTTGGGAAACACATCCATGGAACTGTCACTAGGTAACGTTAAATAAAATTGGTCATTCATAGTTCCAAAGTAGTGGATCTGGTGGTGTCCGAGGTATCACTCAAGTGGTGGACAGAAGAAGAAGGATGTTCAAAAGGTTCCAAAATAGGACTGGTAGTATTTTGGTGGTGGTAACTGGACGAAGAAGAAGAAGAAGAACGCCTGGCGTTATTGTGGTGACTGTTGTCGGTCGTGGTCGTAAATTTCAAAGAGGGACTAGGTAAAAGATAACCGATGCAACTGCTCAGTAAAATAGTCCACAATTGTTTGTCTCCTTGTTGTAAACTCAAATTAGCAATGGCTGCTCCGATGACACAAAACACTACAATGATTTGGCAGAAAAAGACGATTTGATTTTTAGGCACACGTTCTCCACACCACACCCAAAGCGGTTGTTTTTGTAAATCTTGAAGAGAAGAACTTTCCGAAGGAGGAGGAGGAGTTGTCTGAGTAGCTACTGTGTTGAATGGCATGTTATGAGTTTTTTTACTACTTCTTTTTCTTTTTATAGTCGACGACTTGAGAAGCTGCAATCCAAGAATCAAAACTAGGAGGATATCCTTTCCAACGAACTTTGACTTCTTCTACTCGTCGTTTACCTACTTTGCGTGTTCTTTGTTCGAGAATGCTTTCGATGTCGTACAAGGTATCTTCTTTTTTAGTCACTCGTTGTAACTCAGGCAAGTAAAATGTTCCTTTGAGTACTTCACCGTTCATGTCTTCCAATTTATAGACGGGAGGATCACGTCCACGGACGGGGGTAGTGACACGAAACAATTCGGTAGTCCAGTTAGGTAAATAACCTTTGTCAAAAGTACGTTTGGTTTTTCCGATACGAACCCAATCTCCCGTCTTTAATAACTTCAACAAAGGTGTTTTCTTTTTCTTCTTTTTTTTGATCTGCTGGGGTGAGCCAAATAATTTATCAAACACAGACACTTCGTTTTCAGGGCTGACCTCTTCGGGGGTACATCCAATACTACGATGGTACGATTGATTGTACGCTTTGACCAAACGAGGTAATACGTCGATGTACTTGAGAGTATGTTGATGTGTAAAATATTTCCACATGCGTTCTTTCAAAGTTCTTTGAAAACGTTCCACGATACTGGCTTTGGTTTCAGGATTTTCGGTCGTAAAAAAATGAATGTGTCTTTGTTTCAATTCTTTTTGAAAAGCTTGGTTTAGAAATTCGGTACCTTTGTCCGTTTGCCATCGTAAAGGTTGACGTCCACTTTGTTTCAAGACCAATTTTAAGGCTCGTACCAATTCGGTACTGCTTTTAGAAGTCAAAGGCACGACCCAAGCAAATTTGGAAAACACATCAATGACACAAAACAAATATTTGTAACCACGATTGTAAGTAGCTAAATGAGAGACATCCGCTAAATCGGCTTGCCATTGATGATCGATCCCTTCCACTTGAGTAGTACTTCTAGAAAATTTACGTCGAATGGGTTTGTGTAACGTGTACGTTGATTGTTCTTGTAACCATCGTCGTACTTCAGGCAAACGTACACTTTTCAATTGACTTTTAGCAGCTCGATATAATTTTTGAACTCCTCCGTAACCAGCAGCATGACCAGGATTGTAATAAATGGTAGCTAACAGTTTCTCCATGATGATTTTCCTCAAGAATAAGTTAACCAAGTTCCAATACTCTTTTCTTCGTGAGGTATCTTTTTGGATTGTTGTTGTTTACGTGTCCGACGTGCTACTGGGGTAAATGAAGAGGGAGTTCGATCATCAGGGGTCATCGGTTCTGTTTTGACTTCTTTCTTTACTTCTTTCTTTTTCTTTTCTGAGGGTAAAGGGGTAGACCTTTTCTTTTTTATCCAATCCGGGGTGGCTAACTTTTTTATTTTTTTAAGAGGTGGAGTTAGTAAAAACTCTTCTTCTTCTTCTTCTTCTTCTTCTTCTTCTTCTTCTTTTTCTTCTTTTTCTTTTTTGATAGTCACTTTAGGTTCGCTTTTCATGAGAGCCTTAAAATCTCTCAAAGTGGGTGGAGCTGTTTCGTCGACTGCTTTTTGACGAAAGAGTTGTAGACGTTGTAAAAGTTGACCGTACCGTTGGGTTTTTTCTGTTTCGGACAAATCGTTACGTTCCATCAGGGATTGTATTTCTTGTTGTAACTGAGACATTTCGTTAAGATTAGGATTGGGTGGTAAATGAGGTATCCGTTGTTCGTTCCAACGATGAAATTCCATCCATCGTTTGTAAGGTACTAAAGTCAGTTTTCGTCCTTCCATTTCATTCAAAGGTACCAAAAAGGTGTGGTCATTTCAGAGAAGGGTGGTCCTTTTTATCCTTCTTTTTTTTTATCGCATGACTCCTCCTAAAAGTGGTCCAGCAATCGTTCCTAACAAAGGAGCGGCTATTTTTAACAATGGTCCTATCAACATAGGTAGAAATCCACCTCGTTGTACCAACATTTTTTTCTTTTGTTGAAGAGGTATTTTCTTTTTCACCATTTGACGAAGAACGTTCCGATGTTTCCCTAATTTTTGTTTCTGTATCTTGGACAAAGGTACCGTTCCTTTTAACACGTTCAAACAACATTCACACACGGTATCGATGATTTCTTTAGGAGCTGTTTGAATGAGTTGTTTTCGCATGGGAGGTTTGGATTTGTTCAGGACAGACAAGACATCCCAATGTTTGGCTAGACGAGGGGGAAGAAGTCGTCCTTTTTTACTGGTTTTCTTCTTTTTTTGGTGGTGGTGGTGGTGGTGGTGTGCACGTTTGGGAGCCATCTTTTTTAGTCGGTAGAAAACAAGTCTGAAGTCTTTTAGCAGGGTACCCTTCTATTTTATACTGGAACACGTCTCCACTGATTGTCTGCACGACGTACCAACTTCACGACAGGTCTGACTCGACGTTGAGGTGTTTTCAAGGGACTAAATCGTCTCAATTCTTGTTTGGATAAATCCACTAAACTTTGTAAGATACCAGTTCTTTCTTGGACTTTAGTTTTAGGGGATGGTACTTTATTGCTAGCTGCTGCCATGGCTAAATCAGTTGAAGTTGACGGTCCCGACGGGGTCACTTTTGAAATAGGTTTCCATTTTTGCATTAAATTAGGAAACACGGATCTTAAGTCTGGTTTGACAGGCATCATGGTAAAAGGTGAAGAAGATGTGGACGCAAAAGGTGACCTTGTTACTAATGGGGTCTGTTGTTGTGGTAGTGTTTTTTTCTTCCTGGTTGCAGAAGTACTTCTTTTCTTCTTCTTCTTCTTGGCACGACTTTTCTTTGGGGATTTCTTCTTTTGGGGGCTTTTCTTTTTTTGGCTGACTTTCTTCTTCTTCTTCTTTTTAGGTGATTTGGGTTTTTTGGCTTTGGCATCATTAGGATCCCATTTCAAAAGGGAACGAATCATGACTCCTCCTAAAGAACCACTTCCACCAGGAGTTAAAATGATTTGTTTTTTAGTCCGTGAATCGATTCTAGGATCAGCCAGTTGTGACAATGCCGATTTATGTCTTTGAAAAAAACGTTGAGTTTGATGAGGGATGTGAATGATACCTTGTAGTAATTGACGTGCTGTCAAAGTAAACCATCGTAACACTTCTTTCAGACTCGCTTCTAACAAATGAGCACGAACTTGTGCATTTTTTTCACGACTAATGCCATACAAGGCACGAATCAATTTAGCCGAAGGATGAGATTGAAAGGAAGTCATCTCAAAAAGAGTGTGTGACAGAAATGACGTTGTAGGTTGTTTTTATAGTTTTTTTTTAAAAATGGACTGAAGGGGACGTGTAAATGACAGGACCACCTTCTTGACCCCAAGAGTGAAAGATACTGGCACGAAATCTCAAATAGTCAGGAGTGGTCGGTTTTAAGTCAATGAGTAAATACTCGTGAGGGGCTTGAGTGGCATCGTCGTACGCATAATTCAGCCAAGGAGCTCCTAACTGTTTGGCTAACACTTGTACTTGAGATTTGTCTCTGGGACTTTTAAACAAGACCACGTAATGAGCATTCAAACTAATAGTTCGATGGGCTTTACTCTGTTGAAATAAATTTTGTGTTATGTACACAATACTAGCATTACGATGGTGTCCTTTTCGTGTAAACCAAAGTTTAATTTCTTCTTCGTCTTCTCCTAACATGTCATCAAAAATAACTAAATGAGTTTGACTCACGTCAGACACAATTCCATCGTCTTCGTGAGGGATGCCTTCTACAAACGAAATAGTTTCTCCTTGACTTTCTTTCAATAACGTGTAAGACGGTTGCCACTCTTTGTAACACCACACGATACGTTGAGGTGGACGATCAAACAAATCAGCTTTGTGTTCGATCAATCGTTTGACAAATTCGGTTTTCCCTGAACCACTCGGTCCAGCAATCAACATGTTAAATGGATGGCGCAGATACAAAGCATTCCAACTTTGACGATCTAACTTTTCGTCAATCACTTTCACCACAGAAGAGGAGGAAGAGGCAGACGAGGTAGAAGAAGAAGATGTAGCCATGATTGAGGTAAGAAGATTTTTGAGAAGAAGACAAAAAACCCAAGACATTTTATACGTTTTCATACACGTTTATTTTTTTTTTTGTAAAACAAACCAACCCACAAAACAATAACATATTTTACAAATTTGCATGAAGAAGTGAATTTGTGAGAAAATATACAATTAAACCGAACACGTACACAATTAAGACTATCACTAAAACAGCTAAAGTTCTCTCTAAACAAGAAAAGGAACAACAATTGTTTTGTGTCCAAGTCATGAAAGACACCACTGTTTGTGGTAACATTCTTCTTCTACTCGTCTTTTTTGAATTCACTGACGGTAGTGGTGGTAAAGAAGGGTGGTGGTGGTGGTGTTCCTCCTCAAGAGGTATTGGAACCACAGCAGTAGTGGTAGTGGTGTCAGGTACTTCTTCTTCTTCTTTTAGAGTTTCCCATGGAGGTTCCCATTTTTTTTTTTTTCACTTTTAGAATGTTATCAATAAGTGGTTGCCAAATCTTGGCTGAACTGGGCCACTTCTTGTAACCAATATTGGAAACCAAGGTTTCTCCAGGGTCGTACATCTTTCCAATGGAAAAGTTGTTGGTGTAACTCACTAGCAGTACACACTTCTTGAAATGTTTTATACACAGATAAAGTGTGACGAATGTCTTCTTCACTTGGAAGTACGTCACTAATTTTCATCACCACTCTCAACGCTATACGTACAATGTTTCTTTCGTGGACTGATAAAATCAAGTTTTTATAGTCTTCTTCTTCTACTAAGTCCGAAGAAGAACACACGGTCATATTGTTTTTTGGTACTCAACAATTGAGTCCAAAACAACCATGGATCCTTCAAAAGAATCCAAGGCAAACACTTGTCCTCAAAAATAGTCCACAACGAATGTCCTGGAAAACGAAATCCAAGATAAGTAGTCACTATGACACATACCACATAACGTCCAAAATTCAATGGACACAGTTCTTGTATCACTTGTTTATAATCCTCTAAGGTCTGAATTTTATCTATGATTTCCTTCCACGGAATCCGTTTCACAACTGGTGTGTAGAGTTCAGGCATACCCACTCTTTTATAGTCAGGCAGTAACTGTGTCACAGAATCCGTTTCACGAGTAGTAAAGTGATTTGAGACGTGCCGCCTCCTCTTTATAGGGGTCGATGGCTAAGGTTGGTATCTTGGGTGGCATGTTTTTATAGCCAGGCTCCCAAGGTTGGTACCTTTTGAGACAGTCTCCTTCAGGATAGAAGTTGAGATAGAGGTTTCCCATGACCATTCTTCTATGCCCTTGAAAGAGGGTATAGCGTAAAAATCGAGAAATGACTTTGAGTTTACGTTTCACTTGTAATTTCACAAACTCTCGGTAAATCTGTTCGCGCACATTCAAAGGCATGACACTAATGTACTTGGGTAAAGTTTCCGATTTGGAAAGAAATACTTCTCTTTTGTATTCTTCACGATACTGATGATAGTCATTTTTCAGAATCAAATTTCTGATGCGACGAAAGTAGCCATAGCCTTGAAATCGAGGAATCACTTGAAGTTTACGTTTCACTTGAATTTGAACCAACTCATTGTAAATCCGTTTTTGCAACTTTGAAGGCAAGTCACGAATGCGATCTTGTAGAGTAGGTATCTTGGTGACAAAATACTCACACACTAACCAAACGGAATCGGTAGGTAAAGGATATCTATAGGATCCAACACCAGTTTCAGTGATTATCCTATCTAATTTCAAAACACAAAAAGGTGATTTGTCTTCAGGAGACAGTTCTTCTAACAGTTTTTGGTATTCGTCTATGTTAGTCACATTTTTTTCCTTCACTTCCTCCCATGGAATTCTATATTCCACTGCTACATTGTAGGTAGCCCCCACCAATGTCTTAAATTGGTGATGTAGATTTTCATCAATGTCTGACCATTTGAATATCTTCTTAGCAATCAAATGTCTTATTACCTTCAAAATCCATTGGTTACAACAAGTCTGTCGCAAAGGATGTAACTCTTTTTTACGTTTCAGTTGAATGTGAACAAATTCTTGGTAAATCCGTTCTCGTAGCTCCAAAGGTAATCCACGAATACGATCTTCTAAAGTAGGAGGAATATACTGAAAAATACGATCTTTTAACTCTAAAGGTAAACCACAAATAAGTTCATCTAAAGAATAAGTATTCTTCTCCTCCATTGTATTACTTCTTGGTATCTGGTTGATCGTATCCGTATTCTTCTCGAGCCACTAAAGGTAAGAACTGACAATGCGGAGACCATCGAGCATGTTCGATGTCAGCTAAGTCGTAAGGCTCCCAATAGCGAAGTCTCACACCGCAACTGAAACACTTCACTTGATCTCCAACTCCCACGTAAAAAAATCCAGATCTGGCTAAAGCTTCGGGTTTAGGGCCATTTAAATATTTTGGCCACTTGTCTTGGAACGACTCGAGACGATTTTCATACTTGGAATAGCCAGACACAGCCAAGGGTATCATCAATCCATTAGGTCTGCAGGGAGTACCGTTTTGTGTACGATTAGTAAAACATAAAGGGCGTCCTGCATCTTTTGAGTTGGATCGACGGTGAGTGACTGAATCCACGATGTCACAACGTACGGCATCGGTCTCGTCATGGCATGGTTCAGCATCACACTCAAATTCCTCAAAACTGGAAAAAATACTCATCTATTTTTTTTCTTCTTGCTCGGTTCACGTGAAAAGTCAGAATGAAGGTTAGGCTTGGAAGGGGTTCCTTTTTTATACCTGTCGACTGTACCATCCGAAAAGTATTGTAAGGTGATCGGTGGAAACGCTAAAGAAAGGTAAGCACAGTTTGGTGACCATCTGGTATGTTCCACGATAGCTGAATCTTTAGGACTCATGCGAATGCTTGCACCACAACTGAAACATTTCACTAAACTTCCCTGTCCAAAGTAAACAAAACCTGCTCTGGCTAAAGAGATGGCTGTGGGTAATCGATCCCCTTTAGGCCAATTTTTGAACGTCTTCAATCGACTGTCACACTCAGCATAGTCAGGCAAAACCCATGTTGTTGTTGTTGAAGACATCTTTTCTGTTTTTTCAAGAGGAGGGCTTCCTTTTTTTTATACTTCTCCAAATCGGCGTGTCCGTAAGGTAAAGTAGTGTGATCTGGAAGTCTCACTCTTTTTTGGTACACGATACGATACACTTTTTGAACAGGTCGAGTCACGATTTTATGATTTGGTAGGCGAACAATCTTGTGAGGTTCTAACGTAGCGACTTGAAAATCTTTCACTTGTCCAGACAGTAAAGCATTTTTTAAAACCTCAAAGTTCACGACTTGGTTAGTTCGATAGTTCAGAGTCAATCCTTTGACTTTACAGGAGGTGTGAAGTTGACCTTGAGGGTCTCGGTATCGGTACCCATAATTTTTAGGGCCACCGCTAGCAAAACTCAGGATGGTATCTTGAGGGTGCTCGTCTGTCCAGGCTCCTAATCGATCTCCTTGAATGGTAGGGTGGGGGCAACCGGGGCGATGAATGTAAATGCAACTGTCAGTATCGAAATACAGAACACGATCTCCCAAGACTTCTAATGCTTCGTCATACAATTTCAAACGAGCATGAGCAGTCACGTAGGCGGCAATGACTACGTTACTAAACTTGTCAGGTTTCACAAACTTGGGTTCATCTTCAAAATTAACAATGATCAAATCCTCACGGACGATTTCAACGTGCTTGACTAGAATACTTTTGTCGTCCACCAGTTTAAAGTAACGATAAGGATCGTCCACGTATTCCGTTTTGGGTAAGATCGTACGTTGAGCCATTTTTCCCCACAAACAATTCAACATCACTTTAGCAAACGATCTTTTTCCTTCATTTTTTTCTACCTCTTCTAAAGTGATGCCTTCGATGTCACGGTATTCTTCTTTGAATCGAACTTGGTCTTCGGGAGTTTGACACCACGAAGGATAACCACTAGCTTCTTGTTTCAGTTTAAGAAATTGGTTCACGTACCCCGAAAAAATGCCTGGATGATGAGTGGCGTCGTCCTTTTGGTATTGGGCTGTCGTTGGAAAGTGCCAAATTTCATACACATTCAATAAACGGTATCCACGATCCAATGCCCGAAACAATTCGGCACTGACCCACGTTCCTATCATCGACCGTTCTTCCTCTGTGTGGTGACAGGAATGATCTTGGTTACACATTTCGGCACACGTCCGACATAAAGGAAACATCAATTTTCCTTGACAATGGCAAGGTAAGATGGGATGAAACAAGTTTGTGGGAGGTAAAACTTTACATTTGATCAATCCTTCGTATTGACGAATCTGTTCCACGTCGATGTGCTCTGTTAAAATTTCAGGGTGTCCGGTAGGAAAACGAGCATATTTACACACCCAAGGATACAAAGAACACACGTCAATGTATTTGATTTCTTCTCCTTGGGATTCGTTCACGTCGTACAATAATCGAGTAGCATTGGTTCGTCCTCCAAATAAACTGTGACGTGGATCTAAAGGTTCAATGTCGGCTGCGTCGTAACTTTGAGTGATGGTTTTAAATTCAGGATCGATTTTCAAACGTCGATCGTACTCGTGTTCCCACATTTCTATCACTTCGTAACCTTGACTTTCTAACTGAAGTCGTCGTTGACAAGTCTGTTCATATAACTGATCCATGGTAGAATCTGAATAAGGACTTTTCATGTTTCGGTCAGGATAACAAATAGGGCATCCGTGAAACAAACATCCCTGAAACTCATACACAATGTGTGGGTTTTCTAAATCCCAACCATCCACAGAATAACCTCCAATCTTTTTTTCTCCTCCTCCGTTTCTAGCATGTTGTATCCATTTGTCTCTTTTTGACATAAGTAATGAAGCCAACGTAAAGCTTTGACCGAATATTGACGACTAGCAAAAATTCCCGTGTTGGAGTCAATGATGGCGAGTTGGTTTTCGGGCATGAAATGTTGTCTGTAGACTAAGGAACAGGCTTTAGGTAAGGTGGATGCCTCTTTCAAAGGATCGACCTTTGCACTATCGAGAAATAACTCTCTAAATTTTCCACAACAACGTCTTAAAATATCTACATCCGATCGACAATATTTGAGCATCTCTTCTTGAAAGTCAAAGGGATCGTTCTGGTGAACACGGTACCAAGCGTGAAAAGCTTCTCGCTGTTCGGGTCGCATTCCATCGGGGTCGTAATCATGAAGGTCAGGTAAATGAGGTAGGACGGCCTGTTGATTAGCTTCCGTGTTAAAGAAGTGAGGAAAGTAACCTTTGGCCATTTCTGTCATACCAAACGTTTTTGGCATGCGACTCAAAGGCATGGCTAAATAACTCATCGAATCTTTGAATTGAACTTGTCCTACTTTCATGTAGATGAGCTTTTTTCCATTCATGGTGACTTCAGGACGTTCGGTTCCATGGTTCAAATAATAATTAAGTAAAAACTGTCCATCGTATCCCGAAAAATTGTGAGCTATGACGGTCGCATACCGATGACAATCTCCGTAACGATGAATGTCTTCTTCGCTCCAACTGTCGTGGGTGGTAGGGTCTAAAACCCATTCAGCAAACTCCGACAAAGTATTCACTCCACGAAAGATTTTTTCACGTCCTCCTGGAATCCTACTACAATGAGGACAGTGAAAATGAATCGATTCTTGAATGCACTGATCACAAGCCCTATGGGCTACACAAAAATTAGGAATGTGAGTGCCTGTTTCTTGCATACATTCAAAATCAAAAAAAATGAAATCTACTTGTTTCTTGTTCTTCTTTATTTCTTTCTTCTCTATCTTGTCATGCTTTTGAATAAAACATCGATGATCAAAATCGACGATCTGATGACAAATAGAACATTTTTTCTTGCCAGCACAAACGTGTCTCTTGGAGTTGTTGGAACGAATCAGCTGTCCACACGTAGAACACGATTGTAATAACTCACAAGCACATTTTTGTTGTTGTCCTTGGGTCTTGCGATGTTGTTGGTAACAAGTAGGACTGACAAAACGGCGTCGACAGGTTTTACAATACATGTGATGTTGTTGTGGTTCAGGAAGGCATGGTGGGTCGGATAAACAACCTCGACATCTTGCTCCACAACCAATGTGTTGCTCCCGACTATTACACCCTTTGTTACATTTCTCACAGAAGTAAGAGCATCCCAAAAATCCAGTAATGCTGGTAATGGTATCAAAATGTTCTTGATGGTGATATAGATGAATGTATTTTCCTTCAGGAAAATCAGGGCCTCGAAACAATAGAGCACCGCGCACTTCTTGAGGGTGAACTTTTAATGTATAATGAGGAGCCAAAACATCTTGAAGTTGCTGTAATTGAGAAATACCACATACAGTCTCTTTAGGGATCCCTGCTTGTTTTAACAAGAGTTCTGCTTCTTTTCGTTGTTGGGGTCTGTTAGATTTTCTAATGTTCATCCAGGCTTTTTTCCATTCTTTACTCTCGTTCTTGTTAGCATAGGTACGACCCACCACAATAGCTCGAGCTAAGCACATTGAATCTTCAGTATTGTTGATTTGGACGACACTGCGTTTGGTAGTACGAAGATCGTCCACCAATAAAGTTTTTCTGCTTCGTCCACTTCCTCGAGGTGGAGAAACATGGGTCATGTAAACGGTCGCCTTTCCATCGGTGAGGGTAAATTTGTCATTGGATTGTTGTACATGTTCTATTTTAGACATAACTTTATCTGGCGTTAATTCTGCCGGAGTGCTAAATTCAATCCAAACGGGACTCTTCAATTGGTCATGATGAATGGCTAGTCTCAAGCGATCGTCTTCTTTGGCTCCACATTGCCGTTTTAAGTTCTGTAACACAGATTCCCACAAATTGGTAATGAACCGCGCGGCTTTCTCGGGAGGTACTTGAGACTTAAAGTCTTTGAAGTGTACTGTGTGAGTATACGCAGTGGTCCTAAATTTTCGAGAAGTGATTTTTTGTGTCTCTCGAATCCGATAGTAATTTTCAGGAGCCACGGTAGCGGTAGCGGTAGCGCTAGTAGTAGGACTTTCTTGGTCAGGGATTCTGGTGTTGGCAGTAACTATGGTTTTGGTTTTGGGTGGTTTGGAAGTTTGGGTTTCAGGTTGTTGTTGTTCACTCATTTCGTCTTCAAAGTCACTAGCATGGATTTGAGCCAGTAATTCCTCTAAGGGTGTTTCAGGAGGCACGGAATACCTTCGTCGCCGTGGCCTCTTGGTTTGTTCTTGTTCTGGTTCTGATTTATCATGGTTTGGGCGTGATCTTTTCATCTTGAACTCTGATTTGAAACTGATTGAGTTTTCACCCATGTACCTTTATATAGAGACAGAAGAGTATATAAAGAGAGAGCTTCTTACCTTCAGAATCAGTCTTTGGTTGATTGAACTTTCAAGCTGTCAAGATGGAAGAGTCAAAAAGACAGATTGCTTTTTTGGTGAGAGATTTACAGACAGTGATTCGAAAGTATACTACGTACAGTAAGAGTAAAGACTACTCCTCCTCCTCTGTCACTAGAGATAAAAGTGACGATACTTGTTACATCTGTCAAGAGAAAGGACATTGGGCTCCAGATTGTCCCAAACGTGAACAGAAAAAGAGAGATAAAGGGAAAGATATCTGCTATCATTGTAAAGGACCAGGACATTGGTCTTCGGAATGCCCTCAGAAAGAACAAGAAGAAGAACAAGAAGAAGAAGAGGAGAGGGAGGAAGTGAATTCAGAATTAACAAACCTAGAAGAAGAAGAGGAACATATCATCAAGAAAAGTAAGAAGAGTGTAAGAAGAATGGAAGACAGTGAGAATGAAGATGAAGAAAAGGAAAACAGGATTCCTATGAAGAAAAAGAAACACAAGAGAGACAAAAGTGAGAAGGAAGAAACTCCAGTGTTTAAATTCAAGCCACACAAGCATTACAGAAAGTGAACTTTGTTTTTTCTTGTGTGTGATTTTTTTGGTGTTATATGTTATATTGCTGAATTTATTTTGTAAAAAAATTGGGATGAATACACCAGACTGGAGAGAAAAAAAGTAAGTGGTTTTGTGTTATTTTGTTTTAGAGTAGAAATGCACGCACGCACGCACGCACTCACTCACACTTTTACTATGGGGTGGGATTTTTTAAAGTTTTAACTTGATTTTTTTTTTTTTGGCAATTTGATTTCTTTTCTAGAAATCTGGGGGCCCTTAAAAGGACCGTTGGGTTGTTTTGTTTGTTTTTTGGTTTTCAAAAACAAAACTTTTCAAATTAACTTCAAATGCCGTAGTCCTTTACCACGGCCCAATCCATATCCTGTTAATGCTGCTGCTACTGATGGTGTTTTCATTATGGTGGTAGTCACTGGTGGTGGTGGTGATATTGGTGACATGGGTGGTGGCATCTCACTAGCACTGGAAGGTTTAGAAGAAGAATGTTGTTTAGCCCGTGATGGTCTTTTCCGTTTAGGTGGTTGATGAGTTAAAGAATACTTATAGAAATTAGTCATCCATTTTAACTCATATAATACCTCTTCTAACAGACTTACAGTTCTTTCTTGAAGACTGAGGCTTTCCTTTCCTGTTTCCTTCTTCTTCTCCTCCTCTTGTAACTGCTGATGTTGCTGCTGTCTGATTTCTTCTTCTTCTTCACTTTGTTTTCTTCTCTCTTCTTCTTCTTTCTGTTGTTGTTGAAGAAGAAGAAACATTTCTTTCCTCTTCCCGTTGCTTTTTGACAAAATTTTCCATCTCTTCCATTTGTCCTTCTTTTAAAATCATTCACCACCATTGTTTGGTACAGTAGTAGTAGTAGTAGTATTGTCAAACTCTTGATTTAGTAAATCTAACTCAAAGTCTTCCGGCCGAAAGTTCAATATTGCCGCAGCATTCATTATCGTTGTAGGATCACTCCAATACATTGATGTAGTACTTGTCTTTCCAGTCTCCATGAAGGCTGTCGAAAAAAGTAATAAAGCCTCCTACGAACGCTACGATACCTTTATACCCGAGATGACGTCACACCTCCGCTTTCTTCCTATTGGAAGAAAACCGAACCGACTTGTAACACGTGTTTGGATTGGTAGTTAATTTGGATCCATTTCAATCCGATCGTAAGGTATATATACAACCGCTCGTTTCATAAATGCTTCACCGGTTTTTCTCCAAGACGACCAATCCTAAAAACAAAATCATGTGGGTTAGTGTAGAATCCTCCAACATTGTTTCAGGAATGCTGTTTAATCCAGCATTCCTGATGTATGTAAAAGCATCATGGACTAAAACCAAAATTACGGATACAGCTACATGGTATCGACAAAGTTATGTGGAGAGACAAGGTTGTCTAAAGAGGGTTTTACTGTATGGCCCCGAAGTTCGAAGAAGTTCAAGAAGAAAAAGAAAAACCCTCTAGGAGATGTTCTTGTTGTTAAAAAATCCAAACAACAACAATAACAATAAACAAAAAAGGTCCTTTTTAGGACCAGCCATTTTTCAAGAAAAGATTAATTATTTATCAATATTGCCTATATAAGTGTGGGTTTTTTTTATATGTTTGTCATGTTTTTTTTGTTATAGTCTACCCCTTCTCATACAAAAAAACCCTTCTCACCATGTATGTTATGTGTGGTGTGTGGGTTTTTTTCGGAAAAAAAGGGGAATGTTTTCCATCACGTCCGCGCTTCTCGCATATAAAGCGGTGCCTTCCACAGTTGCGCCATTCACACTTCACAC
The DNA here is from genome assembly GCA_029931535.1 of Margaritifera margaritifera. NCBI lineage: Eukaryota > Metazoa > Mollusca > Bivalvia > Unionida > Margaritiferidae > Margaritifera > Margaritifera margaritifera. Next base: position 783 of record JAQPZY010001446.1, on the reverse strand, counting down.
TGAAGAATGAATACAGTAGAATTGTTGCAGGAAGCTTGGGATAGGATGGTGGATGTTGAGTCGTTGATGGAAAGGTTGGAGTATTGGTGGAGATATCCTACCACCAAACCATTTGTCACCAGCCAACTAGCGGCTCTTATTTCAGCGAGGAGGTTGGTGAATGATGTTTTGGTGGAGGAAAGAGTAAAAACTTCCTCAACCCCTTGCCGTGTGGGGTTCATCAAGAGAAGTCTGGATTTATTGCATGAAGTGGAGAACTTCCTTCACCTTGTTCAACAAGATGAATGGTTGTATCCACCCGCCAGTAACGCCAGGCGAGAAGAGGTGAACCTTCACATGGTGAAGGAATTGTTAAAGAAAGTTTTAGAAAAGGAAGTAGCTCAAATTAAAATCTTGTGGGCTCTTGAACGCTCCAAGAAAGAACAGGCCAGGAAAGAAATGGAGTTTGAACGCCTGAATTTAAATTGGATGAAAATCCAAGATAAATTCAGGCGGATGAAACACATCCTGACTGGCTACCACCAACACTACCAACCAAGAAAAAAAGATCCACCACCTTCCTAAACTTTTTTACTAAATGTTGGAGGAAATAAAAATATTCCTCCAACGGTCCTCCTCAGGACCACCCTTTTTCAAGAAAGATTAATTCTATTTCCCTCCCTCTCTCCCGTTGTCCTTATAGAGACCCCCCCGCCATGTTAAACTCCCGTTTGGGTCTCAAGTGTCCCCGCCATGTTAAAATCCCGTACGTCCCCAAAGTGCCCCCTCCATGTTAAACTCTCG